>OV651822.1:56950800-57313300 GCA_927349885.1 Psylliodes chrysocephalus | reverse complement strand
ATTAAATTTTAAACTTAAGTTTTATTTCGGCCTGACGTGAAATGATTATATTTTGGACAAAGTCGGAACATCTGGGGGGGTACTTTATGGGGGGCCGTTTTTATATTTTATGGAATATATCTGTTATTTATGTTTGGAGAAAAAAAATTGTTCAAATAAAAGTAATTTCTAATATTATTATCTATAATTTTTGCTTTATGTCAAAATTTCCTGAAATGGTCCGTATTCGAGAAATTTGACAAAATGTGCAAAATTTCGATTTTTATGAAAATTGTTGAAATAAAAGTTGTTTGCGATATCGATCTCTATAATTTATCTTTATACATGATTTTTCTAAAATGGACCGTAATGGAAAAATTGTAGGAAAAGTGCTAAATTTAAATTTTTCAGTATTTTCATTTTCAATGAATATCTATAGAAAAATGTTTCGAGGTAGATGAATGTGGAAAATGTATATATTTATTTTATCCTCTAAACATTTATGGGTGTGCTGCAATAGGTTGTACAAAATAACCGGAAAAAGCCTGTAATAACTAGATAGGAAAGTCATGTGTTGGACACATCAGATTTTTTCTCTAAAACGGGCGAAATTATTGTGTAATTGTAATAATGAATAAAAATCAAATTACTATAGATAATAATAGACGAGTATAATTCTTGGATCGACCAAAATAAATACAATCACGAGATTTCCAAATTTGGTTGTTGTTTATTCTTATGTAATATTTGGTTATATTGAAACACTAGGTTTTGTACAATTTTGAGTCCGAAGTTTGTTGAAATACCAATTCTATACATCGCAGAATCCTGACAGTATTTAAATCAATTGAGTAGGTATTATGTTGGAACAAACCTAATATTGTTTTTGCTAATCGTCCAGCATTTAAAGTCATGTGATTTAGATTGCCAATTACGGATTGTAATGACAGTCGTACTTTTCAATTTATTACAGGTCTTTTATAGCTTGTAGCGATATTACCTCCCAGTATCTTTTAAGAGATCTGCATTTGAATTTTGTGTTTGACTTCAGTCGCCTTTTTCGTAAAATAAATTCATTATTCAATTAGCTTTTTGTAAAACTGTAAGTTATATTAGTAACTAGAGTAACTAATTTATTATCTAATAGTTTAAAAAAAATCTGATTTTTACAATAATCGAACTTTTCACTTTACCACTCCAATGAAAAGTCCTTTTATCCTTTTCATGTTTAATCACATCTTGAGTTTATGTTGTGTATAAGTTATCCATAACCGAATACAATTTTTTTTGACCACCCTTATATACATAAAAATATTAAGAAGGATTTATTTGTTCTCAGTATGATAAGCAGAGTATATTCTTTGTTTTGTTTTTTTTTTTTTAAGATAAGGTCTGAATTTTCGAATAAATGCATTCTTGTCTATTTCGTGTAAATTTTATAAACTTTATTTCGGTGCTGTTTCCTATTTTCTTTGATTTTCTCAACTTTTCATTTTTACTAAGTTGTTTACTTTTTAATTTTAATTTGTATGTTTTTATACTTTATAAGTTGATACAAGATAAAAATTAAATTTCAATAATAGAACAATGAGTGCGGTTATTGCTAAAAAACTTTAAATTCAAATAAATTCACTGAGCAAGCACACTTTTAGGAAAATCAGCCGCTTTGAACCATTTAAAATGCCGCCGCTAACAGTACTGCATTAATTTCATTAATGGTCTTTTAAAAGGGGTTATCAAAAGTTCAATCTCCCCTAATGAGAACTTCCTCATTTGCACTAAAATCAAGAGCTGTCTGGCATACATTTTGAATTTAAATTCTAGCATTAATTAGACTTGCCGGAAAGTCAAGCAGAAAGCATGTGTTAAAAGTTGGGAATAAAGTTGTTAAATTTATGTATTCCTAAAGCAAAGTAAATTATAATATATCTATTTTAATCTAAAGTCATAAAAAATTGTTTTTAAATTAAACATTATGTGTATGGAAGGAGCAAAATCAGATGATATTCTAATTATTTATGGTTTATAGGGAACTATAACAGTTTAAGGTTGAGAAAAATAATTATTTACCAAACGAACAATTTGTGACATAAATTTTTTTCGATTCCTCTAGAATGGCTATATATCAACAAAAATCAATGCACTTAATTTTGTTTTTTACCACTTTCTAATATTCGAATCTATAATATTTCAGCCAATGACAATCCTCTCTTTTCCAACACACGTCAATCAAAACAAACTGCATGGTGTAGTATTTTCACTCAATCTCAATTGGATTTAAAACTTTTAATTCATTACCAGATTTATGATTTATGCGTAATGTCAATGTGAAGTTTGTCAAAAAGGTGACGAAAAATGGATAAAAATAGTTTTGGTTGTTCAATTATTAATTTAATAATAATATTAATTTTGTAAATAAATAAAATTATTCTTAAATTGTACTTAAAAGTTCTCTTCATATTTTTAAATACTCTTTCCAAATACCACGTGAAGTGAGAATTTTTAATATTCATAAAAAAATCTCACGTCTTGTGATATATCCATTGAAAATTATACAAAATTATTACACACATTTCTGTTTGATCCCGTCTCTGTTACGTATTCTATTGATACTTCATTGTTTGTTTTCTATTACTTCTTTATATTGCTTTCCATAATAATATTGTAGTGTGGAGTGTGGAAAGTGATGTATTCCTACGACCACAAAATAATTTCATAAAAAAATGTAATATCAGTAAATCTGGCTATGGAGGTTCAATCAGCGTGTGGATGGTTTGTTTTTATAAGCCTTTTTGAATACTTTTTAAGGTATGTTGCGGATGGTGTTTTGTACAAATTAAAAACATTACCTACCAATACTTTCATACCTATTTACACTTTTCTAAAAAATTAGCGAAAATATTCACGAATTGCCTAACTACTGTAGCTGTAATATTATGATAAATAAAATGAATTTAAAATAAAGAAACAGTCGTATTTTTTCAATTTTTGTGTTTTTTTCTAAAATAACATTTAAAAAAGATTGTTTTCATCGGAGATTGAACTCGCGTCGCGAAATTCAAAGTTTATAAAGTTGGAGACTTTACTCTCTGAACTATGAAAGTCTTATGTCAAATGAATTATCTAACCATATATGTGTATTCACCGAAAAAAAAAAAACATGAAAATAATTTAATTACGGTTACATTAGTTTTTTGGTAACTCAATTTATTAATAACTCAACTTTTACAACTCAACCAACGTCTATTATCAAACTGAAACTGTGACGTCAGGATCATCGACTCATATAGCTCCTTTGAACCTTCTCGAACCTTTTTGAACTATCCAGATGTTTCTTAAGACACGGACTGACATTTCTAGACCATTCTCTCCTCTTTTTCATTCAAAATTTTACTTATAACGACCCCAGCACACTCTCGGGTGATGGGTAACATTGCACTTCTCCTTTTATTCGTACGTTTCCTATAACAGCCGCAGGCTGGTGCAGGTAACATTCCTCCCTCTCTCTAATTAATCGTCCCAAATAACTTAATTACTGGGACCTGATTGGAGCCAACGGGGAGGATCTGGACCACGGCATTACGTTAACTTTTCAATGTGAACTAACTTGGGTTCACTCAGGTCGTTGATTTTCTTGAGGAAAGTGTAGGGGCCTTCCCAGTTCCCTTGCAGTTTCTAACAAAGTCTTTTTCGACGCTTGGGATTATACGGCCACACTGTGGCATGCATGTCGATTCTAGCTTTTGCTTTATCGCTGCTGACGTTCAAACGTTCCCAAGCTAACACGGAGACTTTTCTAATATGTCTCTTAAGTTATGTATGAGCGTGGGAGGTGTACGGTCTCTGGTCAGAATGCAATTCCAGAGGGACTCCATATCTCACTATGAATAGGCGCTATTTTGGGCCACTTTGAAAAATAGTCCATAACAACCATCAAGTATTTATTTCTCCTTTCTGTTAAGGCAAGTGGTTCGAGGATATCTATGGCGACTCTTTCGAAAGGCTCTCCATTGCCATTTTACCTCGGCTTCTTGTTTTAGATCCTTTTCTGTCATTACATTACAATTTTCCAAATAAAATCTTTCCCGAACTCGTGACAGTGTCCTTTCAGAACCAAAGTGTCCTCCTGAACGGCTGCTATGAAGCTCCTCCAACACACTTTTGACATGTGATTTCGGCAGTACCACTTGACGGATTGCATGTACTCCATCTGGGCTCTTCCACTTCCGGTACAATAGGCCATCGTGAAGATACAGGGAATCCCACTGAGCCCAGTATCCATTAATAGTTCCACTATATCTGGCATATCTCTTGCCAAGTAGGTCTGACTCCATTTTTGAGACATTCTCGGACAACCTTCAAGTCATTGTCTTTTTTTTGAGTCTTAAGCTTTCATGGGTAATTTCGTCTTCGTCATACAACGTCTATTAATAAACTAAAACTGTGATGTCAGGATGATCGATTTATATAGCTCCTTTGAATCTTCTCGAACTTTCTCGAACCGTCCGGATTTTCCTTAACACGAACTGACATTTCTAGACCTCTTCTTTCATTCGAACTTTTACTTATGACGATTACAGCACACTGTCGGCTTTTATTCGTACGTTTCCTATAACAGTCGCAGTCTACTGTAGGGTGCAGGATAATATTTTAAATTATTTTAATCATTAATAAAAATAAAGATCTATGATCTAGGTATAAAAATGTAATTAATAATTATAATAATTTAATTACCAAATCGATTTTACTATTTATAAGGATATTAATATAGATCAAAATAGGAATAATGCGTCTGGCATATTTGACTACTGATGCGGAAAGTAGATTTATATTCCACACGGGCGGAAAGTAGCATCTTATCTACACCCGTGATATAGGGCCCTTCAAATAAGACTAAAAAGTCCGATATACAGTATCGGCTATCGAACGCTTTCCAATACGCTAGGCACAAATGCATTTAAAAACTACACAGAATTATCATTAGAGAGATCAGGAAACGAATACCATCAGCGGTGCCAGTTTATACGGGCCGGCCAATGTTACAAAGCGGTCGAGCCGTATAAACTGGCACCGCTGATATTATTCGTTTCCTGTGCCTATTAATGGTAAATGTGCAGCTAAATGATAGAAAACCATAGTAAACGAATGAGCGAATGAATTCGTCCGTATTCGGACTTATTCGCTCGTTCATTTCCATTGGTGTAAGCGAACGTTCGCATTCCTTGATGATCATTCTTCAAATTAATTAATATATTATTATGTCAGATGCAGATGATAATATAGGTAATAATTTGTGCTGTCCCAATTTGTTAAAAAAAAGAAGCAAAATAGCAAAACCCCCGTTTGTTAAATCCATTAATAAAGTTGGAGTCCCCCTCCAACTTTATTAATGGATTTACCAAGCGATCATAAACAAAAACAAACGAATTTCCTCCCAATTTTTCACCCTATCCATACATAACAGAAATTTCCTTTGATGATTCGGTAATTTACCGACACGCTTCGGAAAACGAAGTCGTTCGTTCCTGTTCTGTTTGCCATTCAAATTACGCGGTCTTAAACGAATTCGTTCGTTCGTTCGCTTCTATGACAATTTCCTAAAAAAATACACTTCTTCTTTATTTGGTCAAACACTTTTTATAAATCTTTAATTCGGGCCTAAATGCGCATTATGTGTTTTCTATTTCTATTTTTTATCATATTTTTCTACATGCATTTCCATTTTGAAAAATCTTTGAACTAATTCTTTGGATGTTTCCTAATAACCCCTTAATAATTTACAAGCTATTACTCGATTTCTTTTTAGTATTTTTATTTAGCAAATATTAATAATGGGTTACACTACATACACTGTGTTTTATGATGCTATATACTCGTAAGTGGTAATAAGTAAATAAAATTAATAAATATAACATAAGGTGTCTATATTATACACTATGAGAACAAAGATTTACTTAAATTGAATCTGTACAAAACTTTGTATTCAAAAACAAAACAGTAACGAATTAATTTATCGCCAACATGAATAATTACAAAACAAAGGCTTATTTCTCGCATACCTGACTCTAGTATTACAAGTAGCCGCAACTAGTAACATTGTAAGAAGAAGGCGTTGCCCATTCGTGTCAAATAATTCGATTTTGAGCCTCGGGGTTACTTCCGCAACTTTCTGCAGAATACTGGGGCTTTCGACTATATCGATTCAATACTTTTTAGTACTTTTTGAATTACTGACAAATAAAATACTAAAGTGCCTCGTTAGTTACAGTAAATTGCGGAACTAATTTGTTTTTTAAATTTTAGAATAATTTTTAGGATTAGAAATGTTTAAATTTTGCACAACAATTGTTAAATTCCCATTTGATACAACTGTTACCTATTCTCATTCAATATTCAATATATTCGAACACACCTCAAATGTTATACAAATGCAGACAGTGGCGCAGCTTCCATTGACACGGGTGATGCGTCGCATCCCTTCAAAATTGTCAGCTAATATTTTTTTTATTTGAAATAAAATCAATAATATCTCTTATGATAAATTAAAACTCTTAGTGAATTTATTCAAATAATTAAATTCAATTTAAATTATTTATATATGGTTTTGGGACCGTCCGTATAACACTGAATAGCACGTCTTTCGGTTGCAAGCGCGATGGATTCTTGGCTCCATTCTTTCTTGCAGCCCAGCTCTGTGGTTTTGAAGTTTTTCACAAAACTGTACTTTGCATTTCATCCTGGGACAGGTCCCAGGTATCTTTAGTCCTGAAGCAAGTAGACTTTCGTCTGATTACTCCGTTCCTGATCATTCTATATCGTGTCCTTTTTGCCACATTCTCTGTCATCAAATGTAGAGGGGTGACGTTTAAGATCACCTCCATTGCGGCCGTAGGACAGGTTCTCATTGCACCAGTAATGCAAACACAAGCTAGTCTTTATACTTTAGAGATATTAGCTCTCGTAATAGCTAAACTGGTTCTGTTACTTCAGGCTATAGCCCCGTAAGTGATGATTGGTCTCTTTCAATGCCATTATGAATTATTTAAAACTAATTTGGGATCTATTATCTTTGACTTCTAAAATACTCAGGTAGGTACCAATTTAAGTCGAAATCTGACGACTTTTAAAAATAAATTATATTTTAAAACTGCTCACCCTGTATATCACTGACCAGAACAATAACTGGTTTTGAGCCAGAAGGGAACCTTATCTGTATACAAAATTTGAAGTTTTTCTCTAAAGTCGTTTTCGAGCTATCGTGCCAATAGACAGATGACAGACAGATCGATTGAATTAGATAACATGTTTTTCGTAATCTAGTGACCCTGAAACGTGAAAATTTTAAATAATCTCAGAGTGGTAATTTTTCAAGATTACAATACTTCCCTCTTTTGGAGGGAAGTAAAAGGCACAAAGTTATCAACACCCTTCACTCTTCATATTGGCACTCTTATTTCGTTTAAAACGCCTTAGCAACTTGCTGTGTGATTGTAAACGCATTACTCTAATTTGATATCCGTGTTGTATGTACGTGGTTAATTTAACAGAAATGCATAAAATAACAATTTTATAAATGACTGGTTACGGAGATAAAACAGGAACACATTTCGAAGTTGTTCGCCTATTTCGAGAACATTTTTTCGGTATATGGGTATAGAATATTTAGTTAGCGGACTACTTAATTTTTGGTGGATTTCATATACATTCTAGAATATAAAATTATATCCGTTCAGTAGACTGATACAATAGCTACATATTTATTCTGTAGTTTCTGCAGAAACTAAGTGTGAATAATTGAAAGTGATAACAGGGTTCATGACTGGGCACGCCCCAGTAAAGGGACAATTGAACAAAATTGGCATGTACAATGGGGAACTCATGTGCTGACTATGTCACAAGAAACCAGAAACGGCCAAACACATACTGTGCGAATGCGAAGCTCTAGATCGCAAAAGACAGGCTCTTTTTGGACAACCCCAGGTTAATCCAACAACGTATAGAACCCACTCACCCAAGGATCTGTACAAACTTGTACAAGGTACAAAGGTGATAGAGTGGGTGCTATGAACTAACATGGGGTAAAACACAATAAGCCAATAGGCTTCAGTGTTATTCGGAGACACATAGTCAGACGAGCCCAGGAGAGAAAAAGAAAAGTGTGAATAAAATTAACTTGGTGAACTTTGGCATTCCAATCGTTATTATTCCGTCTCGAAAACAAAAGCATCTATCGAATGTGATTTGTATATAATGCGTTGACTTCTGAAACAAGGGGCCGTGAGTTCAAGTTTCAGTATAATCGCTTTTTGTTTCGTTTATTATTATTATTTACGGTAATTTTAGATTAATTATCTATATGCTTTTTGTTAAACTGTTTTCTTCCAAATGTACTCCTGTTCTGTAATTGGGTTTAACCTATTGAACAATGTATAAATAAATAAATTATTCATATTATTATTATTATTAATAATGTTGAACATTATGAAACTGGTTTCGAAAAATTCATTATATCACCAGTTGCGAAAAGAAAACAAATAAAAATTAACCTTTTTTGGTTTTAAGATCAATGATAATATACATTAATATTGAAAGTTTATATCAAAGAAGGCAGATTGACTAATAAAAATAGAATTTGGTTACACTTACAACCTAGTAATAATATTGTTTCGGTCCTTATTTTCCATTTTAAATCAGTACAAATTAATTTAAATAAAATGCACGTCAAAATAACCCACTTTCTTGAAATAAAAAAAGCTTTAACAAACAATATAAACACATTACAACAAGTCGTTGAGAATAAATTAATATTATTTTAATAACAGAATACAAGAAAGTAGTAATATTGTTTACCTAGATGTCATATTTATTTACCAAAATACAATTTTATAAATAACTAGCTGTTGCCCGCGACTTTGTCCGCATGTAGTGGTGTTATTAATATAAAAAAATACGTGACTTCCTTTTTTATTCATTTTTATTCATTTTTATATATTTTTATTCATTTGTATTCATTTTTATTAATGTCTATTCATTTTTATTCATTTTTTTTCATTTTTACTTTTTTTTATTAATTTTTATTAGTTTTAATTAATTTTCACCCATGTTTCCCCCTTAAAATGTGAAAATCCAAAAACCATGAAACATCATCTATGATTTTTAGTCAGTAGCTGTAATTTAAATTTTTATCTTTCAAACTTTAAATAACAAAAAATATATACATACTAATAAACAAATTTTTACCCCCCTATTTTCCCCCTTAAAATGTTGAAATGCAAAAACCCTAAAACATGTCATTAATAATTTGTACTCATTAACTGCAATTCCAATTTTCTTGTTTCTAACTTCAAAGAGAACAAAAAAAATACTTCCATACAAACTTTTACCCCCGTTTGCCCCCTCAAGATGTAAAAATATAAAAACTTTAAAACGCATTATTATTAATTTGTACTTAGTGGCTGCAATTCCAATTTTTATGTATTTAATTTTAAAGAGAACCAAAAACATAGGTATTCCCAAATAAATTTTCAACCCCCCATTTCCCCCCTTAAAATGTGAAAATCCAAAAACCCTGAAACACGTCATTAATAATTTGTAGTCAGTAGCGGCAATTCCAATTTTCATGTTTCTAACTTCATAGAGAACAAAAAAATATACAAACTTTAACCCCCCATTTTCCCCCTTAAAATGGAAAAATTGAAAAACCCTGAAACACGTCATTATTTATTTTTGCTTAATAGCTTTAATTTAAATTTTCATGTTTCTAACTTTAAAGAACAAAGAGTTTCATTAAAAGCTCCCTCCCCCAGTTCCTCCCATAACCCCCTTTAAAGTTAAAATTTTCAAAAATCCTTTCTTAGCGGATGCTTACGTTATAAAATAAACCTATGTTCCAAATTTCAGCTTCCTAGGCTCAGTAGTTTTGGCTGTACGCTGATAGGTCAGTCAGTCAGTCAGTCAGGACAAACAATTTAATATATATATAGATCTAGTCAAAATTAGAAAAAATATTGTATGTAACACGTTAATATTGCGGAACCTCGCTCTGTTTGTCCCGCAAATATTTACTCGTAACATAAAATAAGGCATTTCGCAACTGGTTTCATAAATAGCTATTGTGTTTTTTAAATTCCTATTTAGTCAATATTTAATAAAATATAATGTGATTTCGGTATTGTCACTGATTGTTGCCTCTACTGCTAAATATTCTATAACTTTCTTTGCTTCGAACATTGCATTTTTTCTTGTAGACAGGTTTCTTTTATTTCCTTCCTATTTTTGAGGACATTTTTATTTCCTTCGTCAATATTATGTCGTACTTCTTGCCCATAACTTGTTTATTTTGTATCTCTTGCCCTCAATGTTTTCTCCTGTTTTTTTTTCCATTCATATTTTAATCCCAATTTTTCACCGAATTATACTAAGTTTGGAAGTTTAGTGTTTGTTTCACTTGATTATCTTCTCTACTCGTATTAGGCGATGTCATGTAAATTCATAGTTACGAAAAATATTGTATTTTTTTTTTCGTGATAATAAAAACTATTATTTTTTTCTGGAATATAGATTTCCTTAAGTAAGGATCCCACTGTATTATGGTTGTGCATGGTGTTAGAACTTTAGCGTGTGAACCGATAGTCAACGAAACAAGCTTCCGTATTGTAGTCTATGCAAAAATTTGCATCTTCATTGGTTTTCGTGTTTATGTCGATGTGAACACGTCTGGTTGTAAAATTACGCGGGAAGTTTTTGCTTTTTTTCTTTTTTCTAATGAAGTTGTCTATTGTTTGTTCGTTTTGTATAGTTAAGTACCTTCTTTTCTGTTTCTCATATACATATCAAAATTGGAAATGTATATGGCACTAATACCGGAAATCAAGTTTAAGTTTCTGATGTTGAAAAATCTATTAAAGTGTGGCTCTTCAATATTCAGGGATGTCAAGAAATGTCGATTGGTTATGAAAAGAAAGTTAAGGAAGAATCGAATATTTTAAATTAAATTAGTGAAAACTGGGAAATTTTGGCAAATTAAGGATAAATCTTGAAAGTCGAAAATGTGCCGTTTAACTTTAGTTTGAGCATAATAACAATATTTCTTCTGCTCGAGTGAGCCGCTGTAGTTGTGAAAACAGAGCTTGTGTTCAGGATGGACTGCTATTATTATTAATATTATTTACACGGTGCTGTTAGGCTACTTGGAGATAGTAGAACTAAATTCATGATCGACCATTACTATTTTTTTACTAATCGTCACGAGGTTTCATATAATAAATCCACAAATACACAAAAATACACAGTGTGTACATACTGTTGGAGCCATATGGAAAACTTTTTATATTAGTTTTATGAAAATTTTTGAAAGAGCTAAAATCCTTAATGAAAACATCTACATCAAAATATATCTCTAAAATACGGGGTATTTAATAAATTATAAATTTGATACAAAAATAAAAAAATAAGGCTTTGTTTTTAAAAATATTGAAAATTGCTCTTGCAAAAGTTGCTTAGAATTAAAAACTGTATTTAAATATGCAGTCACAGCCATCTATCTTAATAACGGTTTTTTGAAGTCTCTCTGTAATACAAAAGTATTTAACCACAGTTTCTGAGATCGAAAATAAGCCGATAAATTAATTTTATAAAAAATGCATAGTAAAAAACTTGCAGGGTGTTAAAGCAGAAATTTTAAAAGTAATTTTTTGTTGTTCCAAAACGGCTTAACCTATTTGTATTTTTTTAGTTTTATAGGTTTTTAGAAGGATTCTGTACTCTATTGACTGACCCTTCTACTTTTTTGACCATGAAATTTAGTTAAAAAGAGGACACCATTCTGTTATGATTTTTTTTTGTCACGTAGTATGTGTTTATGAAAGCCTTAATTACTGAGTTATAATAGGCCCCCGAATTTTTCTGTTAATCTTAAACGAATGAATATTTGTTTACGTATTTTATAACTATTTACAATTATTCCTTTGTTATATCGATCATCTATGAAGTTGTAAAATAGAAAAAAAAAATCGTGAAGACATATTCAGTAGATCAATAGAAAAATTGCATCGTATTTTTCACTATGACCTTCCTGTAGGGGTCTATAACTCAATAATTAAGGCTTTTACAAACAAATACTGAGCCAAAAAAAAAAAATTAAAAACAGATGTAGAATTTTAGAGGCGTCCTGGTTTTAACTAGTAGGGGGTTCAAAGGTAGGGCAGTTCCTAGGGTAAAATTCTCCGCCCCCCTTTCATACCATACGAATTAGAAATATTTTTACCTTAAAACAACAAATTAAGTACAGAAAATATAAGAAATTTGTTATATTATATTTCTTAGTTTTACTACCTAACACACTACTAAATTATTAATTTATTAATATAATATACCAAATAAATTAATACATACACAAAAATATATATTAATGATACTTAAGAGGAGTATTTACTTGGCTGTAGCGTGGAGCATGCAAAGGTTTCGTAGTACCCCACTTTTAAAGTTTATTTTTGACTTTTTCTAAAAGAAAAAATATATACGTATAGGTAAAAAAATAGTCAAAAATAAACTTTAAAAGTGGGGTACTACGAAACCCTTACATTGTAAGATTTTTCGTCTGGAAAGTGGCGCCTCTGTTAGATTTTTAAGAAATTAATATTTGTGAATGAAAACAATTTATAATATATTTTACTGATGTTTTACGAGGGATAAATAAATTTTACCTATTTGTACACCTTATTTTTTACGTAAATCATTTCTGTAATACTAAGATTGGCATATATGTTAAATGCAAGGTTTTCATAATACACCAATTTTACGGATTATTTTTTATTTTTACCAAAAGAAAATTTATGTAAGTATGGGTAAAGACTAAACCCGTACCTCTCTGGAGTCACTTTAAAAATTTGAATCAGTCTCTTTCGAAAAAATCTAAAAAAAAAAGAAATAGAAATGTTAAAAAATGCCAGTAGGGAACAATATATTTAATTTTTGCCTACAGGAGCATTTATTTTTCTAACAATAAAAATAGAAATATAAAAGCTTTTTCGTCTAGAGGGTGACACCAACAAAATATATATCTTTTTCTACTATTTAGTGATTGAATTAATTTCGTTATTTTTTACATACAGTAATTTCGCTCAATTATATTAAAATAATTTAATTTATTTATTAAAAAAATTATCCGAAATTAAAAGGTATACACTAAGATGTGAATTATAAAAAAAATATTTTGTGTAACTTTTATATCGCACGGTTTTTTTTTTTGTTTAATGCATACCTCTTCGAGTTAACAATCTGCATGATGTATTACAACTCCTATTATAAACCCTAGATACACGCTCCTTTTTTGGGCATTTTTTAAAAACACTTTTGCAAAGCCGCGGGCAAGGAGCTAGTAATAAATGTTTTTTAATTGGGCATATCTATTTTATTCATTTCGTATTGAAAAAATACGTTTTAAATGTTATCTCTAATTGTGGATTTCATGCTTATATAAATATCTTCAAATTAGAAAACTACACATAAATATTGATACAAATTTTCTTTTTTTGATTTATCAGTAAGTATTCATTGAATTATAAAAATCAAAATTATATTACGAGCACTTTAAACAACCTACTTAAGACGCCATATTGTTACCATCCTAGTTGTACCACACTATTTTGAATAGTTGTAGGTATGTCATCTCCTCTCCCTACTAACTCGATGAGTCTTGCCCATGGACACTATAATTATTGTTCACGAAGTTGACAACTGCAACATATCAAAAATTCAGGAAATATTATCGAAGCTTATTTCTCCATCGCCGACTGCCTGGTCCTTCATAAAATATTTCAAAATTACTTCTATTAGGTACAACTATAATAAAAGTTAGAAAGAAAATATTTTGAAATCACGATTGTGTCTAAATTATTTCGATATATTACCTCATTTTTGATTATACATTTTTTTTTTAAATTTTCATTCTTCTATTACAGTCCTAAGTGAACTTGAAGGTCTATCGCGAGGGGGCAAGTTTCCCGCGCCAGATTCTAGAAGTTCCTTAAACCCTCAGCACGTCAAAAAAGTAGCGATTTCTGCCAAAGAGGCCTTAGATTTTTTGAAAACAAGACACGTTTCAGTTAAATGCGTCACAACCAAGGGTGCAGTTATCCCGTCCACAAATTTTTCCACTGAAGATGATACCATGTGGGATAATAGTTTTAGTAATGATGACAAAATTTTAACAACCTGCATAGGATTATGCAAAGAATATAAGGAACCCAGTCAAGAAGCTAATGAAGGTAAGAATTGTTAAATATGTGTTAGATATAACAAGTGTTCAAATAAGGAAGGTCGCCGGTCATATCTAAGGAACCGTTTATCGTATAGAGCTGGGTAGTTTTTTTTAGTAAATGTGGTTCCTAGAAATTGCTGGAAAATATTTTCAAGATCCTAACTATGCTACTAGAGGGTGCAATGGTTATGAGAAATTATAAGAACTGATTTTTTTTATTCCATATTGAGATACGTCAAAAATAGTGATGCCGCGAGACAAGACAAGACGAGAGAGAGTGGCCTCTCTCGTCTCGCCTCGTAGGGCGAGAGAAAACTGTTCTCTCGTCTCGACGAGAAAGCACTTCTCCCGTTCGAGAGAGACTTTCTCTCGTCTCGTTTCTCTCGTGATAAAACAATATCAAATTTAAATTTGAAAAAGACGAAACATAAATAAACGGTAAAATTTGTAAGACAAAAACAAAGAAGTTTACTAGTTTGTGCATTAGTACCCAAATTTGGCAATAAGAAACACTCTCTGTCTGTCCGTCTGACACAGTCGTTTTACAATTGAAATTTGAAGTAATAAGTGGCCCAGATTAGGCGTGAACTAAAAGCGAAAATACTTTGTCTTGTAAGTCAGTTGGGGAGGGGGGGAAGAGGTTAAATTGGAAGTTAAAAATTTTCTAATGCAATCCTGCGATGTCAAATGAAAGCATTTTGTAGTATGTTTTCAAAATGCAAGAAGATAGAGACATAAAACAAAAAACGATGTGAAATTAGAGAAATATTATGATATTTTTGTTATAATGGGATGCACTATACTTGAGACGTAAAATAGAGGGCGGTACTATCTTTAAATTTTCTAATGTAAAGTCATGTAATACCTCATTTAAAAGATATTTTGATTATATTTACGTCTATGCACACAGTTTTAATTTTTTTTTGTTTTTACAAAAATTACATTCTTGATAATCCTCGTGTGCCGCAATAATCCTAGAAATATTAGATAATGTTAGAAGATAATTTTTTAATAAGCTTTTTTTTGCCAAGAAGTTATGAAAAATTTAATACGTCAACTGGTTTTTAAATCACCTTAGATATTCTTAATTTATTTATTTTAGTAAATACAAAAAGAGTTTCCTTAGTAATAAACAATAATTATTAATACGAGAATTATCAAGAATGTAACTTATTAGTAATGGCCCAGAACATGTCTGTATAAGAACAAAGTACCAGCTACAAAAAATTGCCATTTGTGCAGTGTTAAATCCCTCTAACAGTAAAAAATTACTTAAATTTATAAAAGATACTAACATTTACTCTGTACTAGCCAAAATGTTAATTATCCATTGGTTACTATTGTAAAAAACAGCATTTATAAGGTATTATACCTCCGGTAATGATCCTTTGAAATTGAAGCGATAAATAAAACAAAAATAATTTAACCTACTTTATGAATTTATTTAATGTAATTTTTGTAAAAACCCAAATCTGTTTACATTAACGTAAAAATATAGAAAATATCTTTCAAAAGTGGTATCACATGGCCCTACTTTCCATTGGAAAATTTAAAGCTAGTAACTCCCTCTATCTTACGTGTCTCAAGTAAAGTGCATCTCGTTATAACAAAAATATAATATCTCGAGTTTTACCTCATTTTTGTTTTGTCATACAGGGTGTTTCAAAAAGATTGGTCATAAATTATACCACATATTCTTGGGTCAAAAATAGGTCGATTAAACCGTACTTACCTATATACAAAAGTGCACCCAAAAATAGTTACAGGGTGTATAAGATAAAAATTTAAATGAATTTTTTTAACGATGCTCTTAAACCGTTTGTCATTTTTTCATGAAATTTTATATGACGTGTTAGAATACCATGACTAATAATACCGAGGAAGAGGCAATATTTTTTTCTTAAGTTTTATAGGTTTTTGGCGGGGGTAACCGCTCTTTTCTCCACTCAACTTTTTTTGTAGTATAAAATTTAATTATAAATGAAACGCCACTGGAATGCAACATCCATTTGGAAACTAAGTCTCTTAGTATTTGTTTGTAAAAACTTTAGTTTAGACGATACAGCCAAATGACAACTTAAAAATATTCAATGGAGATTCTACGTATGAAAAATATCAAAATTAAGTTTATTTTTAAATTACAAACTAATGTCATCATAATAAAAAAAAATTATTTAACACCTGTTCAAAATTACATTCTCCTCCTGTATACACTTACTACATAGTTTTAACAATAAAAATCGAATTTTGATATTTTTGCATACGTATAATTTAGATTGAATATTTTTAAGATGTCATTTTAAGTGGCTGTGTCGTCTAAACTCTAAACCAAACATTTTACAAACAAATACTAAAAGACAAAAAAGTTTCCAAATAGATGTTGCATTTCAGTAGCGATCGATTTTTAATAAAATTTTATATTACAAAAAAGTTGAGTAGAGAAAGGGGCAGTGACACCCTCCAAAATCCTACAAAAATAAAAAAAAATATATTGTGTTTACCTCGATTTTGTTAGTCATTGTATTTCAACAAGTCATATAAAATTTCATAAAAAAATGTCAAACGGTTTAAGAGCAACGTTACAAAAATTCATTTAAATTTTTATCTTAACTATTTTTGGGTGCACTTTTGTATAGAGGTAAGTACGGTTTAATCGACCTATTTGTGACCCAAGAATACGTAGTATAATTTATGACCAATCTTTTTGAAACACCCTGTTTATAGAATAGGTGTGTTATAGTTAATTTTCGAAATCTAATATGTTAAAATTTCAAATAAACAAAGAGAAAATTGTTTGATAGAGCCCGAGAGCGCTCGAGAGAAACGAGAAATTCTCGTCTCGTCTCGAACCTGTTTTCGAGAGAAAATGTCTCTCTCGTCTCGTTGAGACGAGACAAGACGAGACGAGAATATCTCGTCTTGCGGAATTATTAGTAAAAAATATGAATATCGTAATCTGTGCTAAATTTTACTTAATTTTGATTATTCATTCGTTTATCTATTTATAACTTGAAAATAATTTCCAGCCATTTCTCTTGACCAAAATTCTACGATGCATACATTTCTGGGATACAGAATGAGTCTGTCAGCCGGCCGGCATCCTTTCTTATTTGGGCACTTTTTAAATTTTTATGTGACAAAAGTAAGCTGTGAGCAACAAAATATTTTTCCTTGCTTGGCTATGAAAGACAAAGAGACAAATAGACAAAAAGAGAACCAGTTAAAGAGGCAAAGGGACAAAGTGAAAAAGACACAAATTGACAAAGAGGCAAAGACACCACACAGACACAGATAAAAAGACAAAGAGAGAGATTAAAATCAATAATCAGGTGTAAGCTCCGATATGACCATCTAAGGAGAAAAGTTTTGTGGCTCACACGTTAACATTTGGTATTAAGTATATAATTATTTTAAGGAGAACCTCGTCATCTGGTTCGTGAGGTGGTTCTTTTGACAGACGACAGAAACTTAAGGGTGAAAGCATACGCTAGAGATGTTCCTGTTAGGGAACTGCCCGATTTCATGCGTTGGGCCGGACTGGGATGAACCTGATAGAAAAATTAAAAACAATGCCAAAGCAACTGCTCTCTCCGTCACAAGAATGGTGCACTTATTGTCTGGTAAGTCGCCAATACATTTCATATGTTTATGGAAAGAAGTCAATTAATTCGAATTTTAACAATTTATTTTCTTTTATTGTACTACATATTAAATTACAAATAGGAATTAAAAAAAATTAAAGCTCAAGAAACTTGTGTATATCTGGCAAAAATGTGTTGCTATTTATTATACCGCCGAAAATCAAGTACACAATCCAATAAAGAATCAACCGCCTTTAATATTATTTAACTATTTAGAGTTAGAGTTGTAATAAATAGCAACATTTGTGCAGGGTAGAATATATTATTTTATTTTCTAACATATTATCCCACCAAATGAGAAAATAATAACTACTATCCAAAGTAGGCTTTAAACGTTTTACGCGAACTGAAGGTGACAGATTAGTCACCATAGCGAGTATAGTGCAAATAAAATTAAAAAACACTCGCCTAATTTTAATTATATATTTACAATACAGAATTCTATACAGACATAATACTTGTATATTATGAATAGTTTAATGTGAATCCTACATCCTACTAAATTTGAAATCTTATCTGAAAATATTCGGATATAGATTAAAATTCAATTGTTTCCTGGCAAATTCATGTAAATCGGTCAAATATTTATTAAATAAAAATTTAATTTCCGTATTTTCACAATACACCGATGCTCACGCCTTAAGCAAAATTAAATACTAGTTGTAAACAGTAATCATTAGACGGATCACAAGGTAGGCAATATACACACAATCAAACTTATATGGAATAATCTATTATTTTTCATAATTTTGGATATGTATGAACATTTTTTTTTTAGAAATAAAACTCGCTCATTACTTTTAATAATAATTAGTTGACAAAATAACCACAACGGTATTTTTAAGCTATTGCATAGCTTTTATCGCGGGCTTTGAGCGCGGCGACCGAATCAAGAAATTCCGTAACGAAAATAAACCTAACATCCCCCACTAAGACCGGCACAGCGGTGCGGCGTTGAAACCCGTGCATCGTCTAACGTCGTTTCAGTATATTGCACACGTTAGCGATGTTAATGTTAGGCGCTCATTTGTTGGAGATATTTGTGCGTGCTTATGCAAACTTAGAAATGGCCTACACATAGTCATGGTAGCAATTTATATTTCTCCGAATCCAAAATTGGACAAGGTAGAGCATTTTATTCATCGCACTGAAGAAGGGTCGAAAATACTTGGTACAAATGATAATAAATTTCCACTTATCTTGGCTGGCGATCAACTTCGCTGATAAAAAATCAGAGCGGTTGACAACTTTTCTTTCGGAAAAATTGAATTTGAAAATGAATAATGATCCACAAAAATCTACAAGAAAATATGGGACGAACATTGACGCGGTATTTTCCAGATATTTAGAGGATATCAAGTCTCAAACTTATGTTTCTTATTTCAGTTACCATAAACAACCTATAGTTTCAATGATAAAAATTCCTGAATAACCTACATGTATTGTAAGATAATAAAAATATTTTAAACAATATTAACTTCTCATTTATTCAATAAAAGAAAAAAAATTGTTTTCTTATCGGTCAGCACGCTCAAAAAGTGTAACTTGAATTAATATCAAAGAAAACACTTGAATTAATATCAAAGAAAAAAAAATACTGCATAAATAAAATAAATAAATAATTATAATTGCATAAGTTGATAAAAATGCTATGCAATAGCTTTACCGCGGCAGTCCCCGAGTGCCACACGTATTTTTTTTTTGTTTCTGAAACGATATGAGATTTAATTTTTTAATGACCAGGAAGCAAAAACAAAAAGAAAATTGGTAATTTTAATAATCTAGCCCTTATGCAAGCTTCTATTCGCCTTGGCATGCTTCTTATTAAATTGTCAACATTGTCTTGGGGTATGTTTTCCCATTCTGCTAATGCTGAATCAATAAGCTGTGCGACATTGTTTCGACTAGCTCTCACATTTCTTTTGAGCCGTTCCCACAGGTCTAGTAAACATGTAGTCTAATACTTCCATATCATGACATTCTCTAGTCACTCTGCTGGTATGGGGAGGTGCATTATCGCGCATGAAGATAAAAATATCCCCAATTGCAGCTCTCCAAAATCTAACGATTAATTTTAGAACTAAATCAACATACTATGATGACTCTTTGACGACTTTGTCTGGGCCTGTTCTTGACAGTTCCAAATACCTTTTATATGTTTTTGATACAACACCCTGGGTAACGCCTACTACCTCTGCTACGTCTCTTTGGGACATTCCTTGTTTAATGAGAGCAATAATTTTCCCCTCTGCACATCTGTTAGTCCAACATAAGGCATTTTTTGTTTTTTTTGGACCGAAATAAAATTACCTGAGAATCGTGATTTTACTATAGTCTGAATAAAAGAGGAGTGCAGTAAAAGGTGGATTAACGTCACATTCCATAGGCGTACTTTGCAAAATAAGTTTCTATAATATAAATATGGTCCATGGCATATAAAATGGTATACATGCACTTCGTAGATTAAATTTTGAATGAATAAAGTAATATTTCAAAAAAAAAAAAATATATATAAATCTTATGCTTCTGGCAAAATTGTTGCACTTTAACATTGAACATATTATATTTGGAAGAGAAGGGCAATTTTCTATTTCTGAGTGTAATTTTTTAAGTGTGGGAATTTCATTTCGAAAGAAAAAATGTACCATTTGCCTTATTACATTTTTTATCCAAGTTTCAATGATGTTCTTGTTTTTTCCTGGGGGCTTTTTCGGATGTGAGACTTCTCCAATAACTGTATCTTCTTTAACAATGTTATACACTGTCCGTTTAGATACTCCAGTATATGTCTCATATTTAGTGGCTAGTTCTTCCACATAAATTAAAACAAAGTATTTTCGAAGATTATTAAATACATTAAGTACAATATTTCTTTCTTCTAAAGATAATGCTTTGTGTCCACTAAATCGTTTACGCGTACTTGTGCTTGCATTCCTATATAACTGTAAAAATATGATATATACTAATACAAAATTCCGAATCAATTAAAATACATTCCATTCGGCTTATGAATAAATAAAGTGTGGCTTATCTGTCAAAATAGTAAAAACCATGGAAACATGATTAAATCTAAACGAAAACTTTTATTAGGCCGATCAGACCCAGACAGCACACCAAATCCTTTGGATATCTACTGAACATCCCAATATCCACTGAATGTCCAGTCCATGGTGGATATCTATTTTATATCCATGAGCTGTAATTTATAGACATGCAAATGTCCATAAATAATAGTAATTATATAGCAAATTATTAAAAAATTACGCCATTGTGCTCGCCATTGTGGCTAATAGTACCGTTCAGATAATTAAAATTAATTTTTTTAAGGTGTATTCAATATCCCATGGACATCCACTAAATATATCAAAGTCTAGGCGCGAACGCAAACCATCGTGGATATCCACTAGATGTAATTTTTGATTTTGCTTACTAAGTATAGATGGCTATACTACTTTCGCATCTACTCATGCTCAACCCGCCGTAATTGAATTCGATCGAAATTTGTTTCACAATCAGACTCCATTAGAGACTGGAGTCGAGAATTTCCATTTATTGCTGAAGAGTCTTAATAAGGATAACTTTCTCCTTAGTGGGCAAAATTTGTGTTGAAAATATTTTTTATCTCTGCTATTTTCTTTCGACTTTTTTCAATAATCATTGGTTACTTATGAACCTCTACTAAAGATACCTATAAAATATTTTGCTGAATATTCGAATTATTCTATATCTTGGGATATAGACGGACATTTGGTTGGATATCCATATTGGATATCCACCAAATATATTCTGTGGATATCTCTGGGATTTCTTGTATTGTCAGGAAGATACTCATTAGATATTTTGCTGGATATCCATATATCTTCTTTATTCTGGATATAGACGGACATTTGGATATCCATATTAGATCCACGGAATATTTCTGATATCCTGTGAATATATTGGATATCCACAAAATATATTCTATGGATATCTCTGGGATTTGGTGTGTTGTCTGGGGATGTATTAAAATTTTCATTTTAACTACAAATAAGCATTTAAGAACGACGTATATAAATAAACTGCCTATATCTTGAACCTGTACTACGTTCTGTAAATTAAATTACTGCACTCTTTCTTCTCTAAACAAAGTCTTATCTTAAAGTTGGATACCAAATTGTTTCCTTGCAAAAAGGTTATTCAGAAATACGGAGTTTGGTTGTGTGTATTATACGCATAGTCCAGGATCCGTAAGTAAGGTCGACCTTCACCCATCTGTTTAATGGATAAAAGTTTTTTTTTTATTATATAAAATATGTTTTTAAATATACCGCAAATGGGTTGCCAAAGAAAATATGGTCACGGCCATTTTTTACTTTCCTTTCTGTGTACAGATATGGAGAGTATATGAATCATGAAAAAAGTTGCTTATTGTTATTCTTTATTATTTTGTCCCTATGTATGATTTTCCTAAAATGGACCTAATTCGAGATATTTAAGGAAAAGTACAAATTTCGAATTTTGATGATAACTCAAAAACGGATGAAGAGAAAAACACCAAATTTTAAACTTAAACTTAAGCTGATTAAAATTTGGGCATAGTCGAAGCATCTGGGGAATACTTTACAGGGTATCGATTTTTTTTACTTTAAGAAAATAAATAGTCTGGTCCGTATTTTCTTGGGCAACCCATTTGTAGTATATATATAAACATATTTTATTTAATAAAAAGAAACTTTCATTCATTAAATATATGGGTGAAGGTCGCCCTTACTTCGGATCTTAGATCAGCAATACAAGCTTTTACATAAGTCAAACTGACTTAAAAACAATTTTGCGTGAGTAATGACTAATAAATAAATAAATTTCAAGTTAATTTGTAGGTATGTATTTATCAAATCTGTAAATGTTTTAAATATTAAATAAATTTATCTGTTTTTGTTTAATAAAAAATCCGACAAACTGTAAAAGAAGTTAAGTGAAAATATATTAATTTCTTTTAGTGTTAAAACATGTTTAACCCTTTCAGTGGGAACATAGAAAAAACAGTAACATTTGACAAAAGAAAAATGTTATCCTCATCACAATTTTTTTCATGAACTTAATTTGAAAATTATATTTGTTAGTTTGAAACATATATTGAATAACAAAAAACAACAAGCAAGATAAAATCCTTTTAGAAAGCTTAAATTTGTCTTTCGTCACTGTCAGCATCATCATTATCATTATATCAGTAGCGCACGTTTGTTGCTGCTACACCTTGGATTTAAACAGAGTATGGTTCTTAAAAGAATGGGATCGTAGAAAAAATATTGTGTGTTGAAAGTTCGTTACCGCTTTTGACAGGCCAGTAAAATATGCTTTTAATCGGTTCGCGGAATTTTGTTTGAACCTTTTTTTTTTTCGAAGGTATTTTCATCAGAAATGTTTTTTTTTCGAAAGTTATTTACTTCGAACACATTTTGTTCAAAAGCAAATTTTCTTGAAAATATATTTGATCGATTATTTAACACTGTAATACATCAATCAATGACAATCCTTTTTTTCTAACACAGCCAATCAAAACAAACTGTACCTGAAAACGTTGCATTGTTTTCACTCAATCCCGATTGGATTTATAAAATTCAATTCTTTACCAGAGTAACTTATCTGTGATTTATGCGAAACGTCAATGTGAAATTTAATTCATTACCTATCAGAGTAACGTAATGATTTATGCAAAACGTCAATCTGAATTGGGCGAAAAATGGATAAAAACCGTTTGGGTTGTTTTTTTTTATAATTAATTTAATATTAATTCAGTAATCAAATGAATACATTAAATTGTACTCTTAAAAGTTCTGTTTATATTAAGGGGGGAGTAAAGTTTTTAAACTTTTCGTTATATTTGATTTTGTAAATGTAAAACCTTTCAAGAATATTGTGTGAAAATTTGAGATGAATAGGAGCAAAATTAACGAAGATACAGCGGTTTGAGTAACCGCGCAATGCCTGCATGGTCCGAGCACGCTATTGTTACCTGGCAGCTCCAGGGAATGGGGCTATGGGGGCCATGACCCCCACCGAGATGAACATTTTTACGATTTATGAGCCATTTATTCAAAAAACTACACTAAAAAGAGAATGGCTAAAGGCAATGGTGGCCCCCACCGAAAATTCGTCTCGGAGCCGCCCTTGCCTGGCAGCTGTTTTTTTATTTTATAATAACAAATTTTCCTATTTTTTCGCAAGAATCACGTTTACTTCCCAAAAAGTGAAAAATTTAAATTTCGAAAAACCCTCCCCGCGTTACCTGCGGAAAACGATTATCTAACTTTGATTTTTTTATATCCGATGATCCAACACCGATTTAGGAGGGGCACCGCAATTCTACTTTTTTCCGAGACGCTTCCGAATATTTGCTACCATTTCCATATTTTTTTAAATTTCTACATGAAAATTTGACGCAATATTCTTTGAATGTTATACTTTAATCAGTGGCGGCTCGTGGGGAGGTTCACAGTGACAGAATATAGGTATCAGCACAGATGTAAGAAAAAACTTTCAGTGTTTTAGAAAGTTTATAATATACCTTTCTAAAACACTGACAGTTTTTTACCTATATCTGTACCGGGATCTATATTCTACTACATGGAACCCCCTAAATTTTGGTCACGAGCCGCCCCTGACATTAATGTACCATTAGTTTATATAAACAGATTTTAACTGTGCGTCAAAAAAATTCACAAAAATGTGGCTTTTTTTGCACGAATTAACATTAACCCCCTCCCCCCCCTTAAATAATCGTTCCAAATGCCATGCGAGATGAGATTTTTTTGTGAAATATTTTCTTCCTTACAAATTATGCAAATTTTACTCCCGTAATATCACTCAGTTGACATATCGAGGTATTTTAAAGAGGATTTTGTTTTGTGAAATATAGATGCATAATTTCCAAGGAAACAAACCAAATGTTCTCAAAATATTCTCACCTCTTGTGGTATTACCTTTGGAAACGCGTAGTTAGAAGAAATTTTGTTCAAAATAATGTTTTTTGGAACATTATTTAGTATAAATTCCTAATTGTTTTCCAATCATCTTATATTTTTCTGATCGTTCACTTCAAGGTCGGAATAGCTTAAACGAATAATCTGGAATTACTTGTTAAATTTACGGCTACAGATATAATTTATTCTGTAAAATATATCGATGATTTGGCCTTATTGTGTATTTCTCCCAAAACTTATTTAACACCGGCTTTTTCTAGGATGATTGTATTCTCCTCTTACCTCATATCTTTACCATTCCTTATTACCATTCTTCCTTTCCATCCGGTTTTGAATCCTTCACACTTCTCTTTTATTTTTATTTTGTATGTAGAAGTAACCATCGATATTTCATTTCGTTGCAAAAGGACCCCGCACTTTTCTTATGTAAAGTGGCGACCGGCCACATTTTTTGAAACGTTGGTATGTCGTTGTACTCAACCTAGTAACCAAAAGTGTCAATGAGCCCAACTCAATTCTATTTTCTAGTTTTCAATATAGTTGAAAATTGCCCAGTTTTTCGGAATTTTTATTTTCAAACTTACGAACTAGATTGAATTTCTGTTGCATACAAACGTTTACTACATGTTTAAGTAATACATTATTACATACGTACAATTATTTTTATAATTATTTTTAATTCCAGGGTGATTGACAAATGTATGACGATAGTTTTTTACAAAATCTCATTAATTCTACTGTGACGTTAGGGAAACATATTTTGAAAAAGTACTAATCAATATGGTATTTTGATGACAAAATATTGCATAGTACATACACATTTCTTATAGAATTAAGAATTAATTCAATGGGAATGATAATATCACTAAAATATGTGTACCTCTAAGCTTCAAAATATACAAGGTGATTTATTTATTGAAGCTATTCCATTTTAAGAAAAGTACAAAACTACAAGCAACCTATATTATAAAATGCACACGTCAATTTTAACCATTTTCTCAGAATATAATAATTTTAACACTGTTTTATGAGGTATGAATTTTAAATCTGATACTATGACCAGTTTTTGAGATACAGGGCTAATTTTAGTTATTTTTTTCTTTAAGGTGGCAGTTTAAAACAGGAGCCGTTACGAATCCCCCCACACATATTTTAGTGGTGTTACCTTTCCCAAAAATTAATTCATTATTAGAGGGTTTAGAAGTAATCCTTAAAAAATAATTTAATAATAAGAGGTATTTTTATTTACATATTTTATTTTGATGGTATTTTTCTTTGCTTCTTTAATAAAAGTCTTGATAATTTAGTTCTATATTTTATAAATCTATTTTTTCATTACAAGTTTGCAGTTTTTTGTATTTTAATGTAAAGTTTCCCTTTTTAATTATTAATAGATTTCATGAGCCCATAATACATAATATTCTTTATGTTTTATCTTTATTGTACTAGTATTGTTCTGCACTAATTTTATTTTAATATCTACCTATATACCTTTTTGGAGATTTTTTTAGAAACATTCAAATTTAAAAAATGGTTTATGATAAACAATTTTTTAATTAATTTTTATTAATTTTGATTAATTTTCAATAATTTTTACTAATTTTTATTAAATTTTATTTTTTATTAATTTTTAACAAATTTTGTTAATTTTTATTAATTTTTAATAATTTTTATTAATTAATTTTTATTAATTTTTATTAATTTTTATTAATTTTTAATAATTTTTATTAATTTTTTATTAATTTTTATTAATTTTTATTCATTTTTTATTAATTTTTATTAATTTTTTATTAATTTTTATTAATTTTTATTAATTTTTTATTAATTTTTATTAATTTTTAATAATTTTTATTAATTTTTATTAATTTTTATTAATTTTTTAATAATTTTTATTAATTTTTATTAATTTTTATTAATTTTTATTAATTTTTATTAATTTTTATTAATTTTTATTAATTTTTATTAATTTTTATTAATTTTTATTAATTTTTATTAATTTTTATTAATTTTTATTAATTTTTATTAATTTTTATTAATTTTTATTAATTTTTATTAATTTTTATTAATTTTTATTAATTTTTATTAATTTTTATTAATTTTTATTAATTTTTATTAATTTTTATTAATTTTTATTAATTTTTATTAATTTTTATTAATTTTTATTAATTTTTATTAATTTTTATTAATTTTTATTAATTTTTATTAATTTTTATTAATTTTTATTAATTTTTATTAATTTTTATTAATTTTTATTAATTTTTATTAATTTTTATTAATTTTTATTAATTTTTATTAATTTTTATTAATTTTATTAATTTTTATTAATTTTTATTAATTTTTATTAATTTTTATTAATTTTTATTAATTTTTATTAATTTTTATTAATTTTTATTAATTTTTATTAATTTTTATTAATTTTTAATAATTTTCACCTCCGTTTTCCCCCCTTAAAATGTGAAAATCCAAAAACCATGAAACGTTTCATTATTTATTTATGATGAGAACCTACAATTCCAATTTTCAAGTTCCTAGCTTTAAAAAAATCGATATTTCCAAATAAACTTTCACTCCCGCGTTCCCCCCTTAAAATGTGAAAATTCAAAAACCCTAAAACACGACATTATTAATTTGTACTCATTAGCTGCAATTCCAATTTTCATGTTTCTAACTTCAAAGAGAACAAAAAAGTTATACTTTCATACAAACTTTTGCCCCCGTTTGCCCCCTCAAGATGTAAAAATATAAAAACCCTAAAACACATTATTATTAATTTGAACTCAGTAGCTGCAATTCCAATTTTCATGTTTTTAACTTTAAAGAGAACCAAAAACATGGATACTCCCAAATAAATTTTCACCCCCCATTTCCCCCCTTAAAACGTGAAAATCCAAAAACCCTGAAACACGTCATTAATAATTTGTAGTCAGTAGCTGCAATTCCAATTTTCATGTTTCTAACTTCATAGAGAACAAAAAAAATCGATAGTCCCTTACAAACTTTCACCCCCCGTTTCCCCCCCTTAAAATGTAAAAAATCTAAAAACCCTGAAACACGTCATTATTTATTTATGCTCAGTAGCTGTAATTTAAATTTTTATGTTTCTAAATTTAAAGAACAAAGAGTTTCATTAAAAGCTCCCTCCCCCATTTCCTCCCATTTCACCCCTTTAAAGTTAAAATTTCCAAAAATGCTATCTTAGCGGATGCTTAGGTTATAAATTAAACGTATATTCCAAATTTCAGCTTTCTAGGCTCAGTAGTTTTGGCTGTACGCTGATAGGTCAGTCAGTCAGTCAGTCAATCAGTCAGTCAGGACAAACAATTTTATATATATAGAAGATAGATTAGAATAGTAGTGTTTATAGGAGTTTCTTATGTGTTAACAATAAAACAAGATATCTAAGAGCTAGAAACTATGTTATTATGTATTATTAGTTCACCATTGGTTGTTTCATTCTTTCATTTTCTTTTCTTTAAAGAAATGTAATTCCACAATTTAATTCGAGTTCTATATCGTTTATATTATACTCATTAGTAAACCTCTCCCATAATAAGAGGTCCGTGAAGTTGCCCCTCCCAATGATATTTTTCAAAAAAAAACTATTGCACCATAATGCACTAGTGATGCACCAATATGCACCACTAATTATTTTTTTTGCACCACCTTTCTTGAGTAATTACAGCCATCTCTTTGTGGGAGGGAGGGGGGGGGGGGGGGCAAATGAACGCTGACCTCCCCCCCCCAGTGAAAATTTTAAGATTTACTGTAATGCACCAGTTAGTACTTGTCATGCACTTATATGCACCACCAATTAAACTTTTTGCACCCCCTCCCTTTAGTAGTTAGAGCTGTTTCTTTACCGTTATGTTGCCCCCCAATGGTTTTTTCACAAAAAAAAATATTGCACCGGTATGCACTCCTGATGCACTCATATGCACCACAAATTAAATGTTTTGCACCCCCTCCCTTTAGTAATTATAGCTGTTTCTTTACCGTGAATTTGGCCACCCCCAATGATTTTTCACAAAAAAAATATGCACCGGTATGCTCTCCTGATGCACTAATATGCACCACCAATTAAACTGTTTGCAACCCCCTCCCTTTAGTAGTTATAGCTGTTTATTTACCGTGAATTTGGCCCCCCCCCCCCAATGATTTTTTCACAAAAAAAAATATGCACTGGTATGCACTCCTGATGCACTCATATGCACCACCCAATTTGAACTTTTTGCACCCCTCCCTTTAGTAGTTATAGCTGTTTCTTTACCGTGAATTTGCCCCCCCCCCCCAATGCTTTTTTCACAAAAAAAAATATTGCACCGGTATGCACTCCTGATGCACTCATATGCACCACCAATTAAACTTTTTGCACCCCCTCCCTTTAGTAGTTACAGCAATTTATTTACCATGAGGTTAGTCCTATATTTTCGAAAAAAAAAAAATGCATCGTTATGCATTGTTGATGCACTTATATGCTTGCAAAGTTTTTCGTTTTTTTTTTTTCATCTATTTACCTTAAAATGTAGAAAGTGCCCAAAACCCTTCAAATGCGTCAAAATTGGGACATATTTAAGTAAAGTGTAATCGATAGAAATTCCCAAGAATGTTCACTATTCGAGATGAAATCTTCAAGGGCATACGTGTTTATATTAACACTATTAAGACGAACAAGACACAAGAAATTAAACATATTTTTGAGGAATAAATCATTGTGATTATCGCTAGAAAAATAGTCTTCATCGTCTGCTAATTGCTTTGTCGCTTATATCTATATTTTTTATTATTTTTTGTATTAAACACAATTAGATTAGTTATTATGATCTTTCTACTATAAACACAGTATAACAGTATATCTTACTTAGGGTTACCATCTGTCCTTTTTTGAAAAGGACAGTCCTTTTTTGAAGCAAAATGTCCTTGCGACTTTTTAAAGCTTAAAATGTCCTTTTTACGGCAAGTGTCCTCTTTTACGACAAATATCTTTTTTGATTGACAGCACATATTTTTGGAAGGGGCATGACAGGTTTGTACAAGACGAGGATTTTTGGTTGTCGACGCCTAATTTTTTTTTTTTTTTTTGAAGTTTAGAAGGATGATAATTTTTTTTGCTTTTTGTATACGAGAGCCCCTGTCAGCATCGTAGTCCTTTTTTCATTTTCAAAAAGGTGGTAACCCTAGTCTTACTTAAGTCGGCAACATATGGAAAACTTTATTTGTTTATGAAAAAAAGTTATTCGTCATAAAAAGTTCTGCATGGTCTAAATACTAAAATGAAATCACCAGGTATCAACTTTTTTCAGTCGTATACGAGGTTGGTCGAAAATTATGAATTTTATGCAGGAGTAAAGTTGTACCTTTAATATCGAAAATTGTTATTAAGAAAATTGTATGTATAAATGCACCACTAATAAACATTTTTGCATCCCATTCCTTCGGTAGTTACAGCAATTTCTTTACCGCGATGTTAGCCCAACCAATGATATATAAGCAAAACCAATATTGCACCGATATGTATATGTTAAGGGTAAAGTTAGATTGACGAGTAAACCTAGGTTTACCCTGGTAAACTTCGAAATACCCAGGAAACATGGATAAAGTACGAAATTCAACTAACATTATACATATTTCGGGCTTTACCCGGGTAAACTGCGTTCTATCCGATTTAGTTTGGTTAAAGTTGGGTGTAGGAATTATTATTGCGTCATCTTTCGCCACGTGCAGTCAGTTCGAAAATGGCAACCGAAGAAAGCGGTCGCGCGTTTAAGACAGCGTTCTAATGAAGTTTTCAATAAGTTGGTGTCTTCCAAAAATGTAAACAGTTTTTATTTTAGTAAGGACCAACACCAAGAAATGTTAGAATCAGTCAAGTTGGCCAAAAATGCTAAAACCAAGACTTTACAATATCGACGTTTGAAGCGATTTGACATATGTTCTCTTAGAGGTGTTGAAAAGCTTATCGCTCGTGTATCATCAGTTGAATCGAGCATAAGGTATTACGTTACAAACGACGAAATGTTTGATATTTTGCATGATGCACATTTGGCGATTGGAACATGGTGGTAAACATCGCATGGAAAGTGAATGTAAAAAAGGTATAAGAATATAACTAATGTTATTAAATTATATCTCCGCTTGTGTGAAGGTTGCCAAAAGAAACTAAAATCTGCCAAGAAAGGACTTGTGGTTAAACCAATGGTGTTTTCGGAGATGAACAGCCGTTGTCAAGTTGACCTGATTGATATGCAATCCCATGCAGATGGAGAATACCAATTTATCATGGTCTATCAAGACCACTTAACAAAATTTGTTCAAATACGTACATTAAAATCGAAAAGGGCAGAGGAAGTTGCTAAGAACCTGATAGACATATTTTGCATTTTGGCGCCCCATCTATACTACAATTGGACAACGGGCGGGAATTTGCAAACCGTGTCATTAAAGAGTTATGTTCCATGTGGAGTGGCCTTAAAATAATACATGGCAAACCGCGCCACAGTCAGTCACAAGGTAGCGTGGAAAGGGCAAATCAAGATATACAAAATATGCTCATGACGTGGATGGACGATGAAAACTGCAGAGGATGGTCAGAAGGTCTGAGATTTGTCCAGTTAATGAAAAACAGGGCATACCATGATGGAATTAAGCGAGCTCCTTATGTCGCCATGTTTGGGCATGATATTAAAGTCGGCCTATCAACCTCAACTTTTCCAAAAGAAACTATTGAAAATCTACGCTCCGAAGAAGAGCTTGAGAGGATTGTCGGGGAGTTTGATGTAGGTAAACAGCCTCAATAACATGAACAAAATGAAGACCAGCCTATGGATAATGACCCAGAAATAAATATCCCGCAAGAAGAAGATATTACTGAAAGTGACAACCTGCATATTATGGAAGGTGAAAATATAGAAGAAAATGTGGATAATAATTATAGAGGAAACGCCAGTAATATAGAAACTTTACAAAATCAGACCAAATGTGCAGAATGTAATGAGCTATGTACATTGGCCAGTATAACGTGTGAACTTTGCTTGTACCAAAGAAACATAGTCAATAGACAGGACGCAAAAAGAAATTTAGAAAATCAAGCAGAGAAGATAAAAGCCTTATCTAATTTAAAATTCCCTCCATGTTCCGTTGAAGATACAGTCAGAGTGAAAGTTCCAGACGTTGATCGAGGAAGGGATTTTAGAAACATTCTCATGACAGTTATCGAAAAAACCGACGACAATTTTTATAAACTAGCTAACAAGACAGGAACTATCGAGGAAATGTTTTCCAGGAATCAATTTTCTGTATGTAGTGAGAAACTTGTAGATCTGAAAAATGTATCACCAGAAAAGAAAAGTTTGCGACAAATTGCAAATGAACAGTCACTTTTAGGAGGTCAAGGTTATAAACGTTGCAACTGTAAAGCTAAATGCGTGACCAACAAATGTAAAGCAATAGGAAATCTTTGTAACTCGAAATGTCACGGCAGCTTGTCTTGCTTAAATAAATAGATTATAATATTCTTTACTTTGACAGGACAGAGTCTTAGAGTTTTTAATTTTTTTTTTTTTTTAACATTTATGACTATGTTGTTTTTGTTACACCCAACTTTAACCAAACGAAACTGGATAGAACGCGGTTTACCCGGGTAAAGCCCGAAATATGTATAATGTAAGTTATATTTTGTACTTCACCCACGTTTTCTGGGTATAAGTTTAACAGTTGATCTAACTTTATTCGTAACATATACATTATTTACTCACTTTTAGCCTTAAATAAATTTTGGCCAATTTGCACGTGGATGCACATTTTAATACTCATAATATTTCATAGTACATCTCTGAATTTCAAACCAAATAGAAAGGAATTACTTTATAAGCTTACTACAACATACTTAGTAACAGTATTTTAGTTACTCTGTTGACGACACACATAATGTAGTAACGTTAAATGTGTTACTTCATATATGTAAAATTTAATTTAAGTTAGGGATTTCTAAACCAAATTGGAATTATAAGAGATTTTAGGATTTTTGATTTTATTATTTATTTAAATTGATGTCTCCTCCAACAAAAGAAAAAAAGGTTCTATTTTGTGTTATATTTGTGTTGAAATATATTTTCATCTTTATGTTGGGGGGGGGGGGGGGGGGGGCAGCGTTCAAAATTCGTTAAAATATGCCCTGGCAATCAAAAATCACACAAAATATACAACCAAAACTGACAGTGTTCGTTGATAATTGTGAGAAAATTTTGGCCTTGTTATTTATAATAGACGAATCACATTAAAGACCCAGGAGAAAGAGAAAGTAATAGAAAAAACGGTTTATACTCGCTTTAAAGAAATGTAGACTGTTAGTTATTTATCTATTATTTATTTATCTGAGATTGACATTTTTGGTTACTAGGTTGAGTACAACAACATGCGAAGTTTCAGAAAATTTGAAAGGTCGCCACTTATGATTACTAATGTTTTTTCAATCGATTATTAGATATTTTAACAAAATGTTTACCATTAAAAAATAATTCGAAGACAATTACTCTAAAACGAAATGTGGTCAAGAAAATGTTTTTTCGAACAAAATGTGTTCTAAGTAAATAACTTTCGAACAAAATGTTTACGAAAAAAATTGCTTCGAAGAGAAAAAAATATAGTTTAAAAAAACTAAAAAACACGCTTTTAGAGCATATCAAACTAAAAAGTAAAAAATAATTTTTCAAATAAGCTTAAAACAATAATAAATGGAAAATACTAGTATTATTGTGAAAAAAGTGTCGGGCGCTCGATGTACGAGAAATATGGACAAAGCGCCCCACGCTTTTTTCACAATAATACTAATATTTTCCATTTATTATTATTTTAAGCTTATTTGAAAAATTATTTTTTACTTTTTAGTTTGATATGCTCTAAAAGTTTTTTTTTTTATTTCTTTTAAACTATATTTATTTTTCACTTTTTAGTTCGATTAATTATTAAAAAAAAAAAAAATTGCTGAAAAAAAAACAATTATTTTTTTTTTCAGCCGTGGGGATTAGAACCCACGATCGGTGAGTCTGGCGATCGAAAACCCGCGCCTTAGTTCGATCGGCTAACGAACGAACTTGAGGTAGTCGGATATACTGACAGTAATAAGCCACTTCCTTTAGTCCAAAGGAGAGTTACAAACACATACATACATACATGCGAAGCTAATAAAAAAACGAACAAAATCCTGCAACCCCTTTTAATCAGATACAATTATTATTACGTTACATTCTCAGAAAAGTATATTTTTTAGAGCATTTTTATGATTGTAAAATATTGTCTATATATTATTTTTCTCTTGCAGGTGACGTCGTGATGTGTTAATGATCAAATTTGATAATCAAATCCTCACATAATGAAAAATTTGAATAAGTCTAACATCACATTCGTTTTTTATAAATCTCTCATCAAATCGGGTTGTGTCGCTGCATTCCTTTGACTTTAGGTCCTGGGATTTTATTTTATATCTTACAGGGCAATTCAATAAAACCAGTTGTTGGCATTGGTACACAAAAAATGGGTGAAAACAGAATTCTATTTAAAAAAACACAATAAAAGAGGCTAGTTTGTGATAAATATGAATAATTTAGCACCATAAACTTGATTCTGAGTTTAAACTTCCTAGTTGATATATTTTCTTATAACTTCGTTCCTGGTAATTATTGGAAACAATTCTTGCATTGGTTATTTTTTTTTTTTCGTGAAATTTTATATTAATTTTCTTATAACTTCGTTCCTGATAATTACTGGAAACAATTCTTGCATTGGTTATTATTTTTTTTTTTTTTTTTAGTGAAATTTTACCACTTTGTGTATAGTTTACTAATTTCTTTAGAATGTCTTTTTATTCTCTATCGATTGATGAATTGTTAATATATTTTCTACGGTTGAGGACACCTAGGAGCTATTTTGAACAAAAAAATATTTTAAAAAAATATTTTAAAAAAATTAACCTATTTCAGTTTATTTTATAAGAATTAAAAAATAATGATTTTTCCGTTTCCATGTGTTTTCTACTCTTAAACAAAAATAGCAACCAAGGAATCATGAGATAGAAAATAAAGAGGGCTGTCTCTCTTGCATCCTGTAAGTCAAAATTTTTACAAGTGTAGCTCTAGGGTAAATGAAGTGTGTTAAAATACGGAAGACTTTTTCAATAAATAATTAATACTCTAATTGGGATCTCTGTAGAATCTTATACATTTTTTGACAAATACATTTTCACAAATTTTCTGGTACCAATGCAAACGAGTCGCATAGTTTGTTACTTAACTAAAATAAAAATTAATGTTCTTTTAAAATTATAATAAATAAATTATGAATTAGTTTGTGGTGCTGCTGTTATTGACGATTTATCTTATATTACCCTGTATATATTTTCGTACGTGCCATTATATACATTATGGTTAATGCCTAACTTTTATTCAAACAAGCGTAAATAATTATTGATTTAAACAAACTTAATAATTATTGGTTCAAACGAATTTTTTAAATGTTGTCGAACGTTTTACTTTTGTATAATAAAATTATTATAAAATTCATGTATATTTTTTAAAAACTTCGTTTGGGCTAGCGAATTTCACTTAGTTTTCATTTTAAACACCCTTTTTAGTGTAGATTTCATGTACTTATATTTTTATTTTTTATTCATATTTGTTGTGCCATCATTATTTGTTCTATTGGCAACACTTTTATTGTTTAGTTTTTAAACTATTCGACTATTAGATTATTTAAGATTTATATACATTTTATTAATGTTGCAATTGTTTGCTCAGGAATATTAGAAGAATAAAACGTTTCATTAATAATTTTTTATATCTTATTTATCCTGTCCTGTCTTTTAGTATCGAAGTTATAGGTGTAGGTAATACACCATTTAAAAATATACTAGGTGTCCGTGCGGAAACTTCGGATTGTTTTATTTCTGATAACATTTAAGTTGGAATCTTGAATTTTTGTGACACTTAAGACAAAATTTTCAATATATCGCACTATGAGTACAAGACCACTATAATCAAAAAACAATCAATTCAGTAAATGGCGTTTGAAGTTTTCAGATTTTTTATTTTACAGTTTTTTAATTGCTATCTATTAAACTTTTATTTATTTGGATTTCATGATTCTTTAAACCTTCATTTATTACCTTCTCTTTAGTTATTAAGCAAAATTTAATTGACAAATTGTAAGAAATTGTCAGAAAATAGAGTTATGTTGTTTATTCGTGATATTGTGGAATATTTTCCAAATGTGGGGTTTCTTGAAACTATTTAACAAAGCTGGCCAATCAGACACTTGAAATGTGACAAATTGCTTTGGAATGTCTCTAAACGTCCATCAGATTTACTAGGAATTAAACATTTCAAGAAACCGACAGTAAGTGCAATAAAAATGTTTAGCACCTGTTATCTTTAGAGTAAAAAGCTAATTAAAAAATTATCTTCTAACATTATCTAACATTTCTAGGATTATTGCGACACACGAGGATTATCAAGAATGTAATTTTTGTAAAAACAAAAAAAAATTAAAACTATTTGCTTGGACGTAAATATAATCAAAATATCTTTCAAATGAGGTAATACATGACTTTACTTTCCATTAGAAAATTTAAAGAGAGTAGCGCCCTTTATTTTACGTCTCAAGTAAAGTGCATCTCATTATAACAAAAATATCATAATGTTTCTTTAATTTCACAACGTTTTTGTTTTATGTCTATTTTTTTGTATTTTGAAAACATACTACAAAATGCTTTCATTTGCCATCGCAGGATTGTATTAGAAAAGTTCTAACTTCCAATTTAACCTCTTCCACCCCTCCCCAACTGACTTACAAGACAAAGTATTTTCGTTTTTAGTTAACGCCTAATCTGGGCCACTTATTACTTCAAATTTCAATTGTAAAACGACTGTGACAGACGGAAAGACATACGTGTTTCTTATTGCCAAATTTGGGTACTAATGCGCAAATTACTTGAAAAATTATTTGTTTTTGTCTTACAAATTTTATCGTTTTTTCATGTTTCGTCTTTTTCATATTTAAATTTGATATTGTTTTATCACGAGAGAAACGAGACGAGAGAAAAGCTCTCTCGAGTGAGAGAAGCGCCTTCTCGTCGAGACGAGAGAACAGTTTTCTCTCGCCTCGTCTCGTCTTGTCTCGCGGCATCACTCAAAAAAATTGACGTTGAATTTTTCGTTTAATTTTTTTTTTTAATTATCAAATACAAAATAAGTAAGAAAATATTTTTTATTTAATTTTTTACGTGATACTGAAGGCGAAGACTTCTTCTGAGGTGGCACCAGACTTCTTCTGAGGTGGCACCAAAGACTTCTTTTGAGGTGACACCAAAGACTTCTGAGGTGGCACTAAAGACTTTTTCTTTTTGTGGTAAAACCAACAAGTTTTGAATTAGGTTGTTCTTGCAATCAACAAAACGCATACGCGCATAATAACTGTAACAGGTTTCTGCAAAATTTTGACTTGAGTTTGTCTTGCAGTAAAGAATATCTTACAAGATTATTTAAGAATAGAAGAATGTAAAACATATTTTGACTTATGGTAGTCTTCATTTAGTTACTTATCAACTAAATATGTTGGTATTGTATTTCTGCATTTCAAAAGTTCAAAAAGGAACAACAATATTTTTAGTTATGTTGATGTTGTATCAGGAAAAATTCAATAGTAACACTTCTGTTATTTATAGGACATTCTTTCGATTTAGAGATATGTTGGTATTGTATTATCAAAGTTAGCATCTAGAATACTACACCGCACAAATCTCAAAATCGATAAATTTTGAGTTATGGTGGTCTTGTACTCATAGTGCGATATATTATGAAGGATTATAAAAGAGCACACTTTTGAGTACATTCATAAAAGTTAAAGAGTATACTTTTTGAAATATTATAATTTAAAATTTTGATAGAATATTTTTATTCACTACGAAAATCTAAGCTACCTGCCCATGGATAAAAATTATGTGGAATAATCTCCCCCTATCTACTGTCTCATACCCTAAGAACTCGAGATTTCAATTTAAATTTTAAGAAAGTTTTCACGTGTACGCCAGGTAAATAAAAATTTTATTTGACTATCGAAAAAATAAAATTATTTAAAAAAGAAATCATAAGAATTATATGGCTAAGTTTAATTATTTCCTGAGGATAGTAACTTGGTGAATCAGATGCTACAAAATCGGTAAGTGAAATATTTTTTTTTTTTACTTTCTTAAGAGTGCGTGTCCTGCACTTAGCTATGTATAGTGACACTGTTTTTTTTATTTTTTCATTTATTTTAAAAAGTATCTTGTACAAAAAAATATAACTGTTAAGTTAGGGTCCCATTCTTGAAAATGTTATATTTTCTATTTCTCTTAGTAAGCCCAGAAGCATAATTTTTAATTCAGAACATGGATTGTTCAATACGCTTAAAAAAGTGTAAAATATTTAATGGAATAGAATAGGATCTTGCCCTTCTTGTAAAACAAACATAACTATAAATTTCTAAACCGCTTATAATATACAAATGTTTTGAATATGAATTAAACATGTAAATTGTATAACTAATGGCGCGAATAAAAAGCATTAGTTCTAAAGCTAATACTCGAGTCACTAGATGTTTCGCTATTAAGAGTATCCATTTTCGATCCAGAAAAGCCGTTTTTATTTAGGCATTGATCTTGCCAAGGTTATTTTTTATTTAAAAGTAGGTACGAGTATAAGGAAAGTATAGGAATCATGATTTTTTTCGACCTCGAGTTTTCGACAGATTTTTACGTTTTGAGGTCCCCTGAATCCGTTTTGACTATTTTCGCGATGCCTGTGTGTGTGTGTGTGTGTGTGTCTGTATAACGCATAACTCATGAACCGATACACAGAAAAACACCAAATTTTAAACTTAAGCTTTGTTTCAGCGTCCAATGAACTGATTAGATTTTGGGCAGAGTCGGAACATCTGGGGGGGTACTTTATAGGTGGTCATTTTTATATTTTATGGAACATATCTGTTATTTACGTTTGGAGAAGAAAATTCTTCAAATAAAAGTTACTTCTAATACAATTATCTATAATTTTTGTTTTATGCAAAATTTTCCTAAAATGGTCCGTATTCGAGAAATTTGAGAAAATGTAAAAAAAATAATTTTTTTTTTAAAGTTGTTTGTAATATAATTCTCTATAATTTTTATTGTATACATAATTTCTCTATTTCGAGATATTTGAGAAAATGTGTAAATTTCGAATTTTGAAGAAAACTCAAAAACGGATAAAGAAAAAACATTAAATTTTAAAATTAAGGTTTATTTCGGCCTGACGTGAAATGATTAGATTTTGGACAAAGTCGGAACATCTGGGGGGTTACTTTATGGAAGGCCGTTTTTATATTTTATGGAATATATCTGTTATTTATGTTTGGAGAAGAAAATTGTTCAAATAAAAGTTACTTCTAATATTATTATCTATAATTTTTGCTTTATGTCAAAATTTCCTGAAATGGTCCGTATTCGAGAAATTGGACAAAATGTGCAAAATTCAGATTTTTATGAAAATTGTTGAACTAAAAGTTGTTTGCGATATCGATCTCTATAATTTTTGTTTATATATGATTTTTATAAAATGGACCATAATGGAAAAGTGCTAAATTTAAATTTTTCAGTATTTTCGTTTTCAATGAATATCTATAGAAAAATGTTTCGAGGTAGATGTATGTGGACAATGTATATATTTAGTTTATCCTCTAAACATTTATAGAGATGCTGCAATAGGTTGTACAAAATAACCGGAAAAAGCCTATAATAACTAGATAGGAAAGTCATGTGTTGGACACATCAGATTTTTCTTATTGTTGTTTTTCCATTTTCAAATAGGAAACAGTCGTTGGCCGGGGGTGAATGGGAGCCAATTACTATATTTGAGCGTGGCCAATCACTATCGCAATACGTTCTTTTTTCAGATACAACATGCCAAAGGTTTCTGAAGGTGCTTCGTACCGAAAAGAAGCTTCTAAGTTATACCACATTCCTCGGGCCACACTTCAATTCCGGTCAAGTGATAAATTTAATAATAAAGTTACACTGGGACCTAACCCAATATTGACTTCAGAAGAAGAGGCAGTTCTAGAAAGATGGATTTTGACCTCACACAAAAAAGGATTTCCGCGTAGAATGGAAGACATTCAAGCCTCTGAAATATTTCCTTGACGCAAATCCTAGAGAAAATCCGTTTAAAGATAACCTTCCAGGGAGAGGATGGTATCAAGCTTTTTTAAAACGTCACCCAAATATAACACTAAGAACCTCAGAAGGAATAACAGCAGCCAGCTCAGTTGTAGCTGAAGCAGACATAAATAATTGGTTTTCTAGTGTGGAAAACTATTTAAAGGAACAACAATAATTTGATATTCTTGAAGATCCCAGCAGAATATATAATGGAGACGAAACCTGTTTTTGACTTTGCCCAAAGAATAAAAAAGTTCTTGCACCGAGAGGAGCGAAAAATGTATATGAAATACAACATCATCCCAAAAATAATATAACAGTGATGTTCACATTTTCAGCTTCTGGTGGACACCTGGGGAATCGGATGCAGTGACAATGGCTGGATGAAAAACCAACTATTCTACGAGTATATACGAAATGTCCTTTGTCCTTACTTAAAAAAAAAATAACATAAAATTTCTAATAGCCTTGTTCGTTGATGGTCACAGCACACATTTAACATACGAAATAAGCGAATTATGCACAAAGTTAAAAATAATTTTAATATCTCTATACCCCAACTCAACTAGAATTATGCAGCCCGCTGATGTGGCCGTATTTAAGCCCTTAAAAGAAGGTTGGAAAAAGGCTGTTTTAAAGTTTCGGAGGGAGCACCCTACTGAAGTTGTTACAAAAGAAAATTTGCGGCAGTTTTAAAAACAGTAGTTAATAATATAAAATCGGAAGGTATAAGAAATGGTTTTCGTGCCTGTTGGCTTTTCCCATGAAACTCGTCTGCAATCGATTATTCCAAATGCACCGGTAAAAAAAGAAAAGGATCAAGACAAAGAAGTAGGTGAAATTACGATCCAAACATTTAAAAAAGTTGTTGAAGTGGAAAAAATGGAGAGGCTTAAAAACTTTGATGAAAATGATGCGCATAGTGACGATTTTCTTACGCTTTTTTATCTTTATAAGGAATTTTTGAAGGAAAATCCATTAGTGGATATGGATCAACCCGAAGATATAAATCAATTCGTAGATATGGATCAACTCAAAAATATAGATCAACTCAAAGATATAGATCAACCCGAAGAAACGAATCAACTGGAAGGTATAATTCAATATCAAATATCTGAATCAGAGTTACATCTTGAAAATGACAACTTGAACGAACAAAATAATGAGAGCTTTATTAAACAGACTTCGGGAATTAATCAACAAATATTTGACATTGAAAATATTCCTATTGTAATAGAAGAAAATACTGACAGCCAAATGCCTAGCACTTCATCGCTTAATTATGAACAAGGCATATTAAATAAATCATCTTCATCACTCGGTAATTTCGTCATTTGGCCCAAAACTCCTGAACGAAAGGGAAAAAGAGATACGGAAAAACTGCCCTTTGTTCAGACTTCCTCAGTTAGGAAAAAAGCAATAATGGAAAAAATAGCTATAAAAAAGGAAAAGGACGCGGAAAAAGAAAAACGTAAGACTGAAAGATTAAATAAAAAAACAAATAAAAGAAAAACAAACAAATAAAAAGAAACTAGTAATCAAAAGAAAACCTAAGACTCAAAACAATGTCAAAGACTTACCAAACTTCAATAATCCTAATCTTGTTTTTAAAAATAATATAAATTCAGAATCAGTCACAAGCAGAGTAGTTGATATAGAAAACAATGATCCTAATATGAAATATTATTTAAATGAAACTGAAAATAGATGTGCAAGCAAGGAAGAGTCTACAATAATTTATGTAAATGATGACGACGCTTTACCTAACATAACAGAAACCTCGCCAGAAACGGGCTTCCAACATGAACCTGAAATTGTTAAAAGTAATCTTACTGTAGTGCCAGAAAAAACGAAAAGAAAACTGTTTAGGGACAACAATAAGGATGCGGTAGATAGTGCGAATAAAATAGTTAACGTAATAAGTAACGTTATTATTAAACCATTTGCTCCTAATCCATTTACGAACCAAACTATTTACACTGGACTATGTTTTACGTGTGTTAACAATATAACACGTAGTCAATATGGGGCTAAATGTACAAACTGCTCCAGAACGTACCATATAAAATGTATTACCAAAAATAATATGAAATCTTCCGAAATGAAGCAATTTATGTGCAATATTTGTTTTGACAAAATGGCATTGTTATTTTTATGCGTTCCCTTGTATTTATTAAAACTTTCTAAAACCTAATTCGCCTTTGATTATAAAAACTATATATAAAATATTCGTCTACCCACTAAATCTGAATTAACTTAAATTATTTTTTTTTAAATAAAATTAAAATTCAAGCAGGTATATAAGAAAATTAAGAAAGGCAGGTATGTATGTCTATTAAAGTGGTGGTCAATTATTATTATTATTATTATTATTATTATTTTGCTATGCCAATTATTATACGAATCTGGCCAATCACTGTAAAATCTGCTTCCGTGAAAATATAACGTTTTTTTATAAATATTAAACACTTTTTAACAATAAATGGCATACGACGTCGAAAAGCGGATACTTTCATCTACCATTAAGTGTATTATTTTAATATAAGGCTTTTAATAATAAATGCCTTACATATTTACCAAACTTCAAAGCTTAAGTGGCCAATCACTGTAGCCTTTACCCTATAGGGTCGATTTTATCACATAAATCCGCAGCTATATCTTTTTAATTTTTTGATGAATCAGTAACATACTTTCCATAGATTTACATTTTGTAGACCTATTTGACTTATCTGTTTTAAGAAAATAATTTTGATCGTTGAGAAAATTGAAAAATGTGATGTTGCTTTATTTGTTCGAACCTTTCTTCTAGTTTTGATAATGCAGTTTTCAATATTACAAAGTAAAAATTAATTATGAATTGGTATTCTGCATTTTTTTGGAGTCTCATCTTTACATTTGTAGTCAAATAAACGTTTTTTTTTGTCCGAGGTCTAACAATATGAACCGGAGGAAATGAAGTGTAGCAATCGATATCTTCTGTAATATTTTTTGTCTCTTCTAAAATATCGCTTAAACCCTTATCTGACCTATTATTACATAAATGTTTTGGTTGTTCTAACAATAAAATAATACTTCGTAGTATACTTACAATATCAATTTTTGTTAACGCATATTAGTGGTAAAATTCTGTAATTCAATATGTTTATTTTTAACGGGTGTTAAATTTTACGAATTTAACATAAATTGTTATTCTGTAAAAATAAAATTAACGCATACGTTAAATTTTCAAAAAAAATATACATACGTTAAAAGTAGTTCAAATTTGCAATAAAAGTTTGGTAAGTTTTAAGGTCTGTCAAATAAATGTCATTCCTTTTGTATTTATTGTATCTGTCTGTTTTTGCACAAGAATATTGAAAAAAGTAGTGACCGAATGTACTTTATAAACTAATTGGTAGGCCATCAATTTTCAAAACTAACCCTAGTAACTTTATAATAGTACCCTTCTACGGCAAATCAATTACTAACTACAAAAAGTTTATGTACACTATAAATAAAATATAACTTATATATAGAATTTGTGTAATTTCAACTGTTAAAATTACTTGAGTACTTTCAAAATGGTTCATTTTCATGATTTTCTTGCATTATAAGTTGAATTAAATAATCAAGTCATAATTTCTTATATGTTAAGTTTTAAAGCCTACTAATTAGTACCTGTTAATATCCTCGATTAAACGCATAAAATTAACACATTTATGTTAAATTTTTAACATATTTCTGTTTATAAAATAGATTTTTGTGGCACAAATGAACTATTATGTTAATTATGACAAGTTAACATATTTCATGAATTTACAGAACTGCTTTTTATATTTAACATACGTTATATTTTTAACGTCCTCTAAATTTTAAAATATTCGTTATAGAATTACCACTTATACTATGTAAATATTCGCACCATTATCATAACTCTGTTCCCTTAAATCCCTCATTCAAATGTTGTTAGTCTCCAACAAGCCTTCTTTACTAATTCATTTTTCAAGTTTTGTTTTTCTGTACTAAGCCACAGAAAGTTTTTTTTCGATTATCAAACATCTATGAAAAAATTAAGACATGAAATAACGATAGGTCGACTGTTGACATACTTTTCGTAAAGAATTTATAAAAAAAAGTCACAATGTAAGCTAAGCTGTTTCTTGATAAAGATTGACTATTGCAACGAAACGTTCTAAAAGTTCTAAACCCAGTTAAAACGTGTAAAATTTTTTTATATAAAATATTGACTGGTTGCAACCTGATATAGCGTTTTTCAAGTCAATGTTGTTTTGTTTGCATTTTTAACTCCAAGTAATGATAATATTTTTATATTATTATTTTACCAATGAATTAGTACTAATAAATATTTAAATTAGTATTTTTTTATCATCCTCGCCGCCACCTTGATTTGGCCGCCCTTGTGCCCCGCATCCCTTGCACTCCGGGTTGGAGCGCCCCTGTGGATAATTTATCATTATAGTAAAATATTAATTTATACTACATTATTTATATTATTTATAATAATTTATACTTAGCTAGTGTATTCACCATTTTGTCGTATTAAATAAATCTCAATTACCTCCACGTCTCCATATCCTTACCGAGAACAAAATGCACATTAGATAAGTAGATGATATCTTTTGATTTAAAGGGAATAATCTTCCCATTTACCTTTTCTCGTGCTATCTTCATCCGTGGGATCGTCGTGAAAAATACAGGCACTTTACATTATCTTATTACCTTTTCATACATTACATGAAGCTGAATTACTTTGTTTCTTCATGCATATATGTATTACTCTAAATTAGTTCCACTGTTCTCTTCGCGACTTGATTGTTATATTTTAGTACAGGAAAACGACATTAAGAGCTTCTTATTTTTTCAAAATAAAAATACAGAATGTAATAAAGTTTTTAGTTTATGTTTCCTGGGAATGCGAGAACAGCGATATTTTTTTCGTTTGATTTTATTTCACAGTAAAAGTAAAAATCATATTTTCTAAACAACGCGACAGCCACATACACCCAACAATATTTAAAAATTCGTTTACATTTATTTTGGTAGTAAAATTGTATACATAATAGCCATAAAAATAACTTTTTTTTGTTAGAAATCATAAATTAAAGAAATGGTCGGTTTTTCTCATGAAATGCTGCTTAATTGAAGTTCTCATGAGATTATAGAGTAGGTAAGTTCTTCTTCTCGGCTAGTTCGGTTAACATTCTCTTATGGAGGAGATGGTTTACCGGTTAAGTGAATTATGCGTTTATAATTATAGACGGTGCATTTAGCATTCAATATACAACGCGCTCTAGGTAATTTTTTTACACCTATGATAATTGGTAGAAGAAGATCCACTAATGCGGTAATCTGTTAGAACTCGAGACTCAAGGTTCTGATTAAAATAACAGAATCATTTCGATAAGTTTTGGTACAGTTATATATCTTATGGTCGTGGAAAATAAAATAATTACGTATATTTGTATTTACGTAATGCAGAATGAAGCGTCAAACTATTTAGGATCGATTCCACCGTTGTGTTAAACGAAGTTTAAAATGACATTTTTACATTAACAATGTCATTTTAATCTCCGTTTACCACAACGGTGGAATCGGCCCTTAATGACATAACGTTCCCAGCTGGTTGTAACAACTTTCATTACAATTTATGGAATCGACTTTGACAGATCTTTAGAATGTTGTTATAATGAGAGTTAAACATAAAGTTAATAAAACAACATACATTAACTTTCGAGTCTTGTTGGAATGTCTGAATCTGTATTTTCTGCGAAATCAAAATTTTCAAAGGAGTCAATAAGACTGTCATCTTCAGTGATGTCTAAATAAATTTCATCATTTCAATAGTTTGTATCCGAGGTTTCAGGAACTGAAACTAGTATTCGTCTGTTTCTCAATTTAAAAAAAAAATACTGTCACCTCTTATTTTCTTTTTGTAAAATAGCTTTCTTTCATTTTACTATTATTTTTAATAAAAACGTTTTGATTCTCTATGAGTTGTTTCAGGTTTACTGTAGCTCTGTCAAAGTATGTTTTTTTTTTAATATTTTCTTTTGTTTCAAGATTATCCCTAATAACACCGATATGCCAGAAACATCCCATTTAGGTTCCATGTATGTTACTATGTTTCTGACATAAATGGTACGTCCCTACGATGTCTCTAAAGCAGTGGTCGCCAACCTCTCAATGTGCTGAGCTACTTTGTTAATTTTGGAATAAACAGCGAGCTTCAGGCGCGGATACAAGGGGGGGCAATGGGTGCAATTGCCCCCCCCCCCCCTGACACATGACCGAAGCACTTTATTTTGACCACTCAAAATATATTTTAAAATCGTCATAAGCACATCACTGCCTGTTTACAAGAATCGGTATTAACTCAACACTACTTAAGTAGATTACATCGATCCATCAAGTGTTCTTTACTTAAAATTACTGATAAAAATAACATCGCGAAGTTTGATTAAACATTTCAAAAATTAAACTTCTGCACTTCGCGCAACTGTCGCAACAAACGAATATACCTACAAATAAATTACTAGTATAAATACTTATAACAATTTTGCGTATTCATATAAATAGTTTAATAAATTGTGAATAAGTGTTGAAATTTTGTAGAATTATGATTTGGGATGTTATAATACTTGTTAAAATAATTATTTCTGGCCCATAAATATATGCGGTTGCTCGGTTCCACTGGTAACAATTTAAAATGACTTATTCTACGATACGACACTGGCGGGCAAACATTACTTCGAAATTCATGAAGCGGCGCCGGCGCGGTTCGAAGTTTACCATCTCTCCAACTACCAAAGTACCTCTGTTCAACTTCCACGCTAGGCTAGTTTGCAGTTTGCACACTTGATTGAGTTGAGACAGTGTTTTGTCGCACGCCAGTAGGCAACACGGATAAAATAGATTCACAATCTACACAGTGCCACATAGTATTATTTGTTTCATCTCTTCAGTCATGGTAAGTTACTTGAATACATACTATAAAAATGTTATTTTAAACTTTATCTAAATTCTAAAAGGCAATTTTGCTTGAAATTAGGCTTAGCACAAGCGTCTTACATTAAAATAGGTAACTAAGTGACTTAAATGTTTGATTTATTTAAATGTTTATTGTTAAATTAAATTTTAATTATCTGAATAGAAAAATGTGTTGTGTTTCTCGCTGCGAATTTGTTACGCTTGTGCCCGCCGTTCGTTTCTTTTCGAAGAAATCGTGATCCATAAGCTCATATTAACATTGGCTTTCTTTGTCAACAGGCAAATCAGCAGCCGGGGTCGTCAAAGCAGCGAACCTCAGAAATCCGAGGTATTGAATCATTTTTTCAGCCTCTCAGTAAGCGAGCAGGTTTAGCTTGTGCTGCAACCCCTGTTTTTGGACTAGATAACAGTAATAAGGTGGTGGACCCTATTGCTCATGCTTCTTCCCGGACTCCCGAGTCCACTGTGTTTGATAGCAGTGATAACTTAAATAATCATATAGTAGTTGCTACTTCTTCCCGGGTTCTCGAGTCTACAGTGTGCAATAGATCAAATGTCCCCTATGATATAGGAAATTTTTTAAATAAACATTTAGATGACTACACAAAATATCAGCTCCTGTCAAATCATTGGCAACCAAAAGATGACTACAAGTTCCCATACTCCTCACACTTGATTAAAGGTAAGGAGGTGAAACGATATTTTGGGCATAAGTATCTCAGCAAATACCCTTGGCTTGTATTTTCACCTGCGAAACAAGGTTTATTTTGTAAATACTGCCCTTTTTTCGCAACTGGTGGTGTTGGTAGAGGTCAAAAAGCTGTGCCTCTGCAAAAGCTTGTTACAAAACCCTTGATAAACTTTAAGGATATTGCAGGGCAGAATGGGGATTTGGAGACACATGCTAATTATATTTATCATAAACGAGCTGCAGAACAGGGAGTAGCATTCCTTCATACCTATAATAATCCTAACTTGGAAGTAATCAACCGTGTACATCAACAGCGTCTCAAAAAGGTGGAAGAAAACAGAGAGCGACTTCGTCCTATAGTCGAAACTATTATCTTCCTCGGGCGGCAAAATTTAGCATTCCGGGGGCACAGAGATGATTTACCGATACTTCATAACACTGAGATTTCCAACGAATGTGACATGATTGTGAACGAAGGGAATTTCAGAGAACTTTTAAGGTTTCGAGTATCTGCTGGCGATAAAAAACTAGAGAAACATTTACAATCAGCTTCTTCTAATGCTACATATATAAGCAAGACAACACAAAATATGCTTATTTCATGCTGCGGGCAAGAGATTTCTGAGCAAATTTTGAGTAAAGTACGGGCGTCACGATACTATTCAATACTTTTTGACGAGACAACAGATGTATCTCATCTGTCCCAGCTGAGCCTTACCTTACGATACGTGCATGATGGTAATATTCATGAGGATTTCGTCAGTTTTGTGGATCCGTTTGAGGAACTAGCTTATGCTAAACATGAGCATGACTACGAATCCGATGAAGAAAATTGGAAAGAAACCAAAAAACTACTTACTGCCGAAGAAAAGTTGGACGGACCCTCCACACCTAAGGAGTTATCTTTAACCGGCAAGGCCATTGGCCAAATTGTCCTATACCAGCTAAAAAAGAAGCTGAAACTTCCACTGGAACAGTGTCTTGGGATAGGCACAGACGGATGTGCCGTTATGCTTTCCGAAGTTCGAGGTGCTGTCACGGAGGTTCAGAAGGAAGCCAAAAACGCTGTCAGGGCACCATGCTATAGCCACAAGCTAAATAACTCTATTTCCCGTAGCTCCAAAGTGCCTGCTATCCGGGACGCTGTTGCAAGTATGAAAGAAGTAATTGCTTTCTTTAAATCACATCCGAAACGAAAACATGTTCTCATGAGCACTTTGGGATGTGCGCTTACATCGCTTTGTGAGACCCGGTGGGTAGAGCGGCATGAAGGTGTACTTCAATTTTCTGTTGACCTCGCAAAGATTGTGGAGACTCTAGGAAAGATTTCAGAGTGGCGTGACCCGAGCACAGCTGGCAAGGCTGCTTCACTGGTAACAACTTTATGTAATACACAATTCATGGTATCAGTATTGTGTCTGAGTGATGTACTGTCTCTAACGCAGTCTCTAAGTAAATTATTACAGAAGACGGCGCTCGATCTTAATGGCAGTGCTGTGCAAGTAAAGAACACAATTTCAATTCTTGCCAGTCGTCGGGAAAATATTGACGCTAGTTTTAACAACATCTGGCAGCGTGCAGAAAATCTAGCCAATGAACTGGGTATCGAGCTGAATATTCCTCGTATCCCTCGCCTTGGTGGACGCCAAATTTATCGTGCCAACCATCAAATGAATTCAGCCGAGGAATACTACAGAGTATCAATTTATGCCCCTTTACTAGACTCTGTTCTCACAGATCTGCGAGAAAGATTTTCAGCAGAAACCTTAGGCGTCTTTCAGCTATCAGTTTTTATTCCAGAAAATATTATTAAAAGTTCTCCTGGTGAAAATGACAAAAGTATAAAGTTCCTCCTCGATCGATTTGGATTGCTTCTTGGCGTCGATAAGGGCGCTGCCTCTCTTTTGTTAAAAGATGAATTGTTGCTGTGGCGGGAGAAATGGGTCCAAGAAAAGGAACAACAAAAAGAGCTTCCCATAACAGCTCTGGAAATACTGGCTAGGTGTGATAAGGATGCATTTCCCATTATACATGAATTTGTACTAGTCCTTGCAACGCTTCCAGTTACAAATGCATCTGCTGAGAGGTCATTTTCGTCGTTGCGCCGCCTTAAAACATATTTAAGAGCAACCAAGACTGAAAACCGCCTCCTTGGTCTTGCCCTTATGCATATTCATAGGCATATTCCTATTGACATGGAGAAAGTGATCACAAGATATGCAAAAACCGGCCATAAGAAGAGATTGGAGTTTATTATTTAAGAGCCATATTATAATAAAATTATTCTACTTACTTTAAATTAAATGTTTTTTTTATACCTATGGGTTTTAATTTAACTTTTTTGACACACATTAACAAAGTAATGCAAATGAACGTATTACATCCTTGTAATAATAAACTAACATTTATAAAAAAAGCATGTTTAGAACGAATTTTCTGGAAGGTAGGTAAAATCATACAAAAATTGCCCCCCCTAAACGAATTCCTGTATCCGCGCCCGAGCGAGCTACCCACACGGAAGCCACGTAACGCAACGTAAATGAAATAATCCACAGTTAATTTATCATTATATGTATTTATTTTACTATTTAACTGGTAATACATAATACATAGGTACTAATAATAAACTAATAACAAAATAACTAATATTACTAGTACGTACTTGTTCATAGCTACATTCCTACCTACCAAACGAAGGTGTTTGAAAAATAAACACAAACTTTTTTCCAGTCACAACGGCATGTCACGTAAGATTTAAAAATAGTTAATAATAACAACAAAAAAGTAACGCACTCTCATGAACATAAACATTGAAAAATAAAAAAGCACGTTCAATGAGAAGGCTGATACTCAGACTAATCGATAATTTTTTTAATGTTTGCAGTATAATTTGATACAGCCATTCGAATACAATTATCCAAATGTTCATCTGTAAGTCGATTGCGATATTTGTTCTTAATAAACTTCATATTGGAAAAAGAAGATTCACACAAATAGGTTGAACTGAATAATGCTTTCACTTTCAAGGCAACACGGCATAGAACTAAATATTTGTCTTTACTTACAATAGGCCAGATACATTTCGTACTTGAGACTAACGATTTTAAGGCTAAATCATTTTGAAACTCAATTACTTCCATTTCTGTTGCAGCGATGTCTTCGCCAAAGTTCTGCATAACACAAGTTGCAAACTGTTGGATATCAATTTCCATAAAGGGTGAAACAACAAACTGCGCTACTAAAGCCATTTCGTTGAAATCCTTAAAACGATTTTTGAAGTTATTCTTCAGGGTAGAAACTATTTCTACATGATATTTGCTGTCATAGGGTTCTAATGGATTTTGAGATATTTTTTCTGAAAGAATAGGAAAATGCTTGGCATCGCTGTTAATTAGGTTTTGTTCCCAAAACTCCAGCTTTTTGATAAATGCTTTTATATCAGAAAACATTTCCGCTAGTTCTTTGTCTCTCTCCTGAAGCTGCAAATTAAGTTCGTTTAATTTCTCTGTAATGTCCACGAGAAAACCAAAATCTCTAAGCCAGATTGAATTTTCTAGTTCCGGAGTCGGTTCATCGCGTTGTTTGAAAAATTGAACTATGCCAGATAGGACATCATTAAAACGTTTCAGCACCCGTCCTCTACTTAACCATCGGACCTCAGAGTGAAGGAGTAGGTCCCCGTATTGACAGTCAACTTCATCGGCCAAGGTTTTGAATAATCTTCTTTGTAACGCTTGAGCTCTAATCTTGTTCACAATTTTTACCACCAGTTTCATAACGTTGTTTAGTTTCAGGAAATTTCCACATAATGCTTGCTGATGGATAATGCAGTGGTAACAGAGAAATTGCGGAAAAGTTTCATCTTTCCGGTCCACCATTACAAGTGCGAAAGGTGGCATAAAAATATTTAATTTGCTTTTAATGCAAAATCTTTAACCATCCCGCGTATGCCAGTCAGTTAAGATTTAATAAAATGACGTGTAATATTTGTGGTGTGAGAGAAAATTAATTGGCTCAATCCTCAGACACATAATTAATCAGATAAAGTATGTGAGAACTTTGAGATAAAGGTTAATTTGAAATTTGATTCTATTAGATTTATTAGGGATTATTTATCGTCTGTAATTTAATTATCTTTCTTGCTACTGCTCGTAAATATTTGAAGTGAATAATTATATTTTCATTCACTCAGTATTTTATTTACGGTACTTTTTTAATTACCCTGTAACAAATTACTGTTTGATTTTCAAACGAGTTTTGTTTATAGAAAACGTTTCAATTATCCACCAATTAAATTAATTTCAACATATTTTCATTTCGCATAAAATTTCATTTAATTCAATAAATCTAGAATAATTACGACTTGAATAAAATGAGTATGTAGTTACATTCAATAATGTCAATCCCATTCTTTCTCTAACAATACCCAGAAGTGGAACGAGAGTGACATAAGGCAGGAACGCGACCAGGATGCTGAAGCAGCCGGGACAAGAAATCGAGAAGGAGCGGATGTAACGTTGCGGCAATGTCGCGGATGTTTTAGAAAAATCGCGAATGATCCCGAATAAGGTATGACATGTACTCTACCAACAACCAAGCGGCCGATTCAGGTCGATGGGTTTTGTTGGCAATCTTGATTGTTCGAAAAATATAGTACACTGATGAATAAGCCAGGTCAGGAATGAAAACACATTTGCTTTATTTTAGAATCATTTAATTAGATAGGTACTTTTACCGTTAAAAATATCTAAACCTTCAATTTGTTTAATATAACTATTTTGTGTATATTTTATTTTAACATTTACGAGTATTTGTTTTGTGTCACTTTGAAATCTTTAAAGATATATTTAGAAATACGTGAGTAATTTCTAATAGCAATCGTTCTTGATCTTTTTTATATAATGGTTTGCATACATCTACGTAGAAGAAATTGCGGATAAGTAAGTAACAGTACTTTATTTTTATGAATAAATCACTATCGATGAACGTTCTTTTTTACAGTAAAGGTTTAAATTATTAAGACCTTAATAATAACTCTAACATCATTTTCAAAAAGGCAACGTTCTAAAAATGTTAACTTAAAAACAATGTTTTTTTCACCACTTTTAAATGTTTTAAAAATGTTTCCCAAAAATCCTATGTTACATAATTTCTCAAATACAGGCTATATTCTACAGCCGGCGTCCTTTCTTATTTGGACACCTGGTACATCATAATTTATGTGTAAAGTGACAAACTTATGACGTGCCTCCATCAGAGATAAGGGACATAAAGATAGGAAACGGTCATAAGAAGCCCATGCTTAACAACGACCAGCTTGAACGCAGTTAACATCTGACCCACTATGTGGCGCTTTCATCGTTATTAAACAAATAACGCAGCGGGAAATTTAAAAACCTGATAATAAAGGTTGTATAAATATCGATTGCACTCACATGTTCTGGTAAAAAAAAAGTTAAACAATGTTAATTACGCTAAATTATTTATTAAAAAGAAGACTACACTTACAGTCTATTGTCGATTAATTATTGTAAATCTACTCATGACAAATATTTTTTAAGCTTTGATTGTTTGTAACTTTAACATTTTTGATCTGATTTTCCAAACGAATAGCCAACTATATCTCATTTATAAAAATATTGATTGCAAACTAAATAATGCGAATTCAGATATTTTTCTTCCAATATCAAATCTTCTCTCTAACGTTTTGAAGCAATTTTTTGTTCTAAAACAATAAATACATAATCTGTGACAAAAGTTGATTACTGTTTGTGTTATTTACATAGCTAGATCCTACTTTGGTAAATTAAAGAACACCACATTGGGGATGTTAAATTTATTCACGTGGCATGTGTTACTAATGCAATACGTGATTCGACTTATTGTAATATTATAAAATATAATTATTGTCCTCAAATTTCACACAAAAATAACCACAACCATTTCGCTTATTTCATCTTAGAGGATAACACAATCATGAACTCAAAATTTAAAATTTAAATTTAGGATTTTACGATATACATACAACTAATTGACATTTATATTTACAAAGTGTCCACTGCTGTCCACAAACGACGTGTACCTTTAGTTAACATCTGAGACGCATAGATAACGCCATCGTTGCTGCGGTCGTTGCGTTTCCTATCTTTTATAAATATATTGTCACTTTATAATAGGAACATATCAGCTCAATCAGCTAGACACATACTTATAAAAAAAGCAAGACAAATTCGCCCAGTTACATGATGATTTGTGACTGTCGATTTGTCTAATTAGCAATTCACCTGATCAAAATGTGCCAGGAATTATTGAAACATCAAACGAACTTACCTGAATTATATAAAACGCCTTGTTCGAGATGATTATATATAGTACCTCCCTTTCTCCACTCTGTAGCCACGTATTTTAAAGTCTAAATACTCCCAGAAGTATTTAGAAAGTTCCAAAATAAAAACTGGTCGTGCCAGTCCTTCCCACCTCTGCTCCCTTTCCGTCATACTCACACTCTTACGTCATTCGTTTAAAGCGGTAATTGTGTTTTATCTTGTAGAGATGATTTTGGGTATAGGTGTGTGGGTGGGTTTAATGGTCTCTAACAGGCGTATCATATAATTGAGATAGAACTTCACTTCAGGTAAGTTCGTTAGATCTTTCAATTATATTTCACGCCTTGTTCTCAATGATCATAGATGTTTAAAGAAAAGATGAAACATAATTGCAGAGAACATTTTTATTCTAAACCCAACGATTGAACCATTATTCGAACTGATTTGGTATATGTTAAGTACCCTACTAGAATTTAAGTACTAAGCAATTTAAAACTCAAAATAGATATATACAACGAACATTACGAATTCTGAATTTCAAAGGCAAAATTATGTTGATCATGATTCATAACATAAAAAGTATTTTATAGAAATTGTTAAATGTTACCTATTAAATTTTTTTTGTCTATCTAATGTATGTTTAATTATGTCAACTTCCAATTTATTAGCAGCATATGTAGAGGTATGACGTGTAAAATGCGAATTAAATGCTGTGGTATCTACTTTATGTGGACTCAATTTCACCCAACGGCTAATATATTGGGAAGTTGCAGGATGTTGTGGCTTTTTGTTTGTTTGTTTGGAAAATAGCCATTTATTACCCCCCGAATGTTCTTAGTCGTCCTCTCTAAATAGCACCCTAAAACTTTAGGTACACATAAAAGACGGTTTTTGAATCAATGCTAAAGTATTTCAAAATATTATAGGTAATAGTTATATGGCGAAATTTCACCGAATTTATGGTTAAGTCTTCCATAACTACTAATAATATTTAAAACTTTTTTTTTACAATAAGTTATGTTCTACCGTCCGTAATTTAATGAGGTTTTACTAGGAAGAAGTTAGTAAATTCTTCTGCCGGTTTTTTTTTATTTTGTTAAAGGATATTAACATTAGAGGTAACTAACTTTCCCCTGTTCTAACCTCACTTCTCACCCCCTCTTTTTTATATAGGCCTATATTATTTTTATATGCAATATGTTAACTTTTCAAACTTTTCGGTGTACAAACCTTTCGGTATAGAAAACCAATGCCATTGATACAACTATTGAACAGACAGAAATAAAGCATACTTGCTATCCCACTACCGGTAGAGGCAGGTAGATAGGAGGTAGGCGAGACAAGAGATAATTACTTTTGGTATCTAGGCATTAAATATTTTTCATTGATGGTATCCACCTTTATAGCATAACTTAAAACTTTTTGGATGTTTCAAAATGAACCAAAGGTTCTAAATAAGAATTTTTGTTTTTTTTTGTCAAAAAATCAATGCATATAAATTTAGCTACAAAATATTAACACCAAATAAAAGGTGAATTTGGAGCATGCAGAATTTATTGCAACAGAAAATAATACAAGCAAATGTTATTTTAAAAGACTCACGAAAATATAATAAAAGAAGTTGATATCAGTTCAAGACGAAAAGGAGTTGCTTTTATCAATGAAATCGTCTAAACAATGTTATATATTTCAATTCAACAAAATAATCCTGTTTTATTAAAGTTCTTCTTAGTAAACCAAACTCAATATCAAATGTATAATGTATATATGTTTTTCTAAAATTTCGCCTCCATCTTCATCCGAATTTATTTTTCAAATCACAACACAGACAAAATAGCTATGTTGTAATCGAGTTTAAATTAATTAAATGTGATTCACATGTCGGTAGAAACAAAAGTAGATTTAAATCAGAGAATATTAATTTAAACTTCGTTTAACGCAACGGTGGAATCGGCACTTATTTAAAGAACTTTCATACGTATTCATAAAGGTCATACAGATCTGTAGAAGTTAGGCACCTGCATCGAGAATGGGCAATCAAAGATTTTCCAGGGGTGCACTATTAATACCAAAAGGAAATGCAAAATTTTTTTAAATTGAATTGCCAAGTTTAAGTCTAACATATTTTTAACCTTCATGAATGTTTAATAACTAAGTAAGCTTCCTTAAGGTCAATTGGCCCCATAATTTTTTTTTTACATTAATTTGATAGTCATGGGCTATTCTCCATCTTAAAATGGCTAACTATGAGGGATTTGTAAGCCTAGAGCTTCAATACGAGTGGGCTTTGAACCACGCCCTAATTCAGATAGGATAGGAACCTCAAATTTAATCTTGGGTGGTTTGAGAGTATTTAGACTTTAAAATACATGGCTACAGACCAGAACAGAATAAGGCGGGGAATATAATGTCAGGTCACATGCGTTATTTTTCTTGACAGCTATATTTTCTTTTCTATAGATCATATAAACTGAATTGTTTCACAAAAAGATATTTATTTTCAAATTATATATTTAGTACTATTCTGTGAGACATTATTACTAGTATATTTGAGAAATGAAATTCACTAATTTCATTAGAAATATATAATCAATTTTTTAAAAATAATTTAGTTGAGAGATAATTGATGAAGTACATGGATACAGAAATGTTCAGTAAATTCAATTTGCAAATACTTCCTATTCATAATAAGTGATTGAAATACGGTCCTGGTTGTCCTCCTGAGTTCGCTGAGCTGTATTCATTCCCAAGGCAATTATTACACGGGAGCAAATGTTTGCATTTGTCATTTGTTCGAGAATGGTGAATTGAAACAAAGAGTATGACAAGTGCAAGTGCATCAACCTGTATGGATATAATCAGATTAACACCTCTGAAAGCAATTATCATTTACTTCTTCTAATTTGTGCAGAATTTATCAATGGGTAGCTACGTTTTCGGCAAAAACATAAATAGTACAGGGTATTCTAAAATTAGAGGTACATTTTAACAGCGTATTATACAGGTGGAAATAAGACAGAAGCATAAAGGTCCTATGAAAGTATTTCTAAAAATGCCCTTTTAAAGGAGCAAGAGCTCTTTGAAGAGAACTCCCTGAACATGGTTTTCTGACGATATTTTCGAAACCAGTTCCAATCAATACTTTAAATTTTAAAATTCCCTTAAAATTGATATTCCGAATGTAACAACTAGTTCAGGAACTTTATCCTTCTAACTAGGGGTAAGTGGTGTAAAAAAGTACTAACATTTGTTATCCTTCACATTTTATTATTTTTGAAACCATCCCAGCTAGCACATACCCTTGCCAAGCATTTTGCTAAAAAAATATCCACCAGAAGTACTCTGAACATTAAATTGTTTTAAAACGTAGCCATTCGTTAATGTCATAAGTCATAACAAAACATAATAAAGTTGTCACTTGCCACTTTTTTTGTGGTATATATTTGATTTTTAAAGAATGTGTAAACTATTTATGCGTTTGAATAGGTTTGATGTTATTTTCAATAAAATAGAAACATAATCTCTAATTAATTGTCTGTTGTTTTAGATTGCAATATTTCAGTTTCCAACTACAATAAAAAATAAATCATTGTAAACGAGGAAATATATTTAACAATGACTGCCTATATTTTCCAACCAAATACTTATAAAAGAGATTTACAAAACTAACTTCTGGGTAATATAAGGTGACAATATTTATCTTGAGCCAATGCTTGCCTCTGAACAAGAATACATTGTTAATAAACTTTCGCAATGTGAAATTTTTTTTTAGCTCTTTACTATAAAAATACAAAAACAGAAGTCATGTACTGCCGTCCTAGCAAGAAAAGTCCTATCTGAAAATTTGTTGTTTGAAATAATCTAGTTTTAAACTGTTTTTAACCGACTTCAAAAAAGGAGGAGGTTCTCAATTCGTCGCAATATTTTTTTTTATGTATGTTCAGCGATAATTCTTTAACATGGTGTCCGATTTCAATGATTATTTTTTTGTTAGATAATGCTTTACGACCTTGTCCGATTTATATGATTCTTTTTTTGTTAGTAAGGGGGTACCTCAGGGGTGGTCCCATATAAATTTGGTTAAGATGTGGTGATGGCATCTACAGGTTTTTGAAGTCGGTTTTTTTAAATTTATAATTTCTAATACTTGTTCGCAGATATATTTATTATCCTTAAAACCTTTTTTTGTCTAAATCTTTAACGTTTTAGTACCTTTACGATGCAAATAGGACATTCCATTTTGGTATCAAGAAAGATAAAATGTAGACAAATATATAGTGATAAAAAAACTGCTAATTTTGCAGATATAACCTTTCTTGCTAGTACGGCAGTATAGACGTCCTCATGTAGCTAGCTAAAGATAAATAACATGTTCATTTGTTAAATTGTTACGTTTCAGTAAATTATGTATTACATTGCTCGATAATAGTGGTGTTTTGCTGGACAAATAAATTATTTGCTGGACATATACCTAGGCTCTTTTTCTGTATGTTTGCTGCACAAGATCAAATGGTGGACACTTTAAAAATGCTATACCTATGGTCACCCTAGTGTAATAATATTCTTAATCACTAAAAATACATTTTAAAATATTGTAGGTTTCCTTTGTGCTGGTTTATAATTCTAGTAAAAACAGAATTGATTAAAGAATAATACATAATATCTGAAATATTTCTTTTTCTTTCGTTGTACGAACTTCACTTTGTAATGTCTATGAGATATGCTATAAAAGCCTTGCCGTTGCGGACATTTGGCGGTTGTATGGGTTACATTAAAAGTACATTGCATGCGAGCTTAAAGACCATAAAATTGCAGCTTATTAACGTAGTTTTTGTGCTAGCTGGGATATCTACCTATAAAATTTAAGTTTTTTTTACGACAAAAAGGTATTCTTTTTACTTCGATAAGATTGATGTTTTTCAGAAATATAACTCAAAGAAATAAATTTAGCCGTAGTATTCCAAAAATATCAAGTTTTTTTAGCGCGAAATCTAAGTTAGTCGTGAAAATAAAAGTTTATTTATCTACAATAAATGTTCAATGCTCTTTGCCGTATTGTCTGAGAAGCTCAACCAATTGGCATTAATTATGTGCATAAGCCGTTCCCGAGAATTTACCTCGGTGTTTTACCCTATTCTTTTTAAATTTACCCAGAAATAGTAGCTTATCTGGCTAGGCTTAAGCAAGTGTGGTGGCCAAGCTATCGGACAATAAAATCTCTATCCAACCAACGGCTCTTGATAATATTCATACGAGTTCCTGGTGAGCCTACTACTGGGGCTTACTACACTCGCGTATCGGTGTGCGCATGTCATCTATGATTTTTATAATCTAACCTAAAAAACAAATGCTTTTATGATTCCTACTTTTACTTTATTAAATTCAGTTTTCGAAATAAAAGTGCAGTTTTTTATCTGTCCATTTTCTGTAATTTATTTTAAAAGAAGATATTAAGTAAAATCTAAAATCTATGCAGTGATTTTTTTTCACCTACAATTTAGGTATTTTATATGCTCGAGTGGACTTTTTTAGGTTTAGTTAAAAGTTAAATGAAAGACAGTGACTAGCAGTACTGCGGATGTACGCGTTTTATTTGTACATCGGTCTCCTTTTGACAGAGTAGGTGAGCTGTGTCCAGGCCGTTGGTGTTTATGCTGGTCAGCGTAGCCAGGCATGGATTGAAATTTTCTAGTGGTGGCGAAGCCGCCACCCTACGACAAGTCGTTGCTTCGTCTTCTTGTTGTCACGGCATTATTATTATTTGTTCATGTATGTGAAATTTGCTTCTAAGGTTTATAAAATACTAAAGAAAAATACTTAAGCCTTTCCCTCCATCATCTGAGATAAAGTTTAGAATTATGATGTACAAATAATGGGGGATACATCCGATGTACAAATATTTCGTATACATCCGATGTACTGCTAGTCACGGCGTAAATGAAAATAAACAAGACGCATTTACACTAACACCTCCCACCACAGCAATTACAAATAATTAGTATTGTCCCCGATTCTTCGTTTATTATCGCGTCAGTTCGTATTTCGTTGGAGATTTGCGAAGATTTGTAATTTGATAATTTACCTAACCTGGTCGTAGAACCACAAGAAAGTGGGGCTACAGAACAAGAGGCTGAGGCTCCAATGGAAATAGGTAATCTCTTGTTTACAAGGGGCGAATTAGAGGGTTGCATATATCAGAGGACTATGACATGATTCATTCAGCGTCTGGACACTCAAGAAGCTACATTATTGCAAATAGAAGCTTGAAGGTGTTCCCACTACGGGAATTTTGTATAAATGATCTATTGACAATATCCCTAAAGCTAGACGGAGGAAGTAATCTGATTGTTGGATCCGTATATCTGCCACATGATCAACCTGGATTCCCCCCAACAAGGAGGTGAGATAACTGGTTAGTCACTCTGATAAAAACAAAATCGAACTTCTTCTAGGGTGAGATGCCAATGCTCACCATATAGTATGGGGGAGTACTGACATTAATAACCGAGGAGAAGCTCTTCTGGAATTTATTGCTTTCAATAAACTAAAAGTTGCAAACGTTGGAAATAAACCAACCTTCGTAACATCTGTACGAAGGGAGGTAATTGATATAACCCTTGGTACAAAACGGGCGTGTTGATTAGTGGGGAAGTGGCACGTCTCAAATGAAGCGTCACTTTCCGACCATAGGCATATCATGTTTAATCTGGGTCAAAAAAACTCGGGTGGGAAGACATATTATAATCCTAGGACCTGTAACTGGGGGGCTTTTAAGGAAGAACTCAAACAAGGACTGGAGGACTGCCCTCCAACACCGAAGAATTCAGTGGAAGTTGAGTTTATGTCAGAGTTTCTGAGACGAATCCTAACCAACACGTTTGAAAAAACTGCCCTTTAAAAATTAGGAAAGAGGATCGAGACGCTGTATGGTGGAAATGAAACCTTTCCAAAAAAAGAGCAGAAGCTTTAACCTGTCCTGAAGGTTGGAGAACTGGGAAGCCTATACGGCGTACCGGAGAGAATAGGGCTATGCCATTAGGCAAGCCAAAGAAAATTCCTGGAAGAAATTCTGTGAAGGCATTGAAAGCCTTCCATAATGTTCCAGACTCAGGAAAACTCTACAGAGAGATAAGCAAGGATGCATGGGATCTCTAAAAAAAACAACAAGGAGAAATCACAAAAACAGAGGAGGAGACTTTAGATTTACTACTAAAGTCACACTTTCCTGGATGTGAGATTATTCTTTTCCAATGGAACAGGAATATCGAGGCACTAATTTCTAGGGCCCCAAAAATAAACTGGTATCTTGCAAACTCAATAGTAAATAGAACACAACTTGTGTGAGATATAAATTCCTTTCAACCATACAAAACAGCTGGACATGATGGTATAATCCCGGAAATTCTACAAAAGGGCCAGGAAGTACTGGAGGAACCACTGTAAACTATTCCGAGTTAGGATAGCCCTCAGATATGTTCCACAAAGCTGGAGGTGTGCAGGAGTTATCTTTATTCCCAAACCCGCATAGTAAAGCAAAGAAATAGCACTAAGAGTCTTCCTAGATATAAAAGGAGCCTTTGGTTCGGCTTCATACAATTTAATACTGGGATCTATGCACAGGCGTGGAGTAGCCCACTGCATTACGAAGTGGGTTGAATTCATGCTTAATCATAAAACTATTACCAGTAATCTCCTCAACACAATAAGAGAGGATCTGGTATCTGCCATGTGAATTCAGGGAGGACCATTTGTCCGAACCTGGGGTCACTGATAACAGTTTTTCAGGCTGAAGTAGCAGCAATAAATGCCTGCGTCAAAGTCATGCTAAATGACTCTTTTAGAGATAAGAGGGTTTTTATCATGACAGACAGTCAGGCAGCCCTTGCTGTGACGTTTCGTAGAACATCCTCCAGTAAGTTTATCGACTGATTTTGTCACAGCAAAATGTTGATACTTTAACAAAGTTAATAAATTAAAATTATTAAGTGAAAATAACCAATAGTAACTTTGTGTATTGCGGCTATACAACGATTTCAAAAAATAGACTATGGGAAAATTTTAGGAATGTCTAACAGAGTTACTATATATTAAAAGAAGAATTTCTTTGATTATAAAAATTATGCAAAAATATGTTTAAAATACATAATTGTTACTTAACACCATAATGTATCAGGCTTAAAATTATTTCATTATTTGTCTCAGGGGTAAATTACAATATATACATTTTTAGGTATCTTATTTGAATATAAGAACATAAAAAACTTAATAATATAGACGTAATTTGCTTCAACAAAGTGCAACAAAGTTAAGTCACGTGCTAGCCTTTGATCGGTTTTTACACGGTTGCCATGTGTCTGGGAATTTGTTTTCTCTTGCATATTTTGCCATGCAATAAAACGGGAACGTTTGAGTCACACTCCATATAGAAAATGCAACGTCAATAATATTTAATTTGCAGTGGCAATAGAGAGTTATTGCAAATTTCTATAACGTCAGCCACTAATAGTGACAACGTAAGTAGAGGCAAATAAAATGCATGGTAAAATAAGACTTATTGCAAACATGAAATTTTGACATTAAAGTCCTTGTCCTTATACATATTTCTAACCTCATTTAAAAAAATTTAAATTACAGTTCATCTTTTTTGTTGTTTATAACAGTACATAATATGAAAGAGGCATTAGAAATTACTATTTTAGAAGGTTTAGATGACTATGATATTAAATATTTAATATTAAAAACATTCGAACTGATATGAATTTTGGCGAGCGCACCCGAAAACTATAAAGTCGCCACTAACTACTGTCCTTAAACATCCCCAATTAAGAACAGGCACAATCTTTATTAGTCAGTTCTAGAATGTAATTGATATGCGCATGCTCAGATGTCAAAATAAGAGCGGCACTAATAGTGACTGACCTTAAGTGAACTTACACTAATTCTCTATTAATCACATCTGAGCGCAGTTTGTTAATTATTTGGTTTGTGATCAGTAGCGTCTTGGCGGAAAAAAGATACATAAAATAATTTCCGGTAAATTATTTTATTTATTTTTATTTTGAAATTGTTAAACATCATTTAAAATGAATCAAAAGTTACCCAGCTGTAGCACCCCTTCTGCGAAACGGCATCATTTTTCGGAAGCGAAATTTAATTTAAAAAATTTAACGATATTAGACAGTAGCTGAAGCAGTAAAATTATGCGGGAAATTAACTAAAGTTTCAGACTGTACAGCAGGATCGAATATAAATAAACAAAAACAGGGACGTAAACAAATGGGCGAATATAATCTCGACCGGAATCAGGACAGGTACTTAAGCGAGACATGTAAATTCGGCCGGAGTTTTAAGGACTGATTCTAATCGTATTAGTATTTCCGATATAGCACAAAGTCGTCTTTAAGACGTCTAGCATAAGACAAAAGTGGACGTCTTTAAGACGTCTTATTAATGTCTGTAGGGCTTAAAATAAGCCATAAATAAGACGTCTTTAAGCTTATAATAGTCTTGTGAAGCCATAAATAAGACATCTTTAAAATGGCTTATTAAGACCTTATAATGGTCCTGTGCAGCCTTAAATAAGATGTCTTTAAGACGTCTTATTAATAGCATATAATAGTCTTGTGAAGCCATAAACAAGACGTCTTTAAGATGTCTTAATAATGGCATAAAATGGTCTGTTAGACTTAAATAAGCCATAAATAACACGTTCATTATTTTTATTCTACTAATTCGATAACCTGTCTATAATAATATAAAATAATTTAAAAATGGATATCATCGTGCACGGAGGACGTCGAATATCTTGGTAATTAAAATTAGTAGAGTAACCATGCAGGTTATAAACAATGCAAAAAATAGAATTAAAAATATTTATTGATAAAATATCTATTAATCACAGGTCACTAAGAATTATTTTCTTTATAGGGCATTCGATCACACTTTTTTAGCCATAACCGGATTGAATTTTCTCTTTCTTTTTGATTTGCAGTTGCCTTTGTATAGTTGCTCCTAAAAAGAAATTTAGGTAATAGACCAGAGCATACTGGCGCATTCGTTTGCAAAATTGTTTTAATTCGTAATGTTTTTTTTTTAAATGTCCGGAAGGCTTTCCTGATTATAAAAGTGTAAGATGACACTCGATATCTGTTGATGTTATTGTTTAAACAACGAAAAATTAATTAAGCCAGAAAAATGCATTTTTTGCAATGAATTAATTTTTTTTATATTCTTTAGGATATTTCGAATAAAAAAGTTTTTACGCCCATCATCGTATCTTCAACCCTTTAATTATTATGAATTTTTTAAAATCCAAAATTGACGAAAATTTTAATTTTCTTGAATTAAATAATATACTTTAAAATCTAAAATGCTATAATTTTAAATTTTTTACCGAATATTCAAACTGTAATAAACAAAATTACCTAAATAAATTTTCAAAATTTTGTTTATGTTTTTTTACGTTATAACAATATGCTTCCTACGCGCGTGTACTTTTAGAGAGAAGTACTTACTTCTATCTCACTTCCAACTCAATGTATAAGGTGGGTAAGAGATAGCCCGATGACGCGCTAAATCAATTTTTTGATGTTTTTCAGCGGTAATAAGTTTAAAAAAATTATAATTAACATTTTTCATAACACACTTTGTTATATTTGCCGATTATTAGTTTTGTATCATGTGATTTTTTTACTTTTTTAGATACTTTCGTATCATTGAAGTTAATAGAAATATTCCATCCACAAAAAAAAATCATTGCTAAGAGCTGTCTAAAAAATATTTTTTTTTTACTTTTTTTACAATAAGATAAAAGAAGACAAACATACCTGTCGTAATTCAAGGAAAATTTCTACCTGTTACGATGAGCATAGTTGACTTACCTGGTTTTTATTTTTAAACAGAGTACGCAATATATATGTTAGCGGTATTTCTCTATACTTCCCACCATACATTCTTGAAGTCCATACACATGCGTGTCAGGATGGACGAGCGGGAGTAGGCAGACCAGCGCAGTGTGTAGTACGCTAATAGACAGTGGAAATACCACAGCAACATTGTAATTGAGAATACTTGATCGTGAAATAAACCATTGAAAAAGTATTTTAGACATTTTTATTAGGGATAATACATCCCTTATGTTTATATCAGAAGTCAGATCACTACGCGTACCGTGGCTAATTGACTATAATTAGTAATTTAACTAGAAATTAGTGCTAGTGATAATGGCGAACGAAAATCGTGAACCTCGTGATAGTGCGTCAGCCGAACACAATGGCGGTCGATCTTAAAGACAATGTGAACGGACATAGTTCAAAGCGTGCTAAATTTCAGTGATAGAAAACATTAATAAACTTTGTAGCAGTCCAAGAGTAATAAATCGCTGATTGAACTCAACATTCCAAGATGGCTACGTAGCCGTTCGCTAAGCCAATGCCCAGTGTTGCAGGAGCAGATTAATCTAACACGCAAGCGCCAAAATTCGCGCCTGTGCACTGTTTTCGACTTACCAGCTATGACTCTGACGATAGCGCATATTCCATAAAAGAATGGCTTAATTGACGCTAACCAAAATAAAAGCCGAATTAAGCGTTAGAGATAACTTCATGGTCGCTAAATCGAGCGACGCATCTAAGACTCGCGGTTATTATTATTGTGACTGGCGACTTCTTTCTCGAACATGACAAAACTTTTGTGAATACATTCGCTGACAAGGGTACACCAGTTGCTCGTGAATACAAGGCGGCTACACTTCAAAGCAGTAAATTTTAATTCATTGTGTGATTGTGAAAATAAAAAATTGTGGATCATCACTAAATTTTATAATGCTTTGCTGTTGCATTCAGTTCCGGTTTAGATAATTCAAAAGCCAAATTCCGAACGTGAGTGGAATTGGAACTCAATGTTTAGAATATCGATCTTTATGATTATGCCGACTATTACGTTAGAGGTCGTTCCAAATAATGTGATTCCTGAAGATTATTAGAAGCAATGTCATATGCCGACCTTGTTTAGGTGTTGAGAAAAATGTCAACACGATTAAGTTACATCAAGACCTTCTCAACATTCCAAGTGTTTACAATAAAAAATTGAACGATATGAAAATTAATCGATTAGAATTAATAGACACTTTTAAAATACAAGTACTTAAAGAATCTTTTAATCTTTTACAAGAATAAATCTCCTGACCACATAACTACCGGAAAAATGTCAATTTAGATTAAAATGCAGTACTCCAGTAGCGTATCGACGAAGGCGATTAGCGTATCCAGACAAAATTCAGCTGCAGAAAATAATAAACAGTGAAATTATCCGGAGAAGTCACTTAAAATGATGGTGGGTAAGGATTTTCGGGTTTTCCTCATCTGTAAGTCAAATGGCACCATCAATTATCTTTAAGTCTCCCCGGAGCGTCACTACAAATAAAATGATAGCCGTTCTTTCCCCATACAAGCTCAGTCGGCGTTGGAGGTTGAAATTCACTCGTATGTACAAGGAGGTGAATTAGGGAGAGTATTACTATTGTATTATAAAATATAAAAGTCCTATTGTGCTATTAAGAAAAACAAAAGTTTAGAAGATCAAATTAATGGTTTTAAAATATTTTACCACGTTGGGCATGAAGTCAAGCTTTTATCAAATGGAAATTGAAGAAAGTTCCAAACACGTAACTTCTTTTGTTACTTGAGCTATTACCGTACGACTTATTGTAAATCAAGATAACATTTTTTTACAATCTAGAGACTCTTGCTATAGTGGAAGCGGTTGAACACTTTCGTGTGTATCTGTACAGTGTGCATTTCGAAGTATATACAGACTGTAATTCAGTTCGAGCAACAGCTGTAAAGAAAGAATTATAAACGCGCGTCGCGCGTTGGTGTATTAAGTTATTAAAACTTTTCTATTGAGTACCACCCTGGACATAAAATGTAACATGCATGTGTATGGACTTCAAGAATGTATGGTGGGGAGTATAGAGAAATACCGCTAACACGGCCATCCTGCAATTGGTGCGTCCTCGCGCCACATATATCTGGAATTACAAAATACGAAAACAGAACTACTGTTACGACTTTAATAGTCTATGGGGTCTATTAGAATAGACTTTAATAGTCTATGGGGTCTATTAGAATAGACTTTAATAGTCTATGGGGTCTATTAGAATAGACCCCATAGACTATTAAAGTCGTAACAGTAGTTCTGTTTTCGTATTTTGTAATTCTAGATATATGTGGCGCGAGGACGCACCAATTGCAGGATGGCCGTGTTAGCGGTATTTCTCTATACTCCCCACCATACATTCTTCAAGTCCATACACATGCATGTCAGGTTGGACGAGCGGGAGAAGGCAGACCAGCGCAGTGAGTAGTACGCTAATAGACAGTGGCAAACCACAGCTACATTGTAATTGAGAAAAAAGGTTGAAAAAGATTTTACTTCTCAGGCAGTATCTGACAATAATTTTTTCATGAATAAAAACAAATGTTAAAAATAAATGTTTCTGTTAACTTTAATAAATAAGAAAGTTATCAAAAGTATCTAAAAAAGTAAAAAAAATCACGATACAAAACTATTAATCGGCAAATATAACAAAGTGTTATGAAAAATGTTAATAATTTTTTAAAACTTATTACCTCTGAAAATCAGCAAAAAATTGATTCAGCGCGTCATCGGGCTTTCTCTTACCCATCTTATACATTGAGTTGGAAGTGAGATAGAAGTACTTCTCTCTAAAAGTACACGCGCGTAGGAAGCATATTGTTATACCGTAAAAAAAAACAACAACAAACAAAATTTTGAAAATTTATTTCGGTTATTTTGTTTATTATAGTTTGAATATTCGGTAAAAAATTTAAAATTATAGCATTTTAAATTTTAAGGTATATTATTTAATTCAAGAAAATTAGAATTTTCGTCAATTTCGGATTTTAAAACATTCATAACAATTAAATGGTTAAAGATATGATTATGGGCGTAAGGACTTTTTTTATTCGAAATATCCTAAAGAATATAAAAAAAATTAACTAATTGTAAAAAATGCATTCTAGTCACAGGAAGTTATACTTTGAAGAAGTTAGTAAAAACCGAAAGAACAATTATCTATAAAACAAAACAGAAAATGAATTTCTTAGAATTTTAAATCAATTAATTTTTATAACAAATCATTTAAGGCAAGATGACCTATTGTGCTTAATCGCCTACTTTGACTATTTTACTTTAATTTCACTCAAATTGACTATCTAATAGAGGGGGCATTTGATATTAATAGTTCTCGAAATTTCCATAAAAACAAAACAAAATGATTATTGACGAATATCTGAATTAAATCTTATATTAAGATGTTTACTTTTTAATTTATTTAATTATTCTTACTTAGAAGAAGCAGGATATTAATGTATATAAACAAATATTCATTTATTACCTGTAGAAAGTATTCCAGGAACGTGCTACATCGGTATTCTTTCTTCTCTGGTTTTAGTCCCATATTATTTAAGAAAAGAGATACTAAACACAAATGCACAAAATAGCCCAAAGACACTTTTGGCGGCTATAATTGCGTACGCAATAATAATCAATAATCCACAATAAGCTTGGGCCATAGACATATTTGGCTTGGGCTTGAATGTAGTGTAAAGTCGAACGTCAAGCTTCACTTCATCATTCATTTCAAAATATCTTTATTATCTATTTACATATATACATTTCATTTAACTAATGGAATATAACTTAATATCTCAGATTTCTTCCTATCCTGGGAGTGAGGAAGTGTTCTAAGATCATGACCGATGTCTTGGCCGTGTTCATACCCTTTAGTTAATTTAAATTCTGATTTTATAGTGTCCTCTCCTTGCTTGTTAGCATTATAAGACAATTTTGGCTACATGACTAGAGTCGACAATGGTTTATGAAGGAGTTTTTGTCATGATTTTAATTCTGTCTGTCATCCCTGAAAAACTGTTAAAAAAAACAGGGTTGTCCTTGTATGTGAGTGTGTCTCATCTTTGTTTACGTACGTGAGAAAGACAAATCTATAGACTACACAGTAATTGAGTTTGCAGCGCAAACCGCAATTTCAGCATCGAATGATGACGTCACCGTGCAGTCTTCCGTCCGACCAGAGTTGATAGCTAGCCGGATTCGAGATTTGTCTATTCAGTGTAATACTCGCTGCTGTGAGTTAGTTAGTAGCAGCGCCCAGTCCACGTCCTGTCGGTAGCTGAGGGCTGTCTCTATTGACGTCTGTAAAGTTTTAAGTTTTGATGTAAACATCCATGGACTCTGTTTACACCATCATTTTGGTGGATTATCAATATATCGTCTTTGATGAATGGTGGTATACTTTTTTCAAAGAAATTCTCGGACATTTTTAGTATAAATTCTTTAATAGGTTCCATGGATGTTTGTTCGTGCATGTCCGTTATTCTTGCATAGTAGTCGCACCCCAAAGCGAGCCGGAGACACTTGTTTTGAACTATCTGTAGCCTTTTAAAATGAGTGTTAGCCATAGAGCAGAAAACAGGACATCCATATGTAAGAATTGGCCTGATTACTTGCTTATATAGTAATAATTTGTTTTTTGTTGTGACACCGCTGTTTTTGTGCAACATAGGGTACAATGTTTTAATTGCCCCTGTAGCCAGACCAATTCTTTTTGTGATATGTTCTGCGAACGTCAGTCTCCTATCTAGTAAACCCTAGGTATTTTAAGCTGTTTTTGGTTTCTATTTCCTGCCCTTGAATTTTAATTTTATTAATAATTCTATCTGAGAATTTCTTGGACAGGATTACGCTTTCCGTTTTCTCTGCGTTTATTTTAATTTTGTTACTTTCTAGATAGGGGACTACCGTTCGGTTTATATGTATGTCCAATCTTCTGCTCGCTATGTTGGCTGATGTGGAAGTTTTATAGATACAAGTATCGTCCGCATACAGGGCCGTCTGTATGCCATCCTGACCCATTGGTATGTCATGGGTCATGATGGAATACAGATGCGGCGCAAGTACTGATCCTTGGGGTACTCCTGCCTGTGCTCTGTAAGGTCCTTGTGTAGTATTGTTGATTTTAATGTTAAATGTTCTGTTTTGTAAGTACGTTTGCATTATTTTTATAAGGGAAACAGGGTAATCATTCACAAACATCTTGTAAATCAACCCTTTGGTCCAGACTGTATCAAAAGCCTTCGCAGCATCCAGCGCGACTAGCACTGTTTGTTTTTGCTCATTAAAGGCTTTTTTAGCGTGATGCGCAATTCTAATTATTTGTGCTATGGTGCTGTGTCCGGCTTTAAATCCAAACTGTTCCTTAGGGATGATTGGTTTGTCATGTTCGTGTGTCGTTATTCTGTTTAGTAAGATTTTGTCGAGTATTTTGGCGATGCCATTTAAGAGGGCGATGGGGCGGTAGCTTTCTATTTCATTTTTATTTTTGCCAGCTTTATGGATGGGTATTATGTTTGCTTTTTTTAAGTTTTCTGGATAATGTTGCAATTTAAATACTGAGTTTATTAAGTAGTGTAGGTGAACTAGTGATTTTTTAGAGATGTTTTTTAAAAGCTTATTATGGATGCCATCCGGGCCAGGTGCTCTCTTACTCGGGGATCTTTTAATTGTATTATATACTTCCTGAGGGGAAGTAAGCATTTGTGGGGGTATATTTTGTGTGGGGATGTTTTGTATATCATCATACGTGTTTTCAATTTGATTTTGCTGTTCATTATTAACCTGTGGATTTACAAAATTGCTTTGGAAATATTCTCCAAGTGCACTTCCCTTCTGCTCGTCTGTAATGTAGGTTGTATTGTTATGTTTATGTTTCAGTATGGGTAATTGTGAGTAGGGCTTTTTAAAGCATCTGACAATTTTCCATACTGAGTTGTCTTTTGTGTTGACCGCCTCTAGGGTTTTCTTCCAATTTTGATTTCGAAATTCATGAATCATTTTATTTATTGTTTTTGCTATTTCAAGTAGAATAACCCTATCAGCGGTTTGTCGGTGTGTTTGCCATCGTCTACGTATGTTATTTTTCGTGTGTATTAACTCTACTATGTCTTGCGGTAGGTCTTCGTGATGTGTTTTTCGTTTTGTTTTCTTTGTCGATGTGTTTCTGGCTGTTAATATGGCATTTTGTAAATTGTCGAATTCGTTTTCTAGTGTTTGTATGTCGGTAATGTTCGTGTTGATTGTGATGTTTGAGTCCAGGGTGCGTCTGTATTGTGTCCAGTCTGTAGTATTGTAGTCGTAGTACATACCCCGTATTCTGGGGATGATTGTGGTAGATTTGATTATTAAGAATACGGGGTCGTGGTCCGAGTTTAGTGTTTTAATCGTTCTTGTGTTTTCGATGTTGGGTAAGTTTTTTGCTACCGCTATGTCTATTGTGCTCGGTGTGTGATCTGCGCAGAAAGGGAAGTGCGTTGGATCATCGGGATAGTGAATTATATAGTCATTATCATCCGCAAATTTATCAAGAGTTCTACCATTTTTGTTGGGGATTGTGCAATTTGCGTCCCAATGAGGATGTTTACAATTTAGGTCCCCGAGTAATAGAACCCTGTTACCCGTGGCCATGATTTTATGGAATTCTATAGGCGCAAAGTTGTTGGATGGCTTGTTATATAGTCCTACTAGTGTTATATAATTTATTTTGATTATTATATGCTCCTGTGAGATATTCAGGTTAGAAACTTGTTTAAATTCTATAAGTATTAGATTTTATGATGAAAGCTACTCCACCCCATGGTTGGTCTGGTCTGTCTTGTCGTATGACATCATATCCTTGTATTTTGATTTTGTCAGTTTGTTTGTAGTGTGTTTCCGTAAGGAGTATGATGTCGAAATGATGTTCGAGAATGAAACTGCGAACAAGTGCTGTTTTGTTGCGCATCCCATTTGCATTATAAAAACAAATTTTAAGTGTTTGTTTGTCTTTATTATTTAGTTCAGTTTCTTAAATTGAAATTAAAGTCAATGTTAGTCATGAAATCGTTGTATGTTTCGAATAGTTGTTGTCCTGTTTTACATTGTCTCATTTTTGCATTTAATTCTCTAACGGCTCTAGTCATTTCGCCGATGTTAATGATTTTATTTAATTCTATTAATTCGTTATTTAGGGTCGAGACATCGTTCATGATCTTACCCTCATTTTCCTGCCTTGGCCTCTCAGTTCTTATGCTTCTCTCTGGTTGGCTTGGGTTTTGGCTCCTGCTTGGTAAAGCAGGGAATTCTTCTAAATTCCTAGTAGGTTGTCTCCTGTTTTCCCATCTGTTAACCGCAGGTGGAGGAGCAGGCACATATTTAGTTTGCTGCTGCACTGGTTTTCTCCTTTCCTCTAGCCTTTCAAGCCTATCCACATAGGCTTTGCACTTGGTATAATTCGCGGGGTGATCACCCCCGCAGTTTACACAGGGGTGTCTTTGTACATGTGCGGGTATGATGATCCCCCGCGCATTTGAGACATTTGGCTGGACGTCCACAGTTTGCAGTTGCATGCCCCCAACCTTGGCATGTATGGCATTGAATAATCTGTTTTGCAGATTTTCTTAACTCCCACACAACTCTTGTGTAGAGTACTCGCCGAGCATTCCTGTTCAGGTAGTCCAACGTAATCGCTGGGTCAGTAATCACTAGATATAGAGACGATCTTTCGTTTTCATTTTGTAGATAGCTCTAGTTTTGATTTCATACTGTTCCTCCATATCTAGTTCTATGTCTGCGATTTTCGTGCCCTCTGACAAGCCCCTCAAAACAAAGGCGTGAGATTTATCGTCGTTGTTTGTATAGGTGTGATACGGCATCTTGTCTAGTTTTATGTTGGCTAGGACTTTTTCATGATCTTCCTTCTCAGCTATAAATAGGACGGTAGTGTAGTTCGTATGTTTTATACTGAAACTACCTTTGGCAATGGCTTTGATATCCTGTATTAGGTTTTTTGGGTTGGTGGTTTTCCCGTCAATTACTATGGGTGGCATAGTAATTTTATTTTTAGCTTGTTTTACCTCCGTAGTTTTAGGCCTGTTGGTTTTGTCATTAGTATTTGTTGGCTTGGCATCTATATTGTCTGAGTTAACACTGGTTGATCTATCTATTGGTTTGGTGTTACTACTGGCTGCTTTCTTTCTTTTTTTAACTATTTTTCCGATCTCATCATCTTCGATTTGATCGGAATCAGACTCATCTGTTAGAGGCTCAAATCTATTTTTCGTCGGTGTCAGTGATTTTTTTGTCTTTTCCCTGATAAGTCTCTGAAAGTTCGAGCTGAACCTTCTCGGGTTAGTAAACGCTGTCTCATTATCTTTGGGGATCGGTTCATCAACTTCCATGTTTTTTTCCGGAGTAATTGGTTCTCCCTCTTTTCTACGTGCGAAGAGACTATTTGGAGAATGTCGTATTTTCTCTTCTTTTGTCGGGACGCTAGGTCTGCGTGATCGTGCGTTTTCTTCACCTGATGTCGCTGCATCAAGCTTCACTTCATTTGATTCTTCTTGTTAAAGAATTATGTAAACCGTGCAAGTTTCCGTCCGACTGAAAGACGTCTTTGAGCTTTTACATTAATATATTATGGATTTAGCAAGACGTCTTTAAGACACCTTAAAAACGTCTTTGAGCTCTCACATTAATACGTCTGAATTATGGCATTTATCAGACGTCTTATAAGACGTTTTAAGAACGTCCTAGGACATTGAGACCAAACCAAGACACAAAAGAGACGTCTTAAAATATGATGTTACGACCTTTATTTTTTTATATCTTTATTAAACCAAAATCAAAGACAAATTGGATATAGGTAATTACATACTATTACTTAAGGTCAAGTCTTCTAAAATAATGTTTGTCTCTCATTTTGTCAATCTGATCGTCTATCAAAGGAAGAGAAAAATTGTCGCGCATAGTAAATTTGTTCAATTCTCTAAAATCTATACATAATCGATATCCATTTGGCTTTATATTATCTAATACAATAAGACTACTATACTCAGAATTGCTTTTCCTAATAACATTTTGGCTTATAACAGATCATTACGTTCGAAATAAGATAATATACGTGGCCAAAAATAAAAAGATGGAATTCCTTCTTTAATTATGATTTTAGCCTCAAATTGAACAATATGTTCATTAGGTTTTCCAGCTTCTAGATGAGTTTTAAAAATATTTTTTACCTCAGCTCTTACATCTACAAGTAAAGACATTCAATATTTAAATTAACATCAGGATCATCATAAATATCCTGAATTAACATCAAAGAGGTTAGAAAGGGTAGAGGTAACATAGGAAGCATTTGTCACTGCGCGAATTTTGCCAAAACCGAAAAACTGGGTGGAAGGAGTAGGGAGATGTTCTGGGCCGGACTTAAATATTTGTATTGTAGTACCTAATTTTGGTAGGTAACTAAAAGATGAAAAATTATGAGACTTTTTTTGACTTTATTTGTTAGCACGATTCATTTATGATGAGGGTAATAACACTTTATCAATATATAACTAGCTAAGGTCCGATTCCACCGTTGTGTCAAACGAAGTTTAAATTACTAAACTAAGATTAAAATGACACTGTTAATGTAAAAATGTCATTTTAAACTCCATTTAGTAATTTAAACTTTATTTTTGTTATTATAAAAATGTCATTTTAATCTTCGTTTAGTATTTTAAAACAAAACGGTGAAATCGACCCTAAGTAAAATTTTATAAAATTATTATAATAAAACAGCTGTTGAGACAAAAAGTTATCGAAACAGACAAAGTACTTTTTGCTCGAATTACACAATAGATTTTTTCTACGATCACACCAAAATAAAATAAATAATTAAATTTTATTAGAAATGGGCTACCTTTTCGTTCGTTATAATATTTTAAGTTTATTTGACATAAACCTACTCTTCGAAGAGAAAAAATGTTTTGGTACTTATATACCGGTAATTATTTATGATTTAATTATTTATGGAAAATACCGGTCAATGATTTCAAATTAGGAAATCAATTAATAGCTATTTATGTAACCAGTTACGAAATGCCTTATTTTGTGTAACGAGTAAATATTTGCGGGACGAGCGGAGCGAGGTCCCGCAAAATGAACGAATTACACAAAACGGCATTTCGTAACGTGTTTATATACAAGATTTTTTCTAATTTTGTCTCAATTATTTATAAAATTGTGTTGAAAAATGATTCACCATCATTCTTTTGTAGGTACTTCCAATCAAATATTTCAGAAAATTGTTGTATTTGATTGCCCTACGACGTTTTTTTTTTTTCAATAGTAATAATAAAAATAAGGGACATATTCAGTGTTGCAAATTTGATTTTTGACATTACCTGCGAGAAATTTAAAAAAAATATTTTTAACCATTATCCTTAAAGTAGTACGTCAAAATTTTACCCCTAACATTTCTAGGTAATTTTCAATAACGGTGTTCAATAATAAAACGCAATTTACAGCTTTTCTTTTTTTGTTTTCTTTTTTGTTGTTAAACGTAGTGTCATATTTTCAAATGTGAAATGTCACTATTCATTGCTTTTTTCCATATTTGGTTTCTTCGATTTTTCGTTTTTTGGATTTTTCGATTTCTCGATTTTTCAATTTTTTAACTTAAAAACCAAAAAAGAGGCAGTTTTATTTATTTTTATTTCGTAACTGGTGACATAATCAACTTTTCGTAATCAGTTGCATAATGTTCTACTTTATGCAACTGGTTGCATAAAGTAGATCGTTTTGGCGCTTGCTGCGATTACAAAATATATTACTTTATATGTCAAAATTAGAGAAAATAACAAAATGTAAATTAAATGGATAGCTTCCATATTATTATAGAGCAGTGTTCCTCAATCTTTTTTGGAAACGGAACCTTTTTGAAAAGCGAAATATTTGACAGAGCCCTCAACAGATAAAATACATAATTTAAAAAATATTTTTCAAATTTTTCTTTATTTTGACTTTCAATAGGTAAACGTGATAAAAAATCGGCTTTATATTATGCTCCGATTTCACATATTCAATTTTATAATTGTAATTTGACAATATTACTGCCCATCTACGTAGTCTGTTCACTGAAAATTGGGGTATACCTTTAGCTGGGTTAAAAATAGTTACCAGAGGTAAGTGATCTGTAACTAGGATAAAGAAATGTCCATACAAATATTCATTAAATTTATTTAAGCCAAAAATTATTGCTCTCTTTTAATTTGGGAATATTTTTGTTCGGACTTTGATAAGGTACGCGAAGCAGAAGTTATAGATTTTTCAATATTTTTTTCAAAAACGACATATCATGGCCCTTATTCCCACATTTGATGCATCTACGATTAATTTAATCGGCAACTCAGGCTGAAAATGCACAAGAACATAATTTGTTGTTAATTTATTTTTGATTAATTTCAAAGATTCCTTGCAAGAATTATCCCAAATCCATTTCACCCATAAAAAGCAAAATCATATCCTCCTTCCTCTTAGTGACTTAAAAAAATTACTTCTCAAAAAAAGGTCCTCAAGCCAGGTCCTTCCATTTTGTGGCGAGAATACTGTTTTTTTTATTGTGATTATTTTCTTCGCGGAGTCCTCACAATGGCTTTGCGGAGCCCCAGTGCTCCGCGGAGCACACTTTGAGTAACACTGTTATAGAGAAATACTAAATAGTTTTGAAAAAACTATTGAAACCAGTTGTGAAGTTTGAAACGAATAAATAGGCAATGAAATTGATATTTTTGTATTTGATTGTATGTTTCTCTTTCCACTTCTTAAAAACAGATTCCCATGAAACAAGAAATAGTAAACAGTATATAAAAATAACCTTTATTTGCTACTTATAACATGTACCAATGACCAAGTCCGATTCTGTTTATTTTCAAATCAACAAATATGGACGTCGACAGAATCTTTTAAAATTAAATATCTCACCGAAATAAATATAAGTTTCTTTTATCTCCGTCACATTTCGCACTTTTATTATAAATAAAGCTTCTTACAACACATCTTGGCATTTTCAACGTTAATTTCCAAAATTTAAGTCACAAATACCAAATTAATTCTCATTGACACATTAAATTTGGATGGACAACTCTCTGACATGTGATGTTCTCAACTGTGATTGGTGGGTGTGAATAATTTCGAAATGGGATTATGCGCAGTGTCTTATGTTCCATCTAAGGTTTGTATAATCTAAGATTAACATCAAATCATTCACCTCAAATTCGTAATGTTCTTCTATCTTTTCATTCCTTAAAATTTGTACATCATCATTATCCATGAAATGGATGCTATTTATATCAGGATTAGTCATAAAATTTCTACCTAATAAACTTTCAAATGACATTGTACCTTTTCTTTGGTACACCATTGGTACATCAGATGGAGAATAAGGTTGAATTTAATTTTGAGGCACTCACTTATTAGACTGACTATCTAGTATACATAATTTAATTTTAGTTCATCAAAATCAACATTTACATAAAAAGGTTTGCACAGAACTTTATCTTCCAGTTCGTTTAACGAAGTAGAAGTTGATTTCCTACTTTTTGTCGTCAGTCTTTTATTTTGTGGTCTATTTTACCACAACTAAAACATGAACCTTTCTCTCTTCGTGGCTTAGTATAGTCCTAAATACGGCGACTTTCACCATTGCAGTTAAAACATTTCAACATAAAATTAGGCTTACTTGTTGCCTGATGAGAGTGATGGTTAGGTTTTATAAAATGACCTCTCTTTGTTTGATGCCTAGAACTTAGAACTTCAGTTTCTTCCCTTGTAACATTTACCATTATGTTATATAAATCTTCTAGGGACTTAATCTTGTTCTGGAACATTTTAACTTGGTTTTGAAAAATATTGTCTTCGAACAACGTACTGAATTAATTAGTTCTCAAGAATTTCTGCATTATTACCCAGTGTAACTTTTTCATGATAAAGTAGTAAACTGTTCATTTTTCTCTATTTCCGTTTCTCCATTTCTCTTCCTAAATAAATTTAAAGTTAAAAGTTGTAGAACTTTTCCCAACCTCAACCTACCCTGGCATTAGAACGGATTGTCACCTCCTTTGGGGTAGGTTTTCATTTATTTTATCGCATAATTATTTCTATAAAATAATTTTTCTACCACCACTATACAAAGTAGACTTTTGTACATCATTAGGTTTGTTCCAACACAATAGCAAATCGGTTTACGTACTGTCGGGATTCTGCGCAGTCTAGAATTTGTGTTCCAACAAACTTCGAACTGTACAAAAACCTATTGTTCCAACACACCCAAACCTAATCACAAACTAGTTTCTGTACTGTCAAATTAGTTCCTGTGTCTGAATAAGAAAGAAATGTCAAACATGCGCAAAACGAAAGTGAGCTAGTAAATAAACCACGATCAGCTCTGGAAATTTCGTCATTATATTATTTGTTTTAATATTATCGATCGCAGTCTCGATCCAAGGATTATATACTATTATTGATTGTTATTTTGTTTGACAACAAAAAAATGTGTTCCAACAGATCCAAGTTCCGAATAAAGTACCAATCCTTGACAGGTCGTGGACAGGTCGCAGACTATCAGTCGTCGACAATAAGTTGTGGACTGGTTTATGTACGGTTCCAAGACTGTTGTTGGAACAAACCTCTAATCTAACAGGAAAGTTGACGTTTTCCGTGATTTGTCATAATTTGACATTGTTGGCGTTTGCAATAAATAGGTCTTTTTCTTGGTATTGAAAGTGTAGCACTGATCTACGCCACTTCTGAAAATATCGTTTCATCCATACAATTTGTATAAATGGAACGATATTTTCAGACCGATTAAAACCAAGTTAATCGGTATTTTAAAACAAAATGTAGACCAACCTGAATATTTTAATTGAAATAATAATAGGAAATTTACCACGTTTTCAATATGCAACACAACATACATATATAACACATACGCTTGGCTGGAGATTACTGTCAAATAAACAAGTACAATTTGAATTTGGTAATAGAGACATATTACAAATAACGTCAGCCACTAATAGTGAGAATGTAATTAGAGGCAAACAAATTCAATATTTATTACTGACTTCAGCTAAACTAAAGTTAAATCATTTATAACTTGTCAACTACACATTTCCTCACTAAGGGATATACATTTTTAGTTGTTATCTGACAAGCGTTCCCTTGGCAACATTATCCCATGAACGAAAGTTAAGTCCCAATCAATCTAATTGTGTATTTATGAAGCATTCAAAATATTGAGCAATGTTCACACTTTACCGCAAAATATTTTAAAATTAACCCTATGGATTTGAAAGTACTGCCAACCTATCCCATATGACACACAACTCCGGTCTCCCCTACTATTTCGTTTTTCGGGAAAACCACTAGTACTAGTATCAACTGTTATATTTGCTTAACGCCCTGTAGGTACGTAAATAAATTAAATATTTATTTCCAACTAGCTTTTGCCCGCGGCTTTGCACGCGTGGTGCCGTGTTTATAATTTAAAAAATTCATGTTTATTAATTTTTGATAATTGTTATTAATTTTTATTATTTTTTATTAATTTTTATTAATTTTTATTAATTTTTATTAATTTTTATTAATTTTTATTAATTTTTATTAATTTTTATTAATTTTTATTAATTTTTATTAATTTTTATTAATTTTTATTAATTTTTATTAATTTTTATTAATTTTTATTAATTTTTATTAATTTTTATTAATTTTTATTAATTTTTATTAATTTTTATTAATTTTTATTAATTTTTATTAATTTTTATTAATTTTTATTAATTTTTATTAATTTTTATTAATTTTTATTAATTTTTATTAATTAATTTTTATTAATTAATTTTTATTAATTTTTATTAATTTTTATTAATTTTTATTAATTTTTATTAATTTTTATTAATTTTTATTAATTTTTATTAATTTTTATTAATTTTTATTAATTTTTATTAATTTTTATTAATTTTTATTAATTTTTATTAATTTTTATTAATTTTTATTAATTTTTATTAATTTTTATTAATTTTTATTAATTTTTATTAATTTTTATTAATTTTTATTAATTTTTATTAATTTTTATTAATTTTTATTAATTTTTATTAATTTTTATTAATTTTTATTAATTTTTATTAATTAATTTTTATTAATTTTTATTAATTTTTATTAATGTTTATTAATTTTTATTAATTTTTATTAATTTTTATTAATTTTTATTAATTTTTATTAATTTTTATTAATTTTTATTAATTTTTATTAATTTTTATTAATTTTTAATAATTTTTATTAATTTTTATTAATTTTTATTAATCTTTATTAACTTTTATAAATTTTTATAAATTTTTATTAATTTCTATTACTTTTTATTAATTTTTAATAATTTTTAATAATTTTTAATAATTTTTAATAATTTTTAATAATTTTTAATAATTTTTAATAATTTTTAATAATTTTTAATAATTTTTAATAATTTTTAATAATTTTTAATAATTTTTAATAATTTTTAATAATTTTTAATAATTTTTAATAATTTTTAATAATTTTTAATAATTTTTAATAATTTTTAATAATTTTTAATAATTTTTAATAATTTTTAATAATTTTTAATAATTTTTAATAATTTTTAATAATTTTTAATAATTTTTAATAATTTTTAATAATTTTTAATAATTTTTAATAATTTTTAATAATTTTTAATAATTTTTAATAATTTTTAATAATTTTTAATAATTTTTAATAATTTTTAATAATTTTTAATAATTTTTAATAATTTTTAATAATTTTTAATAATTTTTAATAATTTTTAATAATTTTTAGTAATTTTTAATAATTTTAATAATTTTTAATAAATATTTTTTTATTTATTTTAACTAATTTTTATTTATTTTTTTTTTGTTTACGATACTCCCCATTTTCCTTGAAATGCTTCACTATTTACTTACGATAAGTAGCTAGAATTCCAATTTTTAAATTTCTACAATTAAAAAGCCGAAAGTCTTATTCAAACTTTCACATTCCGTTTTCTCCCTTAATATATAAAAACCAAATACTTTGAAATATGTCTATTTATTTATGAAGAGTACCTACAATTCCAATTTTTAAGTTCCCACCATAACTTTCACTCTTCATACATTTCTCCCATTTCCCCAATTTCCCCCATTTTCCTTCTGTCCCTCTTTTTCCCTTTCACCCCCATTTTCCCCATCCATACATCCATCCATCCAAACTTTCGCATTTATATATTTATACGATATAAAGTAAGCCAAGTCTGTTATGTCAGTGACATTCAGATGTTCCTGATTATCTGACAGTTTTTTCATTGTTGTAGTTTACCATTAATTATAATTTAGTTCAACATAATCCAACATATTCGTTTAGTCTAAAATAAACTAGAATTTCAACAAAAAGTAAGAAATATGTTTACTAATTCAAACATTAACACTATACAACATATTATAGTAAATAATTTTCCTGAGAATATAAATGATATTCAATATTCAACCGCCCAAAACGGTGCTAGCGAAAGTATTGATTTTCATAAGAAAAGAAATCATACTGAAATTTCAACTGTTCAAAACGATGCTAGTGGATCTAATAATTTTCATAAGAAAAGAAATAACACTGAAATTTCAACAATTCAAAACGGTGCCAGCGGTAGTCGCAGTATTGAAAGTATACCTAATGTCACTCAAATATCTCGAAATATTCAAAATGTGAACAAGACTTCGACTTCGAAATCTGACACTAACAATAAAGATTTTAAGCCATTTGGTTCTCGTCCCGGTGAGAAACTCTTTATACTTACAGGGACAGTCGAAAGAGTCATACAATGGAACAAACTTTTGTCCAATAAATCCTGCTGTTTCGAAGTTATCGCTGCTGTTATATCTCTCCAGGAAGGTAAGATACGAACCCAAAAAGTCATGCTGTTACGAGACAGAACCGGACCTATACTACAAGTTGTTTATTACCCACATATTACCCGTCTCGCTATTGAAGATTTTGATTTAGGAAAAATGATTAGATGTGTAGGACACATGATTGGATCCAATATTTTAAATGCTATTAGTATTAGGAATGCATCAAATGATGAAGTTGAAAGTTTGCAGAGATTGACGCTGATATCTGAGCAAGCTGTAAGTACGCATTTGAAAAATTAAATGATGTTATTAGAAAAAATAAAATATGTGTTATTGGTTAAGAATTAATGTGTTAAATACATAAAGTAATGTTAACTATATTTAAGTATTGTTCTGATAACTATTTGTTGCTATTATAAATGAATTAAGTGGTTCTGTTAGAACAAATAAAATATGTGTTTCTGACATTAATGTGTTAATTTATTTTAAATACATAAAGTAATGTTAACTATATTTAAGTATTGTTCTGATAATTATTTGTTGCTATAATAAATGGTCATGTTTTTTTAAGTAGTCTGAATCATTTCAATAAATTAAGTAAACTAAATATTTCTTACTAAGGATGGGCGATATTTCACGTCACAGTGAGTTTGTCACTGATATAGTTTTATCACAGTTACAACATTGACTTTGAAGTCGTGACATGACAATAATTTTACTACTACTGGAAACCGTTGTTCCGAACTATGGAATTTTTCTATTTGATTCCAAGTCACAGAGATGGATTTCCATCGGCTATGGATTATAACTACTCTATAGGTGGTTCGAGCACCAACTTCTGGATTTTGAATTCTCTTCCATTGGTTGAAATTAAAAATGTACCTTCCTGTTACTTATTTATTTAAACTTGGTAAACTCTGATACAAACTATAACATTTTTACAATGTACTTAAATTGGTGGCTTACATATGTGGTAATTAAAAGTCGATTTATAACATCTTACTTTACAGGGCTGATTTCAGCAGAGAGCAAATAAAATGAATCTTACTGGTCAAGTTTGAGAATGTATCTAACTTGTTGAAACTCCTTATTTTATTGTTGAACATTTACTAGGAGTAACTGAGATAGACTTATATGATGAGAGAGATGTAATTTTAACTGTTTGTTACCAAGCAGATCAGAGAGTAGGAGTCTATTCTAAAAATAACTTTTATATTGTGTGTACAGGGTGGTTCTATATTTTTTTTAAGCGATTGAAACATTATTTTAATTTTATTTTATTTATGGATTGAATAATAAACTATGATGTTATTTTTATTTTACCTTTCTTTTCCTTATTTATACAGGGTAAGTTAAGAGTAACTGGAGTATCTTGTTAAAAATGTTTGTAAAAAATGAATGAATTACGTTACTTTTACCGTTTATAGGTTCAATGCAAATTCAGTCAGTAGCCATCCAAAATGAGTATTTACAAATATAGGCAGACTCTTGCCAAGAGTTTTGAAACTGCCCAAGATAAATGAATAGTATACATCCGCGCTGGCCAAAATATCAATTTCAGAGGGGATGTGAAATCCGCTATCAGTGAAATTTTTAAGATAATAATTAGGTATTTGCAAGTTAGGTACATTTATTTGTAGGGTCCGATTACAATTAGAAGAACACACCTACGTCATAACTATTATTTCGAATTTCCAATATATATCATCTATAACTATCAATAAATAAAGAATAATATTATTATGTAAGTTGTTTGGTATAAAAATACTACTCCTACATTTCTATAATATTTACAAGCCACTAAACCCCCAGTAGGCGGGATATCTAACGAATTACTCCGCCAATTGATGACGTACCTGTGTTCATCTACCTAACTGTAATGAGGCCCTACTCGATGAAATTTTTGAGTTATATATTTTCAACTATTACGCAAGATAATTTAAATCGTTTTTGTTCATTGTGTTTGGGTGTTACAGGTATATATACAGATTGAGAAATTTCATTACATTCATTTAAATTACCTAAATTTTTATTATAGGGCTTTACGACAAACGGAGCTCTATTTTTTGGGTAAATTTTTACTTGAACTGTAGCTACTAATATGTAATTGGTTTTAGATATCATGGCTAAAAGCGCTGTTGTATTTTGAACTTCTGGTAAGGCGTCAATGACCTGCGTACTAGTGGTAAAAGTCTAAATTTGCTTTGAATTTGGTTGAATTCGATTTGTTTGTTGACTGTAAGATTGTGTTTGATATTGATCTGATTGATTTTGATTTACATGTTGATTGTATGATTGTGTTTGATAATGATTTGATCGAATTTTATTTATATGTTGAACTTGTTAGACTGATACCTTTGATTGTGTTGATGTGAAGATCCTAGCTTCATTTTGATATACATAATTAGATGAAGATGCTGAGTTTTGATTGATTTGTAGATTGCATATTTGAATGTTGATTGTGATTGATTTGAGCATTTGCCGCTGATATTTTGCTTTGAGGCACTATGGGCCATGTTTATATTCTGCATATTCTACATAATTTAATTTTAGTTCATCAAAATCAACATTTACATAAAAAGATTTGCACAGAACTTTATCTTCCAGTTCATTTAACGAAGTAGAAGTTGATTTCCTACTTTTTGTCGTCAGTCTTTTATTTTGTGGTCTATTTTACCACAACTAAAACATGAACCTTTCTCTCTTCGTGGCTTAGTATAGTCCTAAATACGGCGACTTTCACCATTGCAGTTAAAACATTTCAACATAAAATTAGGCTTACTTGTTGCCTGATACTATAGGTTTTATAAAATGACCTCTCTTTGTTTGATGCCTAGAACTTAGAACTTCAGTTTCTTCCCTTGTAACATTTACCATTATGTTATATAAATCTTCTAGGGACTTAATCTTGTTCTGGAACATTTTAACTTGGTTTTGTAAAATTTTGTCTTCGAACAACGTACTGAATTCGTTCTCAGGAATTTCTGCATTATTACCCAGTGTAACTTTTTCATGATAAAGTAGTAAACTGTTAATTTTTCTCTATTTCCGTTTCTCCATTTCTCTTCCTAAATAAATTTAAAGTTAAAAGTTGTAGAACTTTTCCCAACCTCAACCTACCCTGGCATTAGAACGGATTGTCACCTCCTTTGGGGTAGGTTTTCATTTATTTTATCGCATAATTATTTCTATAAAATAATTTTTCTACCACCACTATACAAAGTAGACTTTTGTACATCCTAATCTAACAGGAAAGTTGAAGTTTTCGGTGATTTGTCATAATTTGACATTGTTGGCGTTTGCAATAAATAGGTCTTTTTCTTGGTATTGAAAGTGTAGCACTGATCTACGCCACTTCTGAAAATATCGTTTCATCCATAAAATTTGTATAAATGGAACGATATTTTCAGACCGATTAAAACCAAGTTAATCGGTATTTTAAAACAAAATGTAGACCAACCTGAATATTTTAATTGAAATAATAATAGGTAATTTACCACGTTTTCAATATGCAACACAACATACATATATAACACACACGCTTGGCTGGAGATTACTGTCAAATAAACAAGTACAATTTGAATTTGGTAATAGAGACATATTACAAATAACGTCAGCCACTAATAGTGAGAATGTAATTAGAGGCAAATAAATTCAATATTTATTACTGACTTCAGCTAAACTAAAGTTAAATCATTTATAACTTGTCAACTACACATTTCCTCACTAAGGGATATACATTTTTAGTTGTTATCTGACAAGCGTTCCCTTGGCAACATTATCCCATGAACGAAAGTTAAGTCCCAATCAATCTCATTGTGTATTTATGAAGCATTCAAAAAAGTATAAAGTCAAAATATTGAGCAATGTTCTCACTTTACCGCAAAATATTTTAAAATTAACCCTATGGATTTGAAAGTACTGCCAACCTATCCCATATGACACACAACTCCGGTCTCCCCTACTATTTCGTTTTTCGAGAAAACCACTAGTACTAGTATCAACTGTTATATTTGCTTAACGCCCTGTAGGTACATAAATAAATTAAATATTTATTTCCAACTAGCTTTTGCCCGCGGCTTTGCACGCGTGGTGCCGTGTTTATAATTTAAAAAATTCATAATTATTAATTTTTGTTAATTGTTATTAATTTTTAATTTTTATTATTTTTTATTAATTTTTTATAATTTTTAATAATTTTTATTAATTTTTATTAATTTTTATTAATTTTTATTAATTTTTATTAATTTTTATTAATTTTTATTAATTTTTATTAATTTTTATTAATTTTTATTAATTTTTATTAATTTTTATTAATTTTAATTAATTTTTATTAATTTTTATTAATTTTTATTAATTTTTATTAATTTTTATTAATTTTTATTAATTTTTATTAATTTTTATTAATTTTTATTAATTTTTATTAATTTTTATTAATTTTTATTAATTTTTATTAATTTTTATTAATTTTTATTAATTTTTATTAATTTTTATTAATTTTTGTTAATTTTTATTAATTTTTATTAATTTTTATTAATTTTTAATAATTTTTATTAATTTTTATTAATTTTTAATAATTTTTATTAATTTTTATTAATTTTTATTAATTTTTATTAATTTTTATTAATTTTTATTAATCTTTATTAATTTTTAATAATTTTTAATAATTTTTAATAATTTTTAATAATTTTTAATAATTTTTAATAATTTTTAATAATTTTTAATAATTTTTAATAATTTTTAATAATTTTTTATAATTTTTTATAATTTTTAATAATTTTAAATAATTTTAAATAATTTTTAATAATTTTTAATAATTTTTAATAATTTTTAATAATTTTTAATAATTTTTAATAATTTTTAATAATTTTTAATAATTTTTAATAATTTTTAATAATTTTTAATAATTTTTAATAATTTTTAATAATTTTTAATAATTTTTAATAATTTTTAATAATTTTTAATAATTTTTAATAATTTTTAATAATTTTTAATAATTTTTAATAATTTTTAATAATTTTTAATAATTTTTAATAATTTTTAATAATTTTTAATAATTTTTAATAATTTTTAATAATTTTTAATAATTTTTAATAATTTTTAATAATTTTTAATAATTTTTAATAATTTTTAATAATTTTTAATAATTTTTAATAATTTTTAATAATTTTTAATAATTTTTAATAATTTTTAATAATTTTTAATAATTTTTAATAATTTTTAATAATTTTTAATAATTTTTAATAATTTTTAGTAATTTTTAATAATTTTTAATAATTTTAATAATTTTAATAATTTTTAATAATTTTTTTTTCTATTTAACTAATTTTTATTTATTTTTTTTTATGTTTACGATACTCCCCATTTTCCTTTCTCCTTAAAATATGAAAATCCAAAACCTTGAAATGCTTCACTATTTACTTACGATAAGTAGCTAGAATTCCAATTTTTAAATTTCTACAATTAAAAAACCGAAAGTCTTATTCAAACTTTCACATTCCGTTTTCTCCCTTAATATATAAAAACCAATTACTTTGAAATATGTCTATTTATTTATGAAGAGTACCTACAATTCCAATTTTTAAGTTCCCACCATAACTTTCACTCTTCACACATTTCTCCCATTTCCCCAATTTCCCCCATTTTCCTTCTGTCCCTCTTTTTCCCTTTCATCCCCATTTTCCCCATCCATACATCCATCCATCCAAACTTTCGCATTTATATATTTATACGATATAAAGTAAGCCAAGTCTGTTATGTCAGTGACATTCAGATGTTCCTGATTATCTGACAGTTTTTTCATTGTTGAAGTTTACCATTTATTATAATTTAGTTCAACATAATCCAACATATTCGTTTAGTCTAAAATAAACTAGAATTTCAACAAAAAGTAAGAAATATGTTTACTAATTCAAACATTAACACTATACAACATATTGTAGTAAATAATTTTCCTGAGAATATAAATGAAATTCAATATTCAACCGCCCAAAACGGTGCTAGCGGAAGTATTGATTTTCATAAGAAAAGAAATCATACTGAAATTTCAACTGTTCAAAACGATGCTAGTGGATCTAATAATTTTCATAAGAAAAGAAATAACACTGAAATTTCAACAATTCAAAACGGTGCCAGCGGTAGTCGCAGTATTGAAAGTATACCTAATGTCACTCAAATATCTCGAAATATTCAAAATGTGAACAAGACTTCGACTTCGAAATCTGACACTAACAATAAAGATTTTAAGCCATTTGGTTCTCATCCCGGTGAGAAACTCTTTATACTTACAGGGACAGTCGAAAGAGTCATACAATGGAACAAACTTTTGTCCAATAAATCCTGCTGTTTCGAAGTTATCGCTGCTGTTATATCTCTCCAGGAAGGTAAGATACGAACCCAAAAAGTCATGCTGTTACGAGACAGAACCGGACCTATACTACAAGTTGTTTATTACCCACATATTACCCGTCTCGCTATTGAAGATTTTGATTTAGGAAAAATGATTAGATGTGTAGGACACATGATTGGATCCAATATTTTAAATGCTATTAGTATTAGGAATGCATCAAATGATGAAGTTGAAAGTTTGCAGAGATTGACGCTGATATCTGAGCAAGCTGTAAGTACGCATTTGAAAAATTAAATGATGTTATTAGAAAAAATAAAATATGTGTTATTGGTTAAGAATTAATGTGTTAAATACATAAAGTAATGTTAACTATATTTAAGTATTGTTCTGATAACTATTTGTTGCTATTATAAATGAATTAAGTGGTTCTGTTAGAACAAATAAAATATGTGTTTCTGACATTAATGTGTTAATTTATTTTAAATACATAAAGTAATGTTAACTATATTTAAGTATTGTTCTGATAATTATTTGTTGCTATAATAAATGGTCATGTTTTTTTAAGTAGTCTGAATCATTTCAATAAATTAAGTAAACTAAATATTTCTTACTAAGGATGGGCGATATTTCACGTCACAGTGAGTTTGTCACTGATATAGTTTTATCACAGTTACAACATTGACTTTGAAGTCGTGACATGACAATAATTTTACTACTACTGGAAACCGTTGTTCCGAACTATGGAATTTTTCTATTTGATTCCAAGTCACAGAGATGGATTTCCATCGGCTATGGATTATAACTACTCTATAGGTGGTTCGAGCACCAACTTCTGGATTTTGAATTCTCTTCCATTGGTTGAAATTAAAAATGTACCTTCCTGTTACTTATTTATTTAAACTTGGTAAACTCTGATACAAACTATAACATTTTTACAATGTACTTAAATTGGTGGCTTACATATGTGGTAATTAAAAGTCGATTTATAACATCTTACTTTACAGGGCTGATTTCAGCAGAGAGCAAATAAAATGAATCTTACTGGTCAAGTTTGAGAATGTATCTAACTTGTTGAAACTCCTTATTTTATTGTTGAACATTAACTAGGAGTAACTGAGATAGACTTATATGATGAGAGAGATGTAATTTTAACTGTTTGTTACCAAGCAGATCAGAGAGTAGGAGTCTATTCTAAAAATAACTTTTATATTGTGTGTACAGGGTGGTTCTATATTTTTTTTAAGCGATTGAAACATTATTTTAATTTTTTTTTATTTATGGATTGAATAATAAACTATGATGTTATTTTTATTTTACCTTTCTTTTCATTATTTATACAGGGTAAGTTAAGAGTAACTGGAGTATCTTGTTAAAAATGTTTGTAAAAAATGAATGAATTACGTTACTTTTACCGTTTATAGGTTCAATGCAAATTCAGTCAGTAGCCATCCAAAATGAGTATTTACAAATATAGGCAGACTCTTGGAGTTTTGAAACTGCCCAAGATAAATGAATACTATACATCCGCGCTGGCCAAAATATCAATTTCAGAGGGGATGTGAAATCCGCTATCAGTGAAATTTTTAAGATAATAATTAGGTATTTGCAAGTTAGATACATTTATTTGTAGGGTCCGATTACAATTAGAAGAACACACCTACGTCATAACTATTATTTCGAATTTCCAATATATATCATCTATAACTATCAATAAATAAAGAATAATATTATTATGTAAGTTGTTTGGTATAAAAATACTATTCCTACATTTCTATAATATTTACAAGCCACTAAACCCCCAGTAGGCGGGATATCTAACGAATTACTCCGCCAATTGATGACGTACCTGTGTTCATCTACCTAACTGTAATGAGGCCCTACTTGATGAAATTTTTGAGTTATATTTTCAACTATTACGCAAGATAATTTAAATCGTTTTTGTTCATTGTGTTTGGGTGTTACAGGTATATATACAGATTGAGAAATTTCATTACATTCATTTAAATTACCTAAATTTTTATTATAGGGCTTTACGACAAACGGAGCTCTATTTTTTGGGTAAATTTTTACTTGAACTGTAGCTACTAATATGTAATTGGTTTTAGATATCATGGCTAAAAGCGCTGTTGTATTTTGAACTTCTGGTAAGGCGTCAATGACCTGCGTACTAGTGGTAAAAGTCTAAATTTGCTTTGAATTTGGTTGAATTCGATTTGTTTGTTGACTGTAAGATTGTGTTTGATATTGATCTGATTAATTTTGATTTACATGTTGATTGTATGATTGTGTTTGATAATGATTTGATCGAATTTTATTTATATGTTGAACTTGTTAGACTGATACCTTTGATTGTGTTGATGTGAAGATCCTAGCTTCATTTTGATATACATAATTAGATGAAGATGCTGAGTTTTGATTGATTTGTAGATTGCATATTTGAATGTTGATTGTGATTGATTTGAGCATTTGCCGCTGATATTTTGCTTTGAGGCACTATGGGCCATGTTTATATTCTGCATATTCTACATAATTTAATTTTAGTTCATCAAAATCAACATTTACATAAAAAGGTTTGCACAGAACTTTATCTTCCAGTTCATTTAACGAAGTAGAAGTTGATTTCCTACTTTTTGTCGTCAGTCTTTTATTTTGTGGTCTATTTTACCACAACTAAAACATGAACCTTTCTCTCTTCGTGGCTTAGTATAGTCCTAAATACGGCGACTTTCACCATTGCAGTTAAAACATTTCAACATAAAATTAGACTTACTTGTTGCCTGATACTATAGGTTTTATAAAATGACCTCTCTTTGTTTGATGCCTAGAACTTAGAACTTCAGTTTCTTCCCTTGTAACATTTACCATTATGTTATATAAATCTTCTAGGGACTTAATCTTGTTCTGGAACATTTTAACTTGGTTTTGTAAAATTTTGTCTTCGAACAACGTACTGAATTCGTTCTCAGGAATTTCTGCATTATTACCCAGTGTAACTTTTTCATGATAAAGTAGTAAACTGTTCATTTTTCTCTATTTCCGTTTCTCCATTTCTCTTCCTAAATAAATTTAAAGTTAAAAGTTGTAGAACTTTTCCCAACCTCAACCTACCCTGGCATTAGAACGGATTGTCACCTCCTTTGGGGTAGGTTTTCATTTATTTTATCGCATAATTATTTCTATAAAATAATTTTTCTACCACCACTATACAAAGTAGACTTTTGTACATCCTAATCTAACAGGAAAGTTGAAGTTTTCGGTGATTTGTCATAATTTGACATTGTTGGCGTTTGCAATAAATAGGTCTTTTTCTTGGTATTGAAAGTGTAGCACTGATCTACGCCACTTCTGAAAATATCGTTTCATCCATAAAATTTGTATAAATGGAACGATATTTTCAGACCGATTAAAACCAAGTTAATCGGTATTTTAAAACAAAATGTAGACCAACCTGAATATTTTAATTGAAATAATAATAGGTAATTTACCACGTTTTCAATATGCAACACAGCATACATATATAACACACACGCTTGGCTGGAGATTACTGTCAAATAAACAAGTACAATTTGAATTTGGTAATAGAGACATATTACAAATAACGTCAGCCACTAATAGTGAGAATGTAATTAGAGGCAAATAAATTCAATATTTATTACTGACTTCAGCTAAACTAAAGTTAAATCATTTATAACTTGTCAACTACACATTTCCTCACTAAGGGATATACATTTTTAGTTGTTATCTGACAAGCGTTCCCTTGGCAACATTATCCCATGAACGAAAGTTAAGTCCCAATCAATCTCATTGTGTATTTATGAAGCATTCAAAAAAGTATAAAGTCAAAATATTGAGCAATGTTCTCACTTTACCGCAAAATATTTTAAAATTAACCCTATGGATTTGAAAGTACTGCCAACCTATCCCATATGACACACAACTCCGGTCTCCCCTACTATTTCGTTTTTCGAGAAAACCACTAGTACTAGTATCAACTGTTATATTTGCTTAACGCCCTGTAGGTACATAAATAAATTAAATATTTATTTCCAACTAGCTTTTGCCCGCGGCTTTGCACGCGTGGTGCCGTGTTTATAATTTAAAAAATTCATAATTATTAATTTTTGTTAATTGTTATTAATTTTTATTATTTTTTATTAATTTTTAATAATTTTTAACAATTTTTATTAATTTTTATTAATTTTTATTAATTTCTATTAATTTTTATTAATTTTTATTAATTTTTATTAATTTTTATTAATTTTTATTAATTTTAATTAATTTTTATTAATTTATATTAATTTTAATTAATTTTTATTAATTTATATTAATTTATATTAATTTTTATTAATTTTTATTAATTTTTATTAATTTTTATTAATTTTTATTAATTTTTATTAATTTTTATTAATTTTTATTAATTTTTATTAATTTTTATTAATTTTTATTAATTTTTATTAATTTTTATTAATTTTTATTAATTTTTATTAATTTTTATTAATTTTTAATAATTTTTATTAATTTTTATTAATTTTTAATAATTTTTATTAATTTTTATTAATTTTTATTAATTTTTAATAATTTTTATTAATTTTTATTAATTTTTATTAATTTTTATTAATCTTTATTAATTTTTAATAATTTTTAATAATTTTTAATAATTTTTAATAATTTTTAATAATTTTTAATAATTTTTAATAATTTTTAATAATTTTTAATAATTTTTTATAATTTTTAATAATTTTAAATAATTTTAAATAATTTTTAATAATTTTTAATAATTTTTAATAATTTTTAATAATTTTTAATAATTTTTAATAATTTTTAATAATTTTTAATAATTTTTAATAATTTTTAATAATTTTTAATAATTTTTAATAATTTTTAATAATTTTTAATAATTTTTAATAATTTTTAATAATTTTTAATAATTTTTAATAATTTTTAATAATTTTTAATAATTTTTAATAATTTTTAATAATTTTTAATAATTTTTAATAATTTTTAATAATTTTTAGTAATTTTTAATAATTTTTAATAATTTTAATAATTTTTAATAATTTTTTTTTCTATTTAACTAATTTTTATTTATTTTTTTTTATGTTTACGATACTCCCCATTTTCCTTTCTCCTTAAAATATGAAAATCCAAAACCTTGAAATGCTTCACTATTTACTTACGATAAGTAGCTAGAATTCCAATTTTTAAATTTCTACAATTAAAAAACCGAAAGTCTTATTCAAACTTTCACATTCCGTTTTCTCCCTTAATATATAAAAACCAATTACTTTGAAATATGTCTATTTATTTATGAAGAGTACCTACAATTCCAATTTTTAAGTTCCCACCATAACTTTCACTCTTCACACATTTCTCCCATTTCCCCAATTTCCCCCATTTTCCTTCTGTCCCTCTTTTTCCCTTTCATCCCCATTTTCCCCATCCATACATCCATCCATCCAAACTTTCGCATTTATATATTTATACGATATAAAGTAAGCCAAGTCTGTTATGTCAGTGACATTCAGATGTTCTTGATTATCTGACAGTTTTTTCATTGTTGAAGTTTACCATTTATTATAATTTAGTTCAACATAATCCAACATATTCGTTTAGTCTAAAATAAACTAGAATTTCAACAAAAAGTAAGAAATATGTTTACTAATTCAAACATTAACACTATACAACATATTGTAGTAAATAATTTTCCTGAGAATATAAGGGATATACATTTTTAGTTGTTATCTGACAAGCGTTCCCTTGGCAACATTATCCCATGAACGAAAGTTAAGTCCCAATCAATCTCATTGTGTATTTATGAAGCATTCAAAAAAGTATAAAGTCAAAATATTGAGCAATGTTCTCACTTTACCGCAAAATATTTTAAAATTAACCCTATGGATTTGAAAGTACTGCCAACCTATCCCATATGACACACAACTCCGGTCTCCCCTACTATTTCGTTTTTCGAGAAAACCACTAGTACTAGTATCAACTGTTATATTTGCTTAACGCCCTGTAGGTACATAAATAAATTAAATATTTATTTCCAACTAGCTTTTGCCCGCGGCTTTGCACGCGTGGTGCCGTGTTTATAATTTAAAAAATTCATAATAATTAATTTTTGTTAATTGTTATTAATTTTTAATTTTTATTATTTTTTATTAATTTTTAATAATTTTTAATAATTTTTATTAATTTTTATTAATTTTTATTAATTTTTATTAATTTTTATTAATTTTTATTAATTTTTATTAATTTTTATTAATTTTTATTAATTTTTAATAATTTTTATTAATTTTAATTAATTTTTATTAATTTATATTAATTTTTATTAATTTTTATTAATTTTTATTAATTTTTATTAATTTTTATTAATTTTTATTAATTTTTATTAATTTTTATTAATTTTTATTAATTTTTATTAATTTTTATTAATTTTTATTAATTTTTATTAATTTTTAATAATTTTTATTAATTTTTATTAATTTTTAATAATTTTTATTAATTTTTATTAATTTTTAATAATTTTTATTAATTTTTATTAATTTTTATTAATTTTTATTAATCTTTATTAATTTTTAATAATTTTTAATAATTTTTAATAATTTTTAATAATTTTTAATAATTTTTAATAATTTTTAATAATTTTTAATAATTTTTAATAATTTTTAATAATTTTTAATAATTTTTAATAATTTTTAATAATTTTTAATAATTTTTAATAATTTTTAATAATTTTTAATAATTTTTAATAATTTTTAATAATTTTTAATAATTTTTAGTAATTTTTAATAATTTTTAATAATTTTAATAATTTTAATAATTTTTAATAATTTTTTTTTTTATTTAACTAATTTTTATTTATTTTTTTTTATGTTTACGATACTCCCCATTTTCCTTTCTCCTTAAAATATGAAAATCCAAAACCTTGAAATGCTTCACTATTTACTTACGATAAGTAGCTAGAATTCCAATTTTTAAATTTCTACAATTAAAAAACCGAAAGTCTTATTCAAACTTTCACATTCCGTTTTCTCCCTTAATATATAAAAACCAATTACTTTGAAATATGTCTATTTATTTATGAAGAGTACCTACAATTCCAATTTTTAAGTTCCCACCATAACTTTCACTCTTCACACATTTCTCCCATTTCCCCAATTTCCCCCATTTTCCTTCTGTCCCTCTTTTTCCCTTTCACCCCCATTTTCCCCATCCATACATCCATCCATCCAAACTTTCGCATTTATATATTTATACGATATAAAGTAAGCCAAGTCTGTTATGTCAGTGACATTCAGATGTTCCTGATTATCTGACAGTTTTTTCATTGTTGAAGTTTACCATTTATTATAATTTAGTTCAACATAATCCAACATATTCGTTTAGTCTAAAATAAACTAGAATTTCAACAAAAAGTAAGAAATATGTTTACTAATTCAAACATTAACACTATACAACATATTGTAGTAAATAATTTTCCTGAGAATATAAATGAAATTCAATATTCAACCGCCCAAAACGGTGCTAGCGGAAGTATTGATTTTCATAAGAAAAGAAATCATACTGAAATTTCAACTGTTCAAAACGATGCTAGTGGATCTAATAATTTTCATAAGAAAAGAAATAACACTGAAATTTCAACAATTCAAAACGGTGCCAGCGGTAGTCGCAGTATTGAAAGTATACCTAATGTCACTCAAATATCTCGAAATATTCAAAATGTGAACAAGACTTCGACTTCGAAATCTGACACTAACAATAAAGATTTTAAGCCATTTGGTTCTCATCCCGGTGAGAAACTCTTTATACTTACAGGGACAGTCGAAAGAGTCATACAATGGAACAAACTTTTGTCCAATAAATCCTGCTGTTTCGAAGTTATCGCTGCTGTTATATCTCTCCAGGAAGGTAAGATACGAACCCAAAAAGTCATGCTGTTACGAGACAGAACCGGACCTATACTACAAGTTGTTTATTACCCACTTATTACCCGTCTCGCAATTGAAGATTTTGATTTAGGAAAAATGATTAGATGTGTAGGACACATGATTGGATCCAATATTTTAAATGCTATTAGTATTAGGAATGCATCAAATGATGAAGTTGAAAGTTTGCAGAGATTGACGCTGATATCTGAGCAAGCTGTAAGTACGCATTTGAAAAATTAAATGATTTTATAAGAAAAAATAAAATATGTGTTATTGGTTAAGAATTAATGTGTTAAATACATAAAGTAATGTTAACTATATTTAAGTATTGTTCTGATAACTATTTGTTGCTATTATAAATGAATTAAGTGGTTCTGTTAGAACAAATAAAATATGTGTTTCTGACATTAATGTGTTAATTTATTTTAAATACATAAAGTAATGTTAACTATATTTAAGTATTGTTCTGATAATTAATTGTTGCTATAATAAATGGTCATCTTTTTTTAAGTAGTCTGAATCATTTCAATAAATTAAGTAAACTAAATATTTCTTACTAAGGATGGGCGATATTTCACGTCACAGTGAGTTTGTCACTGATATAGTTTTATCACAGTTACAACATTGACTTTGAAGTCGTGACATGACAATAATTTTACTACTACTGGAAACCGTTGTTCCGAACTATGGAATTTTTCTATTTGATTCCAAGTCACAGAGATGGATTTCCATCGGCTATGGACTATAACTACTCTATAGGTGGTTCGAGCACCAACTTCTGGATTTTGAATTCTCTTCCATTGGTTGAAATTAAAAATGTACCTTCCTGTTACTTATTTATTTAAACTTGGTAAACTCTGATACAAACTATAACATTTTTACAATGTACTTAAATTGGTGGCTTACATATGTGGTAATTAAAAGTCGATTTATAACATCTTACTTTACAGGGCTGATTTCAGCAGAGAGCAAATAAAATGAACCTTACTGGTCAAGTTTGAGAATGTATCTAACTTGTTGAAACTCCTTATTTTATTGTTGAACATTTACTAGGAGTAACTGAGATAGACTTATATGATGAGAGAGATGTAATTTTAACTGTTTGTTACCAAGCAGATCAGAGAGTAGGAGTCTATTCTAAAAATAACTTTAATATTGTGTGTACAGGGTGGTTCTATATTTTTTTTAAGCGATTGAAACATTATTTTAATTTTATTTTATTTATGGATTGAATAATGAACTATGATGTTATTTTTATTTTACCTTTCTTTTCATTATTTATACAGGGTAAGTTAAGAGTAACTGGAGTATCTTGTTAAAAATGTTTGTAAAAAATGAATGAATTACGTTACTTTTACCGTTTATAGGTTCAATGCAAATTCAGTCAGTAGCCATCCAAAATGAGTATTTACAAATATAGGCAGACTCTTGGAGTTTTGAAACTGCCCAAGATAAATGAATACTATACATCCGCGCTGGCCAAAATATCAATTTCAGAGGGGATGTGAAATCCGCTATCAGTGAAATTTTTAAGATAATAATTAGGTATTTGCAAGTTAGATACATTTATTTGTAGGGTCCGATTACAATTAGAAGAACACACCTACGTCATAACTATTATTTCGAATTTCCAATATATATCATCTATAACTATCAATAAATAAAGAATAATATTATTATGTAAGTTGTTTGGTATAAAAATACTATTCCTACATTTCTATAATATTTACAAGCCACTAAACCCCCAGTAGGCGGGATATCTAACGAATTACTCCGCCAATTGATGACGTACCTGTGTTCATCTACCTAACTGTAATGAGGCCCTACTTGATGAAATTTTTGAGTTATATTTTCAACTATTACGCAAGATAATTTAAATCGTTTTTGTTCATTGTGTTTGGGTGTTACAGGTATATATACAGATTGAGAAATTTCATTACATTCATTTAAATTACCTAAATTTTTATTATAGGGCTTTACGACAAACGGAGCTCTATTTTTTGGGTAAATTTTTACTTGAACTGTAGCTACTAATATGTAATTTGTTTTAGATATCATGGCTAAAAGCGCTGTTGTATTTTGAACTTCTGGTAAGGCGTCAATGACCTGCGTACTAGTGGTAAAAGTCTAAATTTGCTTTGAATTTGGTTGAATTCAATTTGTTTGTTGACTGTAAGATTGTGTTTGATATTGATCTGATTGATTTTGATTTACATGTTGGTTGTATGATTGTGTTTGATAATGATTTGATCGAATTTTATTTATATGTTGAACTTGTTAGATTGATACCTTTGATTGTGTTGATGTGAAGATCCTAGCTTCATTTTGATATACATAATTAGATGAAGAGGCTGAGTTTTGATTGATTTGTAGATTGCATATTTGAATGTTGATTGTGATTGATTTGAGCATTTGCCGCTGATATTTTGCTTTGAGGCACTATGGGCCATGTTTATATTCTGATAATTATCATTTTGTTGATATTGATTTGAACTACGTGTAAAATGTAATAAAGGGTGGTGTCTCCCTTGACATGTATTCAAGGAAAGACAATCTTTTGCAAGCATTAAACACAATGACCCATACAGCACAAACACATTTCAGAAATATTTCACAAGTGTCACATTGAAACATTTGTAATGTATAAATATTACGAAACATACCAGAAACAATTCTAAAATGTGCCAGAAACGTAAAAAAGTCCTATAAATATAATATGTTATATCGTATTTTTGCTAATTTTCTACTTAATCAATAGACAGTAATTAAATATAAATTTCCATACATACCTGGCTGTCGACCTTCATCCCTTGCGTTAAGAGTGGCTGATGGGGTCGAAAAGTACTATATTGATGTTGTTTTTATACACTCATCGCTTTTATAGTCAAACTAAATACCGTTGGAAAAGTCGCAAAATTTCCAACAAGAAAATACCCGGCTGCCTCACGAAAGCTTTTGCAAAACTTAGGCTGCCGCGATTTTGTGTGCGCTCAAAATTTGGTCAAGTTTGTAATCCACTCATATAAACAAATGAAATATAGATAACTAACGGGCGCCGTTTAACATATGCTTTGTTTGAAGCCAGTATATATACGAACTTTTTACAGCTCTTTGGCACTCTCTTATGTAATAGCAATCAATTCAAAGGAAATTATATTTAAATTAAATTTTATTGTTCTTACTACGAATCTAGCTTACCATTTATTGTGTCCAACTTTTTGATAATTTTCTAAAAATTCTTATAGTACAGTTTATCATAAAAATTAATATCCCTTTTCATAATATCCTCTTTGCTTATATATAAATTAACCATAAATGTATATTAGAGTATTGAAAACAAAAGAAAAATATTATGTTTTTTGGTCCAAATGGTACTATGGTTTTGACCGTGAATCTGTCCTTTATTAATTAAGCCAATAAAATAGTATCAATATAGTATATTGGAGTACTTGTAACAAAATAACATTATATTTGAATAATTATGAATTTTGAGGATATAAGCTTCAACATTTTTACATGCATGGCTTACTCGTATTTTTCATTATTTTAAGCTACTTTGCTATAACTTAACACCCACTTCACACTTTTACTCATACTTCCTGCTATTTCTGCTACTGCTTGAGTTTAGCTGCTTTTACCGCACACCTCCAGAGTGGTACATGAAACAACTGATTGCAGTACCAGCAAAAGGATGTCATAGACTTTTAAGTGCATGCCTAACACACCTGCTTGTTTACATCCCAGCCTCTCCATCATCACTGGCCCCCTTAGCCTGCTGTGGAACAATAGGAGACTGATAGCGAATCTCCAGCTTAGTAGAGTATCCAGGATTAATAAGGTAGGAAAATCCATTAACATCTACCAACAGCATTGACGCCACCTCCTACAAGTTAAATAGTTATTAGTTTTATATTAAAATTAGAAATTATAAACTTACCCTTAATGGCACGAAGCCCTTTAATTTAATTAATATTAGTTGTGAGCCGCAAGTGTCGACACTAGTGATAGTTATTTATATCCCTCATCTCTTATAATATATCTGGAGATAGATTTTTATAGTAGTACATAGTAAGATAACCAATGATTTATACTGTTAGTTTTCATTAGTATAACACCTACGAATACTTTGAGTTGATTACCGCTAAAAATAAAACCTAATTAATCGGAATAAAGTTCTTCATTTATTATATATTTACCAAGCCTTTTCTTCCCTGAGATAAAAGGTAAACCCCACAATAGCCGCATAAAGGCGAAACCTTTTGCAGCTAACAAATTTGGCCCCAAAGTGGTAGTTATACGCAATAATTTCTTTATAAACATCTTTTTCATTGTACAGTTTTGTAGGTTAGGTAACATGTTTTTAAAATAAAATTTAATTTCTGTCAAATGTAATACTTGTTTTGATTCTTTCACGAATTAATTCAGAATCAGTGAATTACACTCGTTCAACTCAATACGTTGATTATCATCGCGACGTATTCTTAAAAAATGAATTCGTCAACTATATTTGAGAACTGGAATTGGCGGTTATGTCTGAACCAAAACAAACCCATTTAAGATCCTCAGAATTTGTAAATGTAAAGACTTGACGGTAATCGAGGCAATTATTTGCGTTGCATTTTTTTGATTTATCATTTAACTGTTGGTGGTGACGTAACAAAAAAAGATGTTGAACTTTTGGTCTCTATTTGAAATAAAAATTGAATGGTGCACAGAAGTGAATTTATGTAAATAGAATCTATTAAGAGGATTAGGTCCTTATTTGTAAGTAGTTACATGTTTTTGTGAAATTTGTTTGGTAATTGATAGAACTATTATTACTATTTCACTGTTTCTGAATAAAACAGTTGTTTTTTTACAATCCCTGAATATAGCTTTCTTCTTTTATTAGGATTAAAATATTTTCTTTTGTTTTAATGGAAGGTGATTTGCATTAATTAATAATTAAGATATCGACTTTATTGATTTGGAGCTAGGCTTAATGCTTGTTCTTTTGATTGCGCAAACATATTTCAGGATAGTTATATATTTATACTATTTTGTATGTATGCGGAGTAACTTATTCTAGTTTTCTGAGTTGGACTTTATCTTATTCTATGCGCAGTAATTAAGTTGGAGTTATTTTATATGCGCATAGATACTAGCATTGCGCAGTAGTTTAAGTTTAATTACCCTTTATATGCAAAAGTATAATAGGCGCGCAATTGATTTTTTAATTTACCATTAGGCAATGTGGCTACCAGTGGGTTTAGACCACTGAACTATATATAGTTATAATGGAACGCTAGAGCCTATATTTAAAAGTTGACCACTGTGAATTCGCGCATCACATTAAAAGAGCATTTCTAATCATGCGCACTAAAGACCTTGAACAGGTTCGGTTTTGCCAATACGTAATTTTAAAACGAAATTAAGGAAAGCTAAAGAACGTATTACCAATGAAATTAATGTTTAAATAAATGCTAATTATATTAGTTTATTTCAATAAATATGTTCTAAATCACTTTAATTTTGATAGATTCTTAATTCTCATTTAAAAACAAAAATTGTAATGTCTAACACTCACTCACCACGAGTATGTTTGCATCATAAGCCTCAGGTGAATTTTGCAAATCATAAAAATTTGAAATGAATATTCTGTGAAAGTTACAAACTAAACTTTATTTACGTCTATCATAAAAGAGTTAGTCTAAAAACAAAAACTAAAATTTTATTGAATTATATTTTTTTATTTACAATTGATAAAGTACAATTTAAATTAACAATGTTGATTTAATTTAGACTGAGTTACAAAAAGGAAATATAATTATTTAAAACATTTGTAACTATTGTTTATTATGTTATTGTTAACTTTGTAAGAAATATAAGCAAATATTAATACCTTGGAATCATATTGGTACAAATCTACAGTGGTTGACGAATTCCCAAATTGATACTAGGCACAGCATCTCTTTTTAACAATGTTCTGTTTTTTAAAACAACAAAATCAGAGTCAGTAAAATGTGCACTATAAACTGCATTGTGACTGGTTAGCATTTCACTGTCTGGATTTCTCCTTAGGGCTCTCATCCAACTATTGTGTCTGGTCTTTGTTAAACTGTATGGTAAAAAAAAACATTTATGTATCAGTTCATCTGATTAAAATACGGTTACAAAAGTGCAGAAGACTAAGCATTAATTGTAGTAAGATCTCTAAATATCAATTTGCGTTAATTTATATTTAAATGGATACTTACAAAAAAAAAACGGCGGCTTTTTGTTATTACAAAAAAGCACCATACATTTTCGAACCATTCTGTTAAGTCCGTTCAGTCACTTAAATGTTGTGAGTAAAATATTACAATAATCTATATAACTAAAATTTAATTCGAAACCACCAAAAAAGAAACACCCACTAAAACAATAAATAAAAAAATATGTCAACACAAAACAAATTCCACAATGCTGAAAAATAACAGAGATCTAATCACTGACGCCTTTTCTATAAAAATCTGTCAAATGATGGAAACAAATCTTAAAGTGCGCAGACTCAATAATACGTTTTACAACAAAAGTACATGCCGTTCAAAATAATTTACCATCAATTTCAAGAGCATAAGCGGTCAAAAAATACCACGCGCATGTATTGTTATTAGCGTTCCATTATTACTACGTACGTCAGAGTGTTACGTTGTTAGTTTTAGTACGTTTATGTTAAAAATAGTCAATTCAGTACCATTTTTAGTACTACTATTTGGACATTTTTCGACTAAAGTGGCGTATTTTATCAACTATGGATAAAAGTTAAGTCATGTGATGGTCAAATAATTTATTTGAAATTGAAATTTATTGAACGCGTGTTGGTTTTAATTCTGAAGTAAAATGGATTGAATACTTTTTTTTTTGTTAAACATAAAGATTATAAAATTTGATAAAAGTGTTAAACCACAAGAAAATAATTTTTATTTGTTCCGACAGGGTAAAATTTTTGTAAATTTATCAATTTTTTTTATAAAAGTTATTTAATAGTTAATGAATTTAAAGCTCCAGCCATTTTTAAGGTGTTGATCGATTTAGGTGTTGGTACATTTTCATACAATATAGGTTTTTTTAAAGTTAGTTATTCAGTATGTTATTTTAAAATTCAGTACGTTTTAATATGTTTTTCAGTACGATTTGTCATTTTCATTCTGGCAGCCCTGACTTAAATATAGTAAAAAAAATTAAAATAAATAAAGTTTAATATACTAACCAATCGATTAATCAAAATTTACAAATCTTTATGATTTTTATAATTTTTTATTTCCCAAATTCAATTTATTATATATTTGTTAAATTTGTTTTGACTTTGCGAAAATGTGTTCCAACACATCAAAGTTCCGGATTTAGTTCCAATCCTAGACATGTCGTCGACTATCAGTCATCGACCAGTCGTCGATAATAAGTTGTGGTCTGCTTCATGTACGGTTCCAAAATTGTTGTTGGAACAAACCTATAATTTCTTTCGATCCGTAGAAAAGTAATCGTGCAATACTGAAGTATAAATAATAAATGGTAATGTTGGGTCTTATATTTTTATTTATTTTTCATGCATTTTTTACCAATGAGACTAGAATGCCAAAATCATAACGCAATACTTTAAAATATTAACCAAAATATTTATCCAATTTGAGCGGCTATTTTAATGCATAAAAAATATAGAGAACAGCTTTTTGAATTCCTTGTGTATAAAAAAAATGTTTCTTTAAATTTACCTTTGATTTAAAATACCTATTAAATATGTAAAGGTAATCAAGATTTGAATAGTAAATTAAATTTACAAAATACTATTAAATGAACCCTCCCCAAAAAAGTACGTCATTGTGTACTTACTACACCCTATTATTTTTCCTGTCTGGTTTATGATGCGGAAAAAATATTTCATTAATTCTGTGAAGGCGACTCTATTTTTTTGGTAAAAACATATAGTGTAGCAAGATTTGGCACGATTACCTGATACAGAAACTTGCCCTCTAGACAATATGTCGACATTATTTAATCATATTTACCTGGAACAATGTTTACAGTAAAACAAGAAGAAGAAGCATAATTCAAAGGGCAAGAAATTAAAGCAGGTATCCCACAGAGCAGTGTGCTAGGACATGTTTTTTAATTATTATACACCAGTGATATCTCCCAACAACAATGTGTTAAAACATCAATTGCAGATGACACTGCAATGTTGAAATTTGGCCAAAATAATAGACTTCAAAAAACCTTCAGAAAATACAAAGCGTGGTATTGTTTATAACCAATTTTGATACTCAATTCCTTCGGATGAAAAATACCGTTGATGCAGAAGTCAACGATGTCAACGAATGCGATCCTCCTTGTGGAAGAAACGAGACTGAACATATTATTATTATATAATACTCTTAACTACATCCGTAAGAGGACGATATTCCATCAAACGATCATGAATTATGATGCAATATGCCCTGGTATTAGCAGGGAATCCTGTATCTGCTTCTCTTTCCAATTTTACATCAACCGTAGAAGATTTTATGGTCTCTTCCTGCTTTGAACAATCGATCGCAAATAATGCGTAGTGTTTGAACGCTTCATAGTGTAGAACAAGCATGTCAAACTAGCGGCCCGGTGCCAAAATTTTTGCGGCCCGGCGCGTGGGCTTCTGACAAGAAAGACCAAGATCAGTTACATGACGTAGATAATTATTTACTTAACAAAAGTGTGTAAGACTAACTTCTATGACTCGTGTATGAACTTCTTTAGTGACAATATTATTTGCTTTGAGAAACATAAAATGATACGATTAATTCTTTTACGTATTAGTTGTTCAAAGTGCAGTTATTTTCGGTTTAGTAAGTTAATGTTAATTAAAACCATGCATAATTGTGAATGAACTATTACTAATTTATTTCAGACTTTTCTATTCAGTATGTCTTTATCTAAACAGAGTGGCAGTAAAATGAAACGAAAAATTGCCGACGAACATCGAAATTTTCAAGAAAAGTGGGAACTAGAGTATTTTTGCTGTGAAGTAAAAGATAAAATAATTTGCTAGATATGCAATAATAATATTAGCGTGCCAAAATTATATAACATTAAACGCCACTATGACCAACATAAATTAAAATTTGATAATTGCGAAGACAAAGTTGAAAGAGCTTAAGTTGCGACTGAAAAAACACCAGTTCATGTTTAGTAAAATACCACAAGAAAGTGAATCGGCGGTGCAAGTAAGTATTGTTGGAGTTAGTAGCTAAACACTCGAAATCTTTCACAGAAGGTGATTTTATCAAGGAATGTCTTATTAAAGCTGGAAAAATTATGTGTCTGGGAAGCTGAAGACTTTTGAAGTAATTAGATATAAGCTGTTTTTAAAAATAAACTGATTTTCTGATATTTTTTAAAAAATGTTTTTAGTTTTTTACAATAAAATATTTTTAAATATATTTTGAGTGTTTTTTGACTAAATTTGGGCGTGGCTTTAAAAATGTATTAACTGCGTCGTATTGCCTACAGCGGATTTGCCTGGTTGCGGCCCACATAAACATACATTTTATTTATTCAGCTCAACTTACTTTTTCAGTTCGACATGCTTGGTGAAGAAGAAGAACAGTTTTACTCTTCGACAAAATAAACAGAAACAAATATTTATAAGCAATGATGTTATTCGGCATCAGAATTTGGCCAAATACTCACAGATGAACCTAAATGGAAAGATAATATAAAAAAACGCAAAGAACTTATTATTTATTTATTTTTATTTTTTTTTATTTATTTTTATTTATATTTATTTATTTTTATTTATTTTTATTTATTTTTATTTATTTTTATTTATTTTTATTTATTTTTATTTATTTTTATTTATTTTTATTTATTTTTATTTATTTTTATTTATTTTTATTTATTTTTATTTATTTTTATTTATTTTTATTTATTTTTATTTATTTTTATTTATTTTTATTTATTTTTATTTATTTTTATTTATTTTTATTTATTTTTATTTATTTTTATTTATTTTTATTTATTTTTATTTATTTTTATTTATTTTTATTTATTTTTATTTATTTTTATTTATTTTTATTTATTTTTATTTATTTTTATTTATTTTTATTTATTTTTATTTATTTTTATTTATTTTTATTTATTTTTATTTATTTATTTTTATTTATTTTTATTTATTTTTATTTATTTTTATTTATTTTTATTTATTTTTATTTATTTTTATTTATTTTTATTTATTTTTATGTATTTTTATTTTTTTATTTATTTTTATTTATTTTTATTTATTTTTATTTATTTTTATTTATTTTTATTTATTTTTATTTATTTTTATTTACTTTTATTTGTTTTTATTTATTTTTATTTATTTTTATTTATTTTTATTTATTTTTATTTATTTTTATTTATTTTTATTTATTTTTATTTATTTTTATTTATTTTTATTTATTTTTATTTATTTTTATTTATTTTTATTTATTTTTGTTTATTTTTATTTATTTTTATTTATTTTTATTTATTTTTATTTATTTTTATTTATTTTTATTTATTTTTATTTATTTTTATTTATTTTTATTTATTTTTATTTATTTTTATTTATTTTTATTTATTTTTATTTATTTTTATTTATTTTTATTTATTTTTATTTATTTTTATTTATTTTTATTTATTTTTATTTATTTTTATTTATTTTTATTTATTTTTATTTATTTTTATTTATTTTTATTTATTTTTATTTATTTTTATTTATTTTTATTTATTTTTATTTATTTTTATTTATTTTTATTTATTTTTATTTATTTTTATTTATTTTTATATATTTTTATTTATTTTTATTTATTTTTATTTATTTTTATTTATTTTTATGTATTTTTATTTATTTTTATTTATTTTTATTTATTTTTATTTATTTTTATTTATTTTTATTTATTTTTATTTATTTTTATTTATTTTTATTTATTTTTATTTATTTTTATTTATTTTTATTTATTTTTATTTATTTTTATTTATTTTTATTTATTTTTATTTATTTTTATTTATTTTTATTTATTTTTATTTATTTTTATTTATTTTTATTTATTTTTATTTATTTTTATTTATTTTTATTTATTTTTATTTATTTTTATTTATTTTTATTTATTTTTATTTATTTTTGTTTATTTTTATTTATTTTTATTTATTTTTATTTATTTTTATTTATTTTTATTTATTTTTATTTATTTTTATTTATTTTTATTTATTTTTATTTATTTTTATTTATTTTTATTTATTTTTATTTATTTTTATTTATTTTTAATTATTTTTACCTACAATTCCAATTTTCAAGTTACTACCATAACTTTCACTCCTCACACATTTCTCCCATTTCCCCCATTTTCCTTCTGTCCCTCATTTCCCCCCTCACCCCCCAATTTCCCCATCCATACATCCATCCAAACTTTCGCATTTCGTCGTTGTCCTATGTACATTTCATCAAAATTTTCAGTAGATATAAAAACGTAACAATTTTGTTCTGATGCCTTATTCGTATTACGCACAAAGGGTCTAAAATCGCAATATTTCAAAAGAAAATTACATGGGAGGTTTCGCTAAACTGTACAGAATGTTAGTTTCTATGAACTGGTACAAAAATCTAAAAATGTGATAAAATATCACATAGGAGGTTTCACCGCGGCAACGACGATTTATATATGTATATGATATGTTAGCGAAGTAAGCCAAGTCTGTCATGTCAGTGACATTCAGATGTTTCTGATTATCTGACAGTTTTTTTCATTGTTGAAGTTTACCATTAATTATAATTTAGTTCAACATAATCCAACATATTCGTTTAGTCTAAAATAAACTAGAATTTCAAAAAAAGTAAGAAATATGTTTACTAATTCAAACATTAACAATATACAACATATTGTAGTTAATAATTTTCCTGAGAATATTAATAATATTCAATATTCAACCGCTCAAAATGGTGCTAGCCTAAGTATTGATTTTCATAAGAAAAGAAATCATACTGAAATTTCATCTGTTGAAAACGATGCTAGCGGATCTAATAATTTTCATAAGAAAAGAAATAATACTGAAATTTCAACAATTCAAAACGGTGCCAGCGGTAGTCGCAGTATTGAAAGTATACCTAATGTCACTCAAATATCTCGAAATATGAAAAATGTGGACAAGACTTCGACTTCGAAATCTGACACTAACAATAAAGATTTTAAGCCATTTGGTTCTCGTCCTGGTGAGAAATTCTTTATACTTACAGGGACAGTCGAAAGAGTCATACAATGGAACAAACTTTTGTCTAATAAATCCTGCTGTTTCGAAGTTATCGCTGCTGTTATATCTCTCCAGGAAGGTAAGATACGCACCGAAAAAGTCATGCTGTTACGAGACAGAACTGGACCTATATTACAAGTTGTTTATTACCCACTTATTACCCATCTCGCTATTGAAGATTTTGATTTGGGAAAAATGATTAGATGTGTAGGACACATGATTGGATCCAATATTTTAAATGCTATTAGTATTAGGAATGCATCAAATGATGAAGTTGAAAGTTTGCATAGATTGACGCTGATATCTGAACAAGCTGTGAGTACGCATTTGAAAAATTAAATGGTTTTGTTAGAAAAATAAAATATGTATTTTTGGTCAAAAATTAATGTGTTAAGAACATAAAGTAATGTTAACTATATTTAAGTATTGTTCTGATAATTATTTGAGTAAAGGGGCTATGTTCATTCGGCCTCATTCCCCATGTTAAATCCCATAAGAAATCGCTAAGGTTCATTCTGACAATTTTTGTCTAAATCAAGGTCACACCATCTCAACTAACTCGTCGAGCCACCAACGGGGGAGTGGGGAAAACGAGGTAGTGGGAGGAGTGGGGGAGTTAAATTTCGTCGAATAGAAAAATCATGCCAGAAGGGCCTTAGCGTATATCTCAGCTATCGTTGGGCCGATTCAAACGGGAAAAACGGCATTACGTAGAGATCTTGGTACAGATTAACGTTGAATAGAAAAATCATGCGCAGAACAAAAAGCCAAAAGGGCCTTAGCGTATATCTCAGCTATCGTTGGTCCGATTTAAATGGGAAAAACGGCATTATGAAGAGAGCGTGATATAGATTAACATACAAGAGAAAAATCATGCGCAATGACAGGACAACAGGACCTTAGCGTATATCTTCACTGCTATTGGTCCGATTCAAATGGGAAAAACGGCATTATGAAGAGAGCGTGATATAGATTAAAGTTGAAAAGAAAAAATCATGCGCAGTGGCGGGGCAAAAGGACCTTAGCGTGTATCTTCACTGCTATTGGTCCGATTTAAATGGGGAAAACGGCATTACGTAGAGATCGTGGTATAGATTAACGTACAAGAGAATTTTTGCGTAGAACGAAAAGCCAGAAGGGCCTTAGCGTATATCTCAGCTATCGTTGGTCCGATTTAAACGAGAAAAACGGCATTATGAAGATAACTCAGTATAGATTGACGTCGAAAAGAATTTTTGCGTAGAACGAAAAGCCAGAAGGGCCTTAGCGTATATCTCAGCTATCATTGGTCCGATTTAAACGAGAAAAACGGCATTATGAAAAGAGCGTGGTATAAATTAGCGTACAAGAGAAAAATCATGCGCAGTGACAGGACAGAAGGACCTTAGCGTATATCTCAGCTATCGTTGGTCCGATTTAAACGAGAAAAACGGCATTATGAAGATAACTCAGTATTGATTGACGTCGAAAAGAATTTTTGCGTAGAACGAAAAGCCAGAAAGGGCCTTAGCGTATATCTCAGCTATCGTTGGTCCGATTTAAACGAGAAAAACGGCATTATGAAGATAACTCAGTATTGATTGTCGTCGAATAGAAAAAGCATGCGCAGTGACAAGACAAAAGGACCTTAGCGACTATCTTTGCTACTATTGGTCCGATTTAAACAGGGAAAACTGGGGGTTGTGGGTAAACACTCTAACTCAAAAAATATTTCTAACAACATGTTTTAACAGCAATTTCTTTAATAGCACACTAAACTACACTACATATTGAAATTTTAGAGCTACATGCTGAATGGTCACGTGGTTGACCTAATATATGTTGTAAAGCGTTATTAGATACCTAAGGAGTTTAATGGTACCGTCAAACTTCTTATCGAATTTTGATCTGGAGGAAGTTTAGTTATAGACGCTATATGAAAAATTTTGATGCCATTGCATTCTATTTGCTTCACAATATACACTAGAGGTTTTGTTTACTTGACCAAATGTCTTTTCAAGGTCAAAAAGGTTGTATCTTTGCATCTAAAACACCTACAAACAAACAGACTTCAGATTATTGATTCATAAGTCAAACAGATTAGTTTGATATCTAACCCAACACTCTAGCTCAAAAAATATTTCTAACACCATGTTTTAACGTCCTAATAGCATACTAAACTACACTACATATTAAAATTTTAGACGTTTCGTTACGTTTCGTTACGTTTCGTTACGTTTCGTTACGTTTCGTTACGTTTCGTTACGTTTCGTTACGTTTCGTTACGTTTCGTTACGTTTCGTTACGTTTCGTTACGTTTCGTTACGTTTCGTTACGTTTCGTTACGTTTCGTTACGTTTCGTTACGTTTCGTTACGTTTCGTTACGTTTCGTTACGTTTCGTTACGTTTCGTTACGTTTCGTTACGTTTCGTTACGTTTCGTTACGTTTCGTTACGTTTCGTTACGTTTCGTTACGTTTCGTTACGTTTCGTTACGTTTCGTTACGTTTCGTTACGTTTCGTTACGTTTCGTTACGTTTCGTTACGTTTCGTTACGTTTCGTTACGTTTCGTTACGTTTCGTTACGTTTCGTTACGTTTCGTTACGTTTCGTTACGTTTCGTTACGTTTCGTTACGTTTCGTTACGTTTCGTTACGTTTCGTTACGTTTCGTTACGTTTCGTTACGTTTCGTTACGTTTCGTTACGTTTCGTTACGTTTCGTTACGTTTCGTTACGTTTCGTTACGTTTCGTTACGTTTCGTTACGTTTCGTTACGTTTCGTTACGTTTCGTTACGTTTCGTTACGTTTCGTTACGTTTCGTTACGTTTCGTTACGTTTCCTTACGTTTCGTTACGTTTCGTTACGTTTCGTTACGTTTCCTTACGTTTCGTTACGTTTCGTTACGTTTCGTTACGTTTCGTTACGTTTCGTTACGTTTCGTTACGTTTCGTTACGTTTCGTTACGTTTCTTAACGTTTCGTTACGTTTCGTTAAGTTTCGTTTCGTGGCCAAAAGGACCTAAGTCTCGGCGGCATGTCACCAGGTGCAAAATGGTCAAAAGGATCTTAGGTAGACAAACGGAATGATAGACAGACAAAAATACAGATAAAAGGACAGGCAGACGGAAAGAGGAGACATCAAAAGGATCTTAGGTAGACAAACGGAAAGATAGACAGACAAAAATACAGATAAAAGGACAGGCAGACGGAAAGAGGAGACAAATATACGGTAAAAGACAAAATCATAAAAATTCGTATCTATGTATCGCTAAGTAAGTAAACAATGTCAAATGTCAAAATGCTAGGAAGGGGGAAACCAAAAAGGTATAAACTTTGGAGGAAAAAATACTAAGAAATCATACAGAGAGCAGTGAAGACCTAAGATGATGTAGAAGCCACTGAAGAAGAGAGAGAGAGAGCGAAACGTTGAAAACGGGACACAGTCGGATATTCGTAGAAAATCAAAGAAATCCATGGAAAATCATAGACACCCTCCTTAAAATTTATTGTTACGAGAAGCCAAAAAGGCCTAAACATTGAATAATACTTAGAAATTATGTAGAGAGCAGTACAGGCCTAAGAACAAAAAACTACTGAAGAAGAAGAAGAAGAGGAAGAGTGAAACGTTAAAAGGCTGATATTTGTAGAAATTCATAGAAAAAAGAATGGAAAATCGTAGAAATCTTTAAAGAGAAGAGAATTTTTGCGTAAAGCCAGAAGGGCCTTAGCGTATATCACGTGGTTCGATTTAAATCTTTGGGAGCACCCTAGTCCAACAACCGGTCCAACCACCTGAAATATCATAAAGATCATAGACAAAATGGATATTGATTTGCAATAATATAGGACATTCTGTATCATACATTTATAAAATATAATATAATTTTAAACAATACATATATCGTCCAACAACCGGTCCAACCACCTGAAATATCATAGAGATCATATACAAAATGAATATTGATTTGCAATAATATAGGACATTCTGTATCATACATTTATAAAATATAATATAATTTTAAACAATACATATATCGCCGATAACAGGCCACAATTGTTGAAACTTTAAAATTTATAGGAAAATTATCAAACACCGAAACCAAATATACCGGAAAAGCATTTCCGTGAAAAAATGATAAATTATTATCTCAAACCAAACTTGTAAAGTTAGAATTTTTGATAGCAAAATTCTCAGACCGTATTAACAAGAAAAATATATCTCTTGTTGGTGAACTTGGAAATTTCTAGAATTATCGTCTGATACTACGAAATTATAAATAGCCCCAGAATTAGCCATTGTTTGTCAGTATTGAGCAAGACGCTATACAGTGAATACTAATAGTTTTGTGTATTAAGGTAGGAAATATATATTGATTTTTTCACTCTATCCCAAAAATACTCTTTGTTTTTAAATTCGAAATTGTGAGAGACTATTGCTGTTTTTTTGATATTAGATCAGTTATTTTTGAGAAAACGAGCTACATTTTTAATTATAGATTTTTATGAAAATACATTTGTGAAATAGAAACTAAAAGATTGTTCTTTAATTAGATAAAGCCGACAATCAACAATCATCCGTCAATCAACTACAACTATATAGATCCAATCAAGTGGCAATCATCCGTCAATCAACCACAAGTATAGATCCAATCAACTGTCAATCATCCGTCAATCAACTACAAGTATAGATCCAATCATCCGTCAATCAACTACAAGTATAGATCCAATCAACTGTCAATCATCCGTCAATCAACTATATAGATTAGCTGCCAATCTTCCACATCATCCTTTTAAAAGTAAGTAAGTAACTTATAGTGCTTTTTTTTTTTAAGTAACGCTTTATACATAGATTTTTTTATAGATAATTTTTCACGCATTAGTCAATTATTTGATTTTAGTTTTTAAAAATTTATTAATTTTATTTTTCTGTTAATAACTTTTAAAATTATTATAGATGAACTTAAGTGAACTCAACAAATGTTCCTTAATTGGAGAGAAAGCAAATAAGCCAGTTGTGAAGCTGAGTACTCTACCTTTGGGCATTCCGCACACCATCTTAGCAGCCAAAATTACCAAAGGAAAATTTGGGGAATCAGTGCTAGTAGAATTGGACCACGCAGTGACCTTTTTACCAAATAGAGTAACGGAACTATACCGGCCAAGCATCAAACATTTCACGGCATCAAGATACGCGATTGTCTATAGGGGTGCAGTAGACACTGGCAAACCACAACCAGCGGCATCTTTCGAAATTATCGAAAATTAAGGATAAAAGGGTAAGCGATTTTTTTTAAATATTTTTTGTTTGCCAGTGTTAAAATGAATCCTTTTAATGTTATTAAACAATCTAGTAATATACTAGCGGCTATAAAAAAACTTAGGAAAATTTTATTCGACAATTTTACAATTAAAGATGCGGAGATTTGGTTAAAACGACTACAAAGGCAGATTAAATCGTGTAATAAAGCAATTCGTAGTAGACGGCAATATAATTTATCTATTGGTGCTCTACGTAAATTGGAAACTAATGTGGGACATTTTAAACATTTTAGAAAATTAATTTTGAATAGACATATTGGTATGGGCATACAATCAAAATTGGGGCAACGCGTAAAATGGGCTAATGTAGAATCTAGTTTTAAAAGTAGAGCTACAACTGGAATTATAGTTAATTTACGTCATAAGGACTTAGATACATTTTTGGATGATTGTGTAGTTATTTTTAAAAATAAAATTAATAAATTTTTAGAAGCAAATCAAGCACTTAAAGTTAATACTACATTTTGTGGTGAATTCATCAAAAAATCTAACGATAATGAGATTTTAGATTTAAAATATTTCAATACTAAAAATGCTGTTATTGATAAATCGACTGAAATAACAGAGTGGTTTAAGGATAATGTGCAAGATAAAATTTTAAATAAATTGTCGGACTTTTCGGAGAAAGATAGTGGGTGGGCATTAAGTAAAATCGTATCATTAGCAGTAAACGTAAATAAATATGAAATGGGAAACGGATCGTAGTTTTGACACACTTCCCTGGGGTCATTATAGTATCTCTAAAGAATAAAACACTACATACACTACATACACCTCCTACAAATTCTGGATGTAATTTGTCAAAAACACTGGCTAATAAAAATATTTTTAAAAAATCGCTTCATATCCTTTTTTCGTATGTAATTTACTTTTGTTTTTTTCTGTATAGAAATATTGTCATATATTTAATTTTTTCGTATGTAATTTACTTTTGTTTTTTTCTGTAGATTTTAAGATATTTATTTAATATCTACAAAAATAATTTTTCTGTAGATTATGTATGTAATATTCACAAAAAATATTTATACCATTTGTAACTAGATTTTTAAGTAATAAAAAAATATTATTTCTCCATTTTTGACTTTTATTTTTGAGTAGGTAAAAAAAAAAAAGCAGAAGTCTTTAGTAATATTTTATTCATAAAAAGAAATAATTTTTGCTAACATAGTTTTCAATTGATTCAATATGCTATCATCAGGACATGGTACTCCAAACAGATTCCAGCTAAAGGTTCCTGCTTCTACAACTTTTCTTGTATATTCACTGTATTTATAGTAGGTATTTTGATAGAAAAAGTATATATGTCCATCTATATATCTAAATGCAGAAGTTAGATCTCCAGGAATTCCAGGAAACAGATCTCTTGTTCTTCCCCGATTAAGTATTTCTCCAGTTTCATTAAATTCAATGTATATATCATTGTTGTACAACAGGTACATCCGCCCGCTGTTTGTTTGAAATAAAGCATTAATAACTTTAATATTTTTAATTGGTAGATTAAAACTATGTTGAATGTTTAAATTAGGAAACCTCACTACGTACACCATTTGTTTACTGATTGTAACCAAGTCTCCAACAGAGTTTTGAAAGATATGTGAAATGTTGTGAGATTTGAGCTCTCTAGGAAGGTAATCGGCAATGAGTTCTGATGTGAGTGGAATATGCATATCATTTAACTCTAATTTCCACAAAAAACTTTCGTGGCCTACATACATTCGATAACTAGGAAAGCTTTCTGCCGTTGCTAAAAACATGAAGTTAGGTATTTTAATATTACATAAATTTGTAGACGATTTTTGCGATGGAATGTTGGGCAATATATTTGACTCAGTTGTAGTTGTGGTGGTAGTCGGTTTTTTAGTTGTGGCGGTAGTAGAGGCGGTAGCAGGTTTTGTAGCGGTTTCAGTCATCATTTCCAAAATATTTGGAGGAATTTTAGCAAATTTCTGTCGACTTCCATACATGGATTCCATACCTATTACATCATCTTCATCGAGTGGCCTATTTTCTTCTTGATACCAAGGATACATAATTGCATTTTTATTACTACTATGTCCTAAACCAAGTGCATGTCCAATTTCATGAACAAGCACCATAAATAAGTTGTATTGTTCTTCGGTAACTTTACCATCGTAGCCAAGATACCAATTTATTTCGTTATTAATATGAATCTCTACACATGGAATAGCTAAAGGAAAATACGAGTGAGCCAACATATTACTCTGATAATCAAATGGAAATGGGCATGCTTTTCTACCATGACAGCTAGCACGATAATCATGTCGTCCTTTTACCAAGGTTATGGTAATATCAGGCCTTGGAGTAGGTATGCGAACATTTTCAAATGTTAGAGTAGTATTCTGTGCCCAAAAATCAAAAGCGTGAGTAGCTAGATCGATATAGTTCCTCGACACCTGAGGGAAATACCATCGTAAATGTTTTTTGTTCCAATTGGAATGCACAGTAAAAGAATTATCGCCCTGAGTACATCTAGGCCTTTTTATTAAACGAACGGTTTCTTCATTTAACTTTCCATCAACTAGAAGATTATTGGTTTCTTGAAAATCTATCAATGCACTAGTAATATCAGTAAGACCATTTTCACTTTTATTTATGTAACCGAAATTTTGTAAATATGTCAAAGCATCATCTTGAGTTATAGCAGCAGCAGCAGCAGCAGCAGCAGCAGCAGCAGCAATAAATAATAAAGAAAGCACGTCTGTATTCTTAAACATTTTGAATGATAATGAATATGAAAATAAAAGAAAACTAGTTTTCAAAAATCATTTATTTAAATCATTAATTATAGAAATTTTATAAAAATAAATGTACTCTCTAAGAGCGTGGTTTAACAAATCGTTTGGAAGTATTTCACACATTGAAAATAACAATTGTACAGAGTCATCATGTGTTTTACAAAAATCGATAATATTATTATAATATAAACAGAAATTAAGTTCTTCTAATAAAGCCACTCTATTGGACACCAATTGTTTGTTAATTTCAAGAATTTCCTGCACTTCCTCTTTACACAAATAGTATTCAACGCCATGTTTCTTCACAACCAAGAATTTGATGTCGTCATAAACCAGTTGCGTAATCATACAATAATCGCCACATGAAAATGTTATAGGGTCATACTCGTCTGGATAATATGTAGGCAAGTCTTCCTCGAAAAAATCATCCATCTTTTGTCTGAGAATATCGACAAAAAGAGCCCATTCGAAAGTTCCAAAAGATATTTTAGTAGACCTAAAGTGTTGAGCCAAAATGATTGCTGGAGTAAACGATCTCGCTGGACTTATACCGCATCGAATGTCGTATCCTGATAACATATATGAGGTTTGAAGTAGGTAATGCATCTCACGTTTTGCAGCATCTTCATAGGATTGTACAATTTTGTCAAGTTCTGCAGAAGGTTTTAGCTTTTCGAAAAATTGATCGAATTCAGCATCAATATCATCCATAATATCACTATCGCTATCACTCTCGACTAATACTTCGATACCACTGTCTTGACTGCACATTTTTACTGATCGACTGCAAACAACTGAGAACGTCAAGCTTGATTTCTGCAATTTATACTTTTGCTCTCCCCACTTTTACCTATGAGTCTCCCACTTTTACATTCGGTAGATTGTACAAAAAGGTAGGTAGAAATTTGTTCGTGAACCTATACAAAATCATCGTTTTTGATCCAACTGTTACCTTTTAGCCCCAACCATTTAACGTACATTTTATTTCCTTTGCGTTTAAGAATCTTCTCCACCAAGTAGATATCAGGATTTGCGGTTTTCTGTAATTCTTCTTCGTAGAATGCGCCTTTGATTGGTGCACCCTCCATGTCCTCGAGAAGATACGTAGCGGGATTGGTTATCTTACATTTTGCAACTTTAAATAATTCTGTAGTCCAATTGGGCGTATAGCCTTTTTCAAAAACGTGTTTCGCTTTACTAATGCGTACAATGTCGCCGACTTTAAGTTTTCGAGGCCCTGCAATTTTCAAGTGAGAATATTTTTGTTTCAAAATATATTTTTCGTTTGTCTTGTTTATCTGCGCAGGCTTACATCCAATCGTTCTATGTTTCGTTTCATTATATTCTTTTGTTAGGTTAGGTAAGGCATCAAGCCACTTGTATGTTCCAACTAAACTAAAGTATTTATATAATTTCGATTTTAAAGTTCTTATTGCTCTTTCGGCAATTGCAGCTTTGACAACACTGTATGAATTATAATGATTAATGTTGTATTTTTTCATTAAATTTTGGAATTTTGTATTAAAAAATTCGGTTCCTTGATCTGTTTGTAAATTTTTCGGTATTCTTTTGGAGTGAGCGAGAACATCGGCAAAAGCTTTCGTTATTTCCTCACCTGTCTTTGTCTTAAGTGGGCGTGTCCACATAAATTTCGAAAAACAGTCTATTATAACCATAATCATTTTGAAATTTTTATTTTGATGCGCATAAGGACGCATTTCAGCCAAATCCATTTGCCATAGATCATCCAAACCTTTAATAATTGTACGGCGTCTAGGATAGTTTTTACGAGCAGGTCTATGCAACTCGTTGACAAGCTGGAGCTTGTCCTTCGAAGCCATACTATTGAATAAAAGATTTAATGTTTTATAACGAATTTATTAAAAAAAAAATTCTAAGAATGAGTAGTATTGGCGATTGCTTTAAAATTTGCATCCAAATCTAAAATCAATTGATTATCTTGCAACAATTGTTCAGTCACATTATCTATTTTAACAATCATTTCATTGCGAATTGATTTCATATCTATATCATATAACTTAACGAATTTTTCGCTGATACTTTCAAGATCTTTTTGATGTGTTGATACTTGTTGCGTTACATTCGAAAGTTCACGCTTAATGTCAGCATCACCTATTTTAATCATATCACCAATTCTTTGTATTTCTAAAGATAATTTATCGTTAATTTGTTTAATAGTAGTATTCAAAGCATCGTTCATCTTATCTATATTTCTTTGATGAAGCAAGGCTACTTGTGCAAAATCCTCATTTAATGTATTTAATGTTTGTATTTTCAAAAACAACTCATGATTGCTTTTTTTCAACTGATCCTCCAATTTTGCGATATCGCTTCGAAGATATCCTTTATTGGTTTTAATCGCATCATCTACGTATTTTTTGGTTGCCATATGTTTACCTGCTATAGGTGGATCTCTCGTGATGAATGCCTCAATGTCTCTAGTTTTATCTGCAATACCGTTTACACTGTCATTTAACTTGTCCAGAGTTACTTTGTTTATGCTATAATTATTTTTAAAACTGTTTTCCAACTGCCTTAATTTAAGCAATGGTTCCACCGCCTTAGAACTTTGTCTACGTCCAAACTTATCGAGACTCATGATGAAAATGATTAAATAATATGTAATGTACTCTAATATATGATATCTGCTTCTCGAAGTTCGTCGATTATGCTGACGATTTCGTTGTTTACCGAAGTATTTCCAGCATTCTTCGAAGCCATCAACAACTTCAATCGATCACAAAGTTCGTTGGGATCATCCCAATAAACATATTCTATAGGCTTCTTATTGTAAATTAATTGGTTTTTATTTAACATACCTTTACCAGAGTACTTGACGACGCCGATCCCTTTACCACCCTGTATAAACATAGGTTTTATTATATTTAAATATTTGTCTCTCCTTGTACCTTTCAAATTTCCTAAAGAATTTCGGTGTACCTTAGACATTTCTAAAAATTGTTTATAGGGGACCAAATCCTCCTTTGTATAACTAGGATCACTGTAGAAAATAAGCTGATATAATCCTGGTGTTCCCTTTGCATAATACCACTTTCCATCAGAATTTAGGATTTTTATACTTCCCATGTTTTTGTCAAAGTCTATACGCTTGTCACCTAAATACCACCAATCGTTTCCAGGTTCATAAATAGGACCATACACGGGATCAATTTTATCATCTTTATTCCAAAAATCTTGAATGTATGGTTGACTCATTGGCGGATACTGTTCAAGGTATTGCTCAACTACTGCTGGTGCCATCCGTTCTTCAGAATGTTCAGGTTCATCAACTTCGCTAAATTCTTCACGGGTACTACCTCCATCATCTTCAACTATAGTGTCTATCGGTATGTTTTTTATTTTTTGGTGTGGCGATGAGGCTGTTTGTGGATTGAAATGAGACAAAGAGAAATCCTGCTGATTTGTTAACTCTGTTTTCGGCTCGATCTTTGACACGTTTAACAAGTTATTTGAATTTTTTTGAATTTTTCTCAGAGGTTCGGCAATTGGTTTAAATAATCTATTAATAGATTCATCCTCCTCCGTTCGACCTAGTTTCAGAGCCAAGTACTTTCTTCGAATAGAACGTCTAAGTTCGGCAATTTTTCGTTTGCGAGCTGCATCCGTCGACATCTTGACGTCAAGTAATGAGTAACGTATGACACCTACATTTTTATATATTTATCAAAACCCTTACGATATCGGCCATCGTTAAGATCAAAGTCTTTTGCGATTACAAGAGTACCGTATCGATCGTTCCAACATTCAGAACATACCTTTTTGAAATCGTCAAAGGACATGTCAGGCGATACGTGTTCGTCAAAAATATGTTTAAGGTTAATCTCATCCTGTTTAAATACCACAATTACGTTACAGTTATCTCTCACCATCTGTTTTGGAACTTTAGAGTAAGTTTGACAGAGATATGCAGCATCGATATCTTTGTGTCGACACATGGAGTAATATTCACGAATTTTCTGCTGCCCATCGCATGCTACATCATCAAATATGAATATTGAATTTGGTTTAGCATCGTTGGGACTTAGAATTTCTTCGTTGTCTTTGAATGGGAAATAACCCACCTCCTTCATACCAGATAAAACTTCTTTCAGCAATTGGTACTTTGGTTGGTACAATGACTTTGAATAAACATAAACATTTTTGAATTTGGCTCCATTCGGATCGTAAAGAAGCGCCATCATTGCGTTCGTTTTCCCGCATCCACTAGGTCCACATATAATAGCACGAAACGAATTAGGTAATAATTTACCATGTTTACTTTCAGTTTTTTCCGTATTAAAATCTAAGTTGCTTATGGGCAACGTCTGAGTCTGTTGAACTACCTTCATCGTTTATCGTAATTTTATTGCGATACCCTATATATAAGCAAATTCACTAGAGTATGCATCATTCTAAATGTTGGTGTACGAGGGACAAGGTGTTCTCAATACTATTATCAACAAGTTACCGTTCGAACTTCATTTTCCGGGCTATAGGTACTGTGGACCCGGTACTAAATTACAAAAACGTCTTGCGCGTGGTGATCCTGGCATTAATCCTTTGGATACTGCATGTAAAGCACACGATATTGCATATTCTAAGAATCATTCTCTAGACGAACGCCATAAAGCCGATTGGGAACTTGAAAACAAAGCTTGGGAACGCGTCAAGTCGAAGGACGCGACTTTTGGTGAAAAATCAGCCGCTTGGCTTGTTACTACAGGAATGAAGGCTAAACGTAAAATGGGTGCAGGATTAGGCGACCAAGCTGTTGCTTGGATGCTTAAAGTGGCTAAACGAAAACTTGGGTTAGGAGCGATTACAGGAAAAGTAGGAAAATCTTTGAAGAAGAATCCTTCATCGGATCTGAAAAAGTCAGCCGCTCATGCGTTGAAAGTAGCACGAATGTTAATTAAAAAATCTGGAGGGCGAAAAAGTGTTAGAATTCCTAGGATAATTCCGATTCCAAAGAGCGGAGGATTCCTTCCTTTGATTCCATTATTTTCTGGTCTATCAGCTCTTGGTGCGTTATCAGGAGGCGCGGCCGGCATCGCCAAGACAGTCATCGATGCCAAGAATGCTCAAAAGAAACTTGAAGAAGATCAAAGACATAATAGAGCTATGGAATCTATTGGTAAAGGATTATATTTACGAAAAAACGCAAAAGGAGGATTGGGATTATTTTTAAAGAAACAAAAAAACTACCGTTGAAGCTACCCTCTAGACCTCTATACGATAAAGACTTGATTGCGTATGCTAAACGTTTAAAAATACCATATTTTCCTGGAGTTTTCATGAGAGATACTTTACCAAAGACATCTCACCGAAAAGAATCCGCCATTTTAAATTTAGATACGTCGAGAAATCAAGGAACTCATTGGGTAGCTTATAGAAAGATAAACGATATCGTAGACTATTTTGATTCATTCGGTAATCTAAAGCCGCCGAAAGAACTTGTTCGTTATTTAGGTAAAGCAAAAATATTTTACAACGACGATCCATATCAAACTTATAACCAAATTAATTGTGGACATTTATGTTTAAAGTTTCTATACAATGGAGGCCATACTAGCGTACATAGACGGAAAAAGGACGCTGCAATCCCTTAAAGAAGATGAACTAAGCATACTTCCTGTCGACTATTTGATACGGCACGTTAGACCTGGAGAATTGTTGGATGTTTGGCACAAGTTACCTAATGAATATAAATGTAATTTTAATTTACAAATTCGTTTACCTTGTTACGTACATTATAATAGACCTGACGCTCAAACTCACTTTGATGGGCCTGCAGATGCGCAGGCTGATTGTCACGCTTGTAATTATTATTTTAAAAAATAAATGAATAAAAATTATAAATGTGTATATATATAAATCCTTACATCACTCATTCTACATCAGTCATGTTGTTAACTTTAACGAGTACCACTAACGAGTTCTCATTCGTTCCGCAGACCCCAATCATATTAAATCCTGAAAATTCATATTTTCTAGGATTGTTGGGGTTCTGTTCGTACAATTCAATACCCAATATTGATGGAGAAAAGTTTTACTATTATGAAAATAATAATCGAAAAAAATTAAAGATCATCGAAATTCCTACGGGGTGCTATGAAATTACGGATATCGAAAAATATATAAAGAAGGAACTGGAGGTGCGAACCAACAGCATTGACGAGTTTTCATTGCAGCCGAATAACAATACTCTCAAATGCGAAATATACTGCCGAAATCACGCTATTTCATTTGTACAGGATGATAGTCTTGGTAATATTTTAGGATTTTCCAAGACAATTCTTGCTCCAGACCGAAAGTATGCATCGGATCTACCTGTAAACATTATAAAAGTATCTAGCATACACTTTGATTGTAACATTACTGAAGGAGCCTTCTACGGAGATAGACCTACGCATTCAATATACGAGTTCCCGATAATCGAAAATCCTGGATATCAGATTATAGAACGTCCACATAATGCGATATACTTACCTGTAAGTAGTAGCAGAGAAATAACAAACATAACTGTTGTGGCGCTTGATCAGCAGCAGAGACCCGTAAACTTTCGCGGTGAACTAAGTACTCTTCATTTGGAGTTACAAGAACGTTAAATGGGTTTAGTTATAAACACTTCTGCATACGTGACGTTGTCAGTACCAACCAGAGCTCCTCAGCGACAGGTCGTTATATCTACACAAAACCTATTATTTCTTAAATCGATTGGATTAAAACCTAAACGAAATGGGAAAACGCCAGCATGATGATGATGGTGATGAACCGGCGATGAAACGTTTTCGATTCGATGAAGGTGGTATCGATCCAAAATTCAACCTTTATAAAAAACCACGATTTGATGATACCATTAGAAAAGAAGAATATCGATCCTATAGTCCATACGTTAAATCGTTCAACAACAGCGACGTCATTGAATTTATCATAAATCAATCTGATGCATTTTTCGCAATGCCTGACACTCTATTGGAAATTAAAGGAAAATTGGAAATTACTGGTGGTGGAAAATGTGAATTAGCACCCAATTTTGGGGCGTTTCTTTTCGATAGCTGTTCCTACAGCGAATGCTCTAGAGAAATAGAAGTCGTTAGAGATCCTGGAATCGTAAGCACCGTACGAGCCTTAACATGCTATGGACCGGAATACAGTCGTTTCATGAGTATTGCGGGATGGAATTATCCTGATAACCCGCTTCTGAATGGTTCAAAACATTTCAATTTGCTTATGCCTCTTAAACACATTTTCAACGTTTTCAATGATTATACTATGATTACCTATGGTAGACAAACATTTCGTTTAGTTCGATCACGTAACGATAATGATTGTGTCATTGTCACAGAGCAGCCCATAACCGGAGGTAGTGGTAGTGGTATGACCTCTACAACCGTTAAATTGATAATTGAAAGTATGGAAGTAAAAATTAAACATATCTTCCCTAATGACGAAATTAAAATTAAACTTATGGAACCCATCAAAAATGATCGCCCTATATTGATTCCGTTTAGAAACTGGGAATTAAATGAACTACCATCAATAACTAAAGATTCTAAACGAGAAATTTGGGCCGTAAAGACTAGTGCTGCCGTAGAACGTCCACGATATATATTAGTTTGCTTCCAAACTGACAGGCGGAATAAACTAAGTAGCGACCCCACTAAATTTGATAATGTTAACCTAACCGGTGTTAGAGTATCTCTAAACGGGGAATATTGGCCAAACGAACGAATGCTTTTAGATTTTAAAGAAGACGACTATGCTATTGCTCACTACAACTACACAGAATTTAATGCAAACTATATAACCGGTACACCGAAAACGGCTCTTCTAAACTATGAAGCGTTCAAACGCTACGCATTATTTGTGATTGATTGTTCAAAGCAGGAAGAGACCATGAAATCTTCTACGGTTGACGTAAAATTAGAAATAGAAGCAGATACAGGATTCCCCGCTAATACCAAAGCATATTGCATCATAATTCATGATCGTTTGATGGAATATCGTCCTCTTACGGAAGTAGTTAAGAGTATTATATAAGTCTCTCAGTCTCGTTTCTGTCATCATGAGGATCGCATTCGTTGACATCCAAGGCTTCTGCATCGACGGTATTTTTCATCCAAAGGAATTGAGTATCGCAATTGGTTGTAAACAATACCACGCTTTGTTCACACCGCCTACACCTTATTCTAATCTAAATACGCCTGATAGAATTAGCGCTAGATATGTTGAGAAACATATTCATGGGGTCAACTATTCCTCTGGAGACGTGGATTATTCCAAGTTAAACTCGATTCTGGAAACATATTTACTAAACCATGTTGATTGTATTTACGTGCGAGGAAGTGAAAAAGCCGAATTTTTACTAAAAAATTGTCACGTGTCACGTCCTATAATAGTAGATGTATGCAAGTTCGATGGAACCCCGTGTGCAACAGAAAAATTCAGTAGTGACTCCAAAACCTGCATGTACCACGCCAATGGATCATTTAAATGTACCCAGAAGAACGTCGAAAGTCTACGCCAATGGTTTCTTAATTGCATACCTTTGTAATTTTTTTTTGTTATTAATAAATGATTATTAAAGGAAATGTTTTTTAATTGAAACCCCTTATTAATTTCATGCATTTATTTTCGTTTTACAAGAAGAATAAAATTTTTTATTTATAATTTTTACAATAATTTTCAATATTATAAACAAAGTAGATGATAGTGTTATACAACTAACTACATATAATTTAGAATATTTGGGCTCTGACATGTCACTCAAATCGATCGGTGGTGGTGGAGTCGTAACAGCATGCCAATCTTTGAATTCTCCTTCAGTGCCATCATTAAAAATCAATTTTAATTTGTATCTCTTTGCTTCATCGATTGCTATGGAAAACGTATTTAGCTTCATATTATTTACCACCGAGAAATTCATCTTTCGCCATTCCGTTTGATTATCAAAACGTATCGCCATCTGTTGTACGCCCAACGGTACATTGGTATACAGTACGTTGTTTAATATAGCCGTAAGTATAATGAAATTAGCCTTTAAGATGGCCATATTTGCGTCGGTTGGATTCTTCTAAGTGGATACTGATTAGGATAATATCTCTCAAAGCCTTTATCCCAAAGACTTAAATTTGTCAAATCTCTTAAAACTTGTTTTTTATCTTCATATAATTTTATGTCTCTTCTTAGTTTTTGAACTTTTATACCAAACTCTTCAATTCTACGTCTATTCTCTTCGCTAGACATCTCAATACTGAATACTTATTTTACTTGTCGGGTGTAGGATACGCCTCCTCTCGGAGATCTGGGTTGTTAACCTTGACGCTTGATACTAGCAGAAACGTCAAACGTTAACCGTAAAACGTCAAACGGTAAACGTCAAACGTCAAAAACGTCAAACGGTAAACGTCAAACGTCAAACGTCAAACGTCAAACGTCAAACGTGAAACGCCAAACGTCAGTCGTCAAACTTTCCGGTGCACATACCCCCCATTTAAATCGAGTGAAGATATACGCTAAGGCCCTTCTGGCATTGCGCATGATTTTTTCTTTTCAACTTTAATCTATATCCCTCTCTCTATATAACCCCCTTTTCCCCATTTAAATCGGACCAATAGCAGTGAAGATACACGCTAAGGTCCTTTTGCCCCGCCACTGCGCATGATTTTTTCTTTTCAACTTTAATCTATATCACGCTCTCTTCATAATGCCGTTTTTCCCATTTGAATCGGACCAATAGCAGTGAAGATATACGCTAAGGTCCTTTTGTCCTGTCATTGCGCATGATTTTTCTCTTGTATGTTAATCTATATCACGCTCTCTTCATAATGCCGTTTTTCCCATTTAAATCGGACCAACGATAGCTGAGATATACGCTAAGGCCCTTTTGGCTTTTTGTTCTGCGCATGATTTTTCTATTCAACGTTAATCTGTACCAAGATCTCTACGTAATGCCGTTTTTCCCGTTTGAATCGGCCCAACGATAGCTGAGATATACGCTAAGGCCCTTCTGGCATGATTTTTCTATTCGACGAAATTTAACTCCCCCACTCCTCCCACTACCTCGTTTTCCCCACTCCCCCGTTGGTGGCTCGACGAGTTAGTTGAGATGGTGTGACCTTGATTTAGACAAAAATTGTCAGAATGAACCTTAGCGATTTCTTATGGGATTTAACATGGGGAATGAGGCCGAATGAACATAGCCCCTTTACTTATTTGTTGCTATAATAAATGAATTAAGTGGTTCTGTTAGAGAAAATAAAATATGTGTTTTTGGCTAAGAATTAATGTGTTAATTTAAATACATAAAGTAATGATAAATATTTAAGTATTGTTCTGATAAATATTTATTGCTATAATAAATGTTCGTTTTTTAAGTAGTCTGAATCATTTCAATAAATTAAGTAAACTAAATATTTCTTACTAGGGATGGGCGATATTTCACGCCACAGTGAGTTTGTTACTGATATAGTTTTATCACAGTTACAACAGTGACTTTGATGTCGTGATATGACAATAATTTTACTACTACTGGAAACCGTTGTTTCGGACTATGGCATTTTTCTACTTGATTCCAAGTCACGGAGATGGGTTTCCATCAGCTATGGATTTTAACTATCCTATAGGTGGTTCGAGCATCAACTTCTGGATTTTGAATTCACTTCCATTGGTTGAAATTATAAATATACCTTCCTTTTACTTATTTATTTAAACTTGATAAAATCTGATACAAACTATAACATTTTTGCAATGTACTTAAATTGGTAGCTTACATATGTGGTAATTAAGCGTCGGTTTATAACATCTTACTTTACTGTGATGATTTCACCAGAGAGCAAATAAAATGAACCTTACTGGTCAAGTTTAAGAATGTATCTAACTTGTTGAAACTCCTTATTTTATTTTTGAACATTTACTAGGAGTAACTGAGATAGACTTATATGATGAGAGAGATGTAGTTTGAACTGTTTGTTACCAAGCAGACCAGAAAGTAGGTATGAGTCACTGATCTGTATTATTTTACTGGATAGGATATAGCCCCCTAAAAAACGTTCCGAAAAATTGGCCGATTTGGGCAAATAATATGGCGGACCGGAAGTTATTTAACGTAACCTCTATTTCCATTTGTCATCACATTTGTCATTTATTTGTGTCAACAAGCTACGATAAGATGTTTTTATTGTGGAAAACAGAAAAAAGAGTATGAAATAAACAATAAACGTTCATTCCTGAAGACCCAATATGCATCACGTTTCCATTTTTATATTTTCTTTCATAAAAAATCAAATCATGGGTGAAATATCCCGAAGGACATCGCATGCAAAAGGAATAGAAGAAGAATAAGAAGAAAAACTAATCAAATTATAGGTTAGGTATGTCAAATTATCCCAAATTTCAGTTCTGTGAACCCACCATAATTTGCCCAAATCGGCCAGCATTGTTGCACTTCCGGTCTCCTTGGTGGAACGATTTTTTAGTATGTTAAATATAGCCTATATCCTATCCAGTAAAATAATACAGATCAGTGGTATGAGTCTATTCTAAAAATAACTTTTATATTGTATGTACAGGGTTCTATATTGTTTTTTATGTGATTGAAACATTATTTTAATTTTATTTTATTTATGGATTGAATAATGAACTATGATCTTATTTTTATCTTACATTTCTTTTTATTATTTATACAGGGTGGGTTAAGAGTAACTGACGGATCTTGTTAAAAATGTTTGTAAAAAATAAATGAATTACGTTACTTTTACCGTTTATAGGTTCAATGCAATGTTGTGGTACTGTATCAGTCAGTAGCCATCCAAAATGAGTGTTTAAAAGTGTAAAGTGTATTCAGACTCTTGCCAAGAGTTTTGGAACCTCCCAAGATAAATGAATAGTATACATTCGCTCTGGCCAGAATATCAATTTCGGAGGGGATGTAAAATCTGCTATCAGCGAGATTTTTAAGATAATAATTAGGTATTTGCAATTTAGGTACATTCATTTGTAGGGTCCGATTACAATTAGAAGAACACACCTACGTCATAACTATTATTTCGAATTTCCAATATAATATATCATCTATAACTATCAATAAATTAAAAATATGTAAGTTATTTGGTTTAAAAATAGTATTCCTACATTTCTATAATATTTACAAGCCACTAAACCCCCGGTACGTAGCGATATCCAACGAATTACTCCGCCAATTGATGACGTACCTGTGTTCATCTAATTAAAATGGGGCCCTACTTGAGGTAATTTTGAGTTTTATTTTCAACTATTGCGCAAGATAATTTAAATCGTTTTTGTTCATTGTGTTTGGGTGTTACATGTATATCTACAGAGAAATTTCATTACATTCATTTAACTTACCTGAAATTTTAATATTATTATTATAGGGCGGCTTTACGACAAACGGAGCTCTATTTTTTGGGTAAACTTTTACTTGAATTGTAGCTAATAATATATATGATTGGTTTTAGATATAATGGCTGAAAGCGCTGTTTTATTTTGAACTTCTGGTAAGGCGTCAATAACCAGGGCCGCCGAGGGCCAGGTCGGGCCCCGGGACAATTCTCTACATCGGGCCCTGTGACAAAAACTATTCGTTTAAAAAAAAAAAAACAAAAAAAAAAGTCCTCACCTCTAAAGATATATTTTATCTTATCCCTACTTCAATTTTTCTTCTTAAAAAAAAAGAACCTCTGCTAATTTTCCTCCAACTTTCAATCACATCACCATGCGGAACCAGAAAACCCTATTGTCGGGCCCCCCTTATAGCGCTGCCGGGCCCCCATTTGAGCCCGGGCCCCGAGAATTAGTCCCGGCTACCCACCCCCCTCTAGTCGGGCCTGTTAATAACCTGCGTACTAGTAGTAAAAGTTTGAATATGCTTTAAATTTGGTTGAATTCGATTTGTTTGTTGTTTATAAGATTGTGTTTGATATTGATCTGATTGATTTTTATTTACATGTTGATTGTATGATTGTGTTTGATATAGATTTGATTGATTTTGATTTATATGTTGATTGAACTTGTTAGATTGATATCTTTGATTGTGTTGATGTGAAGATCTAGGTTCATTTTAATATACATAATTAGATGAAGATGCTGAGTTTTGATTGATATGTTTTATGATTTTTGATTGATTTGTTGATTGCATATTTGAATGTTGATTGTGATTGATTTGTGCGTTTTGCCGCTGATATTTTGCTTTGAGGCACTATGGGTCGTGTTTATATTCTGATAATTATCATTTTTTTTTTGAGATTGATTGTCTCCCTTACATGTATTCAAGAAAAGACAATCTTTTGCAAGCATTAAATACAACGACCCATACAGCACAAACACATTTCAGAATTATTTCACAAAGTCACATTGAAACATTTGTAATGTTGTATACATATTACGAAACATCCCAGAATCATTTCTGAAATGTGCCTGAAACGTAAAAATGTCCTATAAATATAATATTTCATAGTAATATTTCTGAAATGAAAATTTGAAATCTTTTAGAAATATTAAATAATAATATTTCAGAAATGTATTCTAGTTCTTTTCTTCTAAAATATTAGAAAAAAAAGACATTTAAAAATATACGTGTTTATTTAAAATACACAAAATTCAAACATTGATTCTTAAACAAACAAATAAGTTAATAATTTTTAAACATTATTTCACAGAATATAAAAGCGAATCACTTAATTTTCACAAATTCCTTTAAATGCTGTAATCTGAAACAAATAAGCTTTTTTTTTAATAATTCCCCAAGTAAAGAAACAACGATTATTACAATCTGATCATTAAGATCAATTAGCAATTTCATTCTAACCCAACTTATCTAGGGATAAAAAACTTCATAAACTAGATTCTACTCACTAGTGTACCTTAAAGTCTGATTATTTAGTTACACTACTATGTAAACGTATAACACAACCGCACTACACTCTGCTTGTCTGCTTTAATCTAACATCACTGAACTAACTAAAAGGCTTGGTTCTCTTGAGCCTTCTTATATGAGATTGGCATTGTTGAAGAGCTGGATAATCTTAAGATTTCCATGTTGGAGCGTCGTTGTTGGTGACTACTGGCAAATTTTTGTATTGTATTTTCAACAGTCTCCACTTTAAGGTCCCTATGAAGATCAGTATTGCGCCAGTACCAGAGTGCAACGACGATGTTCCTTAATATTTTATTCTGAAAACGTTGAAACGCAACACACTGTATATTATCTTTGCATAAAATTATTTATAAATTTGCTTATACAACAATACCAATGTGTTAGTCAATAACACATATACAGGGTGTCCCATCAGTGCGTAATTGATCGACAGCTGTTTTATTATTAGAAATACGAAGAAATGTTTTATATAAAAGGTATGACCATATTTAACAAATATTTTTAAATATACAGGGTGGTTCATAAACGAGGTGCTGACCAAATCTATATTTTTTTGAAGCAAAACACCCTGCAGGTAGTAATACATATTTGATTGTTTTTACATCGTCAAACAATTTTACTTCACTTCATTCATTTGTTATGCTGTATATATGTATATAGGGTGTGTCAAAATCTGAGGTTACGATTTTCTCAATTTTTTAAATGGAATACACTGTACCCAGACAGCACACCAAATCCTTTGGATATCTACTGGACATCCCAATATTCACTGAATGTCCAGTCCATGGTAGATATCTATTTTATATCCATGAGATGTAATTTATAGACATGCAAATGTCCATAAATAATAGTAATTATATAGCAAATTATTAAAAAATTACGCCATTGTGCTCGCCATTGTGGCTAATAGTACCGTTCAGATATTTAAAATTAATTTTTTTAAGGTGTATTCAATATCCCATGGACATCCACTAAATATATCAAAGTCTAGGCGCGAACGCAAACCATCGTGGATATCCACTAGATGTAATTTTTGATTTTGCTTACTAAGTATAGATGGCGATACCACTTTCGCATCTACTCATACTCAACCCGCCGTAATTGAGTTCGATCGAAATTTGTATCTCAGAGTCTATTAGAGACTGGAGTCGAGAATTTCCATTTATTGCTGAAGAGTTCTAATAAGGATGACTTTCTCCTTAGTGGGTAAAATCAAAGGCCGAGTGTTAAAAATATTTTTTATATCTGGTATTTTCTTTCGACGTTATTCAATAATCATTGGTTACTTATGAACCTCTACTAAAGATACCCATAAAATATTTTGCTGAATATCCGAATATCTTCTATATCCTGGGATATAGACGGACATATTTGGTTGGATATCCATATTGGATATATTGGATATCCACAAAATATATTCTGTGGATATCTCTAGGATTTCTTGTATTGTCTGGAAGATACCCATTAGATATTTTGCTGGATATCCATAGGATATCTACTATATTCTGGATATAGACGGACATTTTGATATCCATATTAGACCCATGGGATATTTCTAATATCCTGTGGATATATTGGATATCCACAAAAGATATTCTGTGGATATCTCTGGGATTTGGTGTGTTGTCTGGTTGGTAATTAATTGGTGGTATGCCATAGAGGGTATTCCATTAAAAAAAAAAATGAGAAAATCGTTACCCCTCGTTTTGAAACACCCTAGATACAACATAGCAAATACATGAAGTCTATTAAAGTTGTTTGACGATGTGAAAACAATTAAATATAAAAAATTATGTTTGGTCAGCCCCTCGTTTATGGACCACCCTGTATATTTAGTAATATTTATTAAACATGGTTATATAACTTTTATATTAATTCGTTTTTCTTATTTTTAATAATGAAACAGCTATCGATCAATTATGCACTATTGGGACATGTTGGTATCGTTGGATAGGTAAATTTATAAGGAATTTTATGCCTTAATAATATACAGTGTGTTGAATTTGACAAAATTGAGTAAATTGAACTTAAAATTAGCCATATTTAAGACATGTTTCAAAACACTCTGTATAAAATAAATCAGTTCTATCACCTCGGAAATGAAATGGTCTACAAATATCAATTAGAAGTCCCTTTTTTTGTGACAATTGACGTGAGAAATAATTATTAATCTCAAGGTTTCATGAAATATAGGGTGTTCAAAAAGTTTTGAATACAATTGTTTCCTTAGACCTTAATTCTACGCCAATGGGTTATGGTAATTTATCGAAATAGAGTGTGATAACTAATAATAACGATTAACTAACATATACATATTTTTAAGTTACTATAAGGGAAGATATTAGATATGTAGAAAATATGTATTTATGAAATTCACTTTATCTCCCTGTAGAATGAAAACTGCGACGTTTATAGAAAAATTATATTTAGCTTTTCTTTATAATTGGTTAAAATCTACAAATCCCCAAAATTACGGTACTTTATTCTGAAACACCCTGTATAAATAAATAAAAAATTAAAAACTTTTCTTTTTTCTGGAAATGCACCTATGAATTCTAGACGTTGCATTGTTACATATTTTAAGATAACATGCTACGCATTCACCAATAATGTAAGAAGTGTTATTCCTCCCCCCCCCCCCCCCCAAGAAAACAACCTAGCTACGCGCTTGCTGCATATCACATGTGCCATCTTAATCTTCTTACAAATCAGAAATTCTTCTTTAAGTGTTGGCTTTTCAGAAACATTTTCAGTGAAATATTTTCTAAAATATTTCAGAAACTTGTGCTTAAAATGTTATATGTTTGAAACGTTTGAAATATTTCTGAAACACTTCTGGAATAATGTGAGCTGTATATGGGGAAGAGCAAGAAAAGTCAAAGGGCATTACTAAAAGAACCTACATTATTGAAAAAGGGTTTGCTACAGGAAGTTTTTAGTAAAAAGTAGCTAATAATAATTTTATGGAAGAAACCCAGGGTCTTCAGAAGAAACATAGAATGTATAATATTTTTATCGGAAATAAAAAATATATTTTGTCAATTTCTATATAGTTATTTGATGTATACCTAAACAGTATAATTTACTATAAAAAAAAACAATAAAATAACAACCACCAAGTTTAATTATAATAAGCTATAAATATAGGTACCAAATCAGAGGAAAACAGTTTTAGCTATTGTGTTTATATACAGGGTGTTCCATCTTAGACGAGCCACCCCGTATATTTCTTATCCCATAGTAATTGGAAAAATTTTTCGAAACACATCGGATGATTTTCTTTAAGGGACATCTTTTGACGTATATTTGAGGCCTGAACAAGTAACCCCCTATGAGGGGGCGCTTCAACCCCTCAAAATTAAATAAGGAAGAGGGGTTGAGTGATACTTCATTTGTAAGGTCTTGGAAGCCTCGTTACAACGGTGTACGAAAAAAATCACATTCTTAAAAAAAATTAATTGTTTTATCACATGAAATGATCGAAAAATCGTGATAAACACCTTCTAAAAACAAAAAATGAAGGCAAGATAAGAAAATGTTTTGATTTTTTTTTTATTTATTAGTTCGAGAGAATTTATTATTGTATGGAAGTCAATGGAGACCAATTTGAACATTTGATTTAAAAACGCAGTTTTGATTTTTTTGATAAAACAATTAATTTTTTAAGAATGTGATTTTTTTTCATATACCGCTATAAAAAGGTTTCCAAGACCTTACAAATGAAGTATCACTCAACCCCTCTTCCCTATTCAATTTTGAGTAATTGAGGCACCCCCTCATAGGGGGTTGCTCGTTCAAGCCTCAAATATACGTCAAAAGATGTCCCCCAAAGAAAATCATCCGACGAGTTTCTGAAAATTTTTCCAATTACTATGGGATAAGAAATATACGGGGTGGCTCGTCTGAGATGAAACACCCTGTACATACAATACTCAGAGGAGATTTAACATTACATATACTTGCAGTATTTAAATAAATTATCCAGAAGACCATATCTTTATTTTAGTAGCGCGCTTTTGTAAAGTTGAAATTCCCAGCAAGGAATACTTTAGAATATTTCTGAGCTTTATAATTTTTTTCTTAACTCCAAACGGCCCTTGTTTTCTTCTTTAAAATGATTTGTAACTATGTACTTTTCATTAAAAATTTCCTGTAGCAAACTCTTTTTTCAAAAATGTATGTTCTGTTAGTAAAGCCCTTTGACTTTTTTTGCTCTTGGTTATTTTTAATGTTTGTAAGAAACCATTTCATCTGCTTTTAATAGTAGGGTGGACAAAACTGCAATTAATTTAATAATAGTGAATGATAATTAGTAGAACAACTATGCAACGTCAGATACCCGTTACTGATTAGGATATTGTATTTCGGATAAATAAATACTAAAAACTTACGTCATAATGACGAGTATGTATTGACGTCTAATTAACGTTGCAAAAACGACGTCAAAGTAACGCCTTTAATTGGGATAATGACGTTTCTGACGAGTAAATCCCAAAAAATCACGTCCTAATGACATCACCTTGCTGCTTGGGTATATATAATCAATTGTTGTAATATTTTTTTAACTGTTTTATTAAATTTTTACTATCTCTTTAATCAGACATATGTTTTCATCCTGTCAGAGATCCCGTAGGACTCGCTGCACAATATATAATCAATTTTTATATTATTTTTTTGACTATATTTTCATCCTATGGGGTCGCTGCACAATGTCTAATCAGTTTTTATATTATTTTTTAAAACTGTTTTATTAAATTTTTATCAAATCTTTAATTAAACATATGTTTTCTTCCTGTCAGCGACCCCGTAATAGTTTAGGAGCTCACTGCAAATTGTTGGGTTTCGATCACTAGTATGGCTAAATTTTCATGAAAACGTCAGGTAATATACTGTGCAATAGTAATCTCTATTAGAGAGTTGAAGTATTTCCAGTACGTTAACGTAAACGTGAACTCAGAAAAATAATGTTTACGTTGCTGTACAAAATATGAGTTGAAGTTGTTAAACGCATCGTGACATTTACGTATCATGACAAATAATGACAGTTAATGACATATTATATTGGGATTTCTACTTTTCCTAATAAAAAGAGGTTATTTTCTTTGCGTTACGTGTATACGCCAGAGCCCGTAAGTTTACGTGTGTACGTAGACGTAAACGTGAAGGATATTTTAATAGGCATGCGCAGATGTCAAATTTCACGTATACGTTTACGTTTATAACATCACTTCAACTCTCTATTATCATTTGCGTTTTACGTTATAAAAAATTATTAACAATTGAACATATTTGCACCCCTCCACCCATCGCTTAAATTTTTTACTTAATCGATAGATAGTAAATTAAATATTAACCCGGCTGCCGAACTTCATCCCTTGCGTTAAGAGTGGCTGATGGGGTCGAGAAGTACTATATCAATGTTGTTTTTATACACTCATCGCTTTTATAGTCAAACTAACTACCGTTGGAAAAGTCCCAAAATTTTCCACAAGAAAATACCCGGCTACCTCGCGAAAGCGTTTGCAAAACTTAGGCTGCTGCGATTTTGTGCGCGCTCAAAATTTGGTCAAGTTTGGAATCCGCTCAGATGAACAAATGAAATATAGATAACTAACAGACGCCGTTTAACATAGGCTTTGTTTGAAGCCAGTATATATACGAACTTTTGACAGTTTTTGTCTCCATGGGTGTATCAAATAGTTTTTATTGCTCTAAGCCAGTGGTTTTTTGGTGACGGAACCTTTTTGAAAAGTGAAATAGGGTGATTGACCCAGTGATGGACACCCTTAAATAATTTTCTAATTCAAACGAAGCTAACTACTCTTGGGTGGGGACTAAATAACTTTTTGACACAGCTTTTTAAAGCGCCTTTTTGTGCAGATTGCGACTGTTATGATTGAAATTTATTAGAATAAAAAATTAAGTTACTATTTTAAAACGAGTAAAAAATTGACGAATGTGCCAGTAGTGGTCATAGGGAAACGGGTAATGGACCCTTTGTGAATCAGTAATGGACACTATCTTTTAAAATCACCTTATTTGTATCTTTCCATCTCTAACACAGTAAAATGACCTGTTATTTTTTTGGCTGGGATTCGTTGATGATACACACAATATCCTCATTAAAATAATAGAGCACATCCTCCTTTATTGGCCATTTTCAAGCCTCAATTTCGGCACTTATCATGGTCTTAATTTCAGCGCCTTTAAGATCATGTTTTGAAATCGTTCCTATAACAAATGTAAGTATTAAAAATAATAATTAAAAAAAATACAGACTGCTAGTAAAAACGACCAATTAATTTTACCTGGGTAATAGTTGTCTTCATATCTAACGATGACGTGTTGGCCAGTCTGCAACTTACAATTTTCTGGTTCACTTATATCAAGATCCTCATCATTAAAGGTAACCTCCATGTCAGATTCTGGGCTATTCTCATCAACATTTTTACTTGGAATCGTATTTTCCTTCCTCACTTTTTGCCTCATAAGAACCTTATATTCTTTTTCTTCGATCTCCTCATAGTACAGAATATTTTTTCTTGGTGAAGTTTTTCAGCACCTTGATGAGCCAGAAACCGGTGATGAATAAATGTTCTCATTTTTTGAGGAATCTCGTTTCTTAGGGGGATGTCTCAGATGATTTCTGTCGTTTTTCTGTTCCTGATCCATGATCATCTTCACTAAGTCTAGCTAATTCTTGATTTTTTTCAGTTTTCTGTTAAGTGATGCCCAAACATTATAAAGTTTTAAATAACTAATAACCCCGGACCAGTTATCCTTGTTTACATAAGTTTTTAAGAACATTTCACACTCGTCCTTTTAAATCTTGCTTTCCAAGACTTGCAGAGGTTGCAATGATGTTCGCTGGCTTTCATTTGAATTTATTTCTCCCTGAATAGTTTCGGCACAAATTGCTCTATTTGGAATGCATTTCGAATAATCAACGTTATTTTTATTGAACGGAAACAGACCACTTTTCCTAAAACCGTTCTGAATAGTTTTGACAGTGGCATACTTTTCAAATACAGACTTTAGTATTATCCCAAAAGTATGACGTGTTACTTCCTTTGGGAAATTTTTGAACTTTTAATCTCTTACTTCCGATGTCCAACCTCCTTTAAGTGGCCTAAACACTGCAACATCCGCTGGCTGCATTATGTGGGTCGTATTGGGAAATAATGACACCAATATGATGCCATTTTCATCACATAGTTGGCTAACTTCTTTCGTCATATGGGAACGATGGCCATCGACAAATAGAAGAACTGGTCTTGTTTGCCTTTAAGTATTGGTTTAAGTGGTTGTAAATATATTCATAAAAAACTACGGATGTCATCCATCCCAAATCTGACCTTCCTAAGGCCCACTCTTCAGGAACCGACTCTGCAATTAACTATGGAACCCTTTTATATGGAAATATGAGCATTAGTGGGACATTTTCCATCAGCCGAAACGAAGCTATAACTGTTATTTGCTCTTTCTCTGATAATACTTTCACATAAAAATCTTCCATATTATTCATCCTAGATCCAAGAACTTTCCCACTTTTGGGGCAAAGCAAAAACCCAGTCTCATCCCCTTTAAATATATTGGATGGATCTTTCAGAATATCTTCATAGTTTTCTTCCTGCAAATACAACTAGATTTCATTTAACCAGTTTTCTATTCTATCTGTTTAATTTTAGGATGCCTCCTTAGAAAACCCTGAAACTAGGAACGACTGGGTGTTTTATTTAGAAGATACTTGGTTTCTCTTCCACTTTCTTCAAGTATTTTTTTAATTGATAAAATGAGGATTTTGTTTATGAACAGGAAATCCCTTTCTTGCCATGGCTAATATCCAATTTTCAATGATATTCTCTTCTATTTCGGAAAGTTTCGTTGCAGGACCCATTCTTCTAATGGTTAACGAAGCCATAGATAGTTTTCTAACTAATGTGGAACGGGGAACATTATACATACGAGCAGCAGTCTTCTTTGAAATGCCATTTTTTACAGCCTCTATTGCTTTTTTAGGTCATCTTCACTGTAAGCAAAGAAATTCCTCACTTTTCCTTTAGTCCCCATCTTTTTACCATATTAGGTATCTAAAATTGTAAATGTTGTAGGTAATAAAATATGGGTCTAAAAAGAGTCTAATAAGAGCCATAAAATATTTATCTAGCTAAATTTAACTGAACTTATTTACGCAGTGCGCACCTAGTTTACCCTTTTTAAGAGGGGTGACCATTACTAAAAACATTTGTTTCAGTAATGGACACCGTTGTGTCCAAAACTGATACCTTCCTTATTTCAAAGTATTAGTAATGGTCACCCCCAAAAATCAAGGCGAAAATTAAATAACCGGAATAAGTTTATGTTTCGGTACACGCACGTACTCGTATGTATTTACTATTGCAGCTTACCTGAATGCCTAAAAAATACTTCCTTGTCTTGGTAATAACTCACAAAAACTATAAACGTTCCGCCAATTTAAAACATGAAAAATATTAGCTGATTCTATTTCGCCATGTTGATTTTATTTGACAGTTGTCAGTGGAGTGAAGTTAGCGGTCTGGTATTTCAGCACATCAAGCCAGGTGCTTTAATAGAGATATAACAAAATCGATATCGACTAAAAATTAATACTTTGCTTGTTTTCACCATTTTAGTCAAAAAGACTTTGACAATTTTACTTTAATTTCACTCAAACTGACTATCTAATAGAGGGGGCTTTTGATATTAATAGTTCTCAAAATCTCCATAAAAACAAAACAAAATATTATTGACGAATATCTAAATTAAATCTTATATTAAGATAATTTATTTAATTATTCTTACTTCGAAGAAACAGGATATTAATGTATATAAACAAATATTCCTTCTCTGGTTTTAGTCCCATATTATGTAAGAAAATAGATACTAAACACAAATGCACAAAATAGCCCAAAGACACTTTTGGCGGCTATAATCGCGTACGCAATAAAATAATCAATAATCCACAATAAGCTTGGGCCATAGACATATTTGGCTTGGGCTTGAATGTAGTGTAAAGTCGAACGTCAAGTAGTAGGGGAACGGCGGATAGTACGGGCCACTTAAGCAAAAATACATACATATTTTTTATTTTTATTTTTTTGTGTTCGAAAACTGCACAGGACCTTCCTTTAAACCTTTTTTAACTAGTAATTAACAAAATAAAACATATTTTTGAGATACAAAATGAACCACAGAAAGTTTTCCCAGTGTTGCCATTTTGGTACTGCAAAAAAAATGGCGGGTGGTACGGGCCATACCAAATTACGTAACTATAACAATAAAAAAAATAATGTTTGTTGTTGGTAAATCAAACAAAAAAAAAAGATTCACAAAAAAATTCCCAGTGTTGTCATTTTGGCATTTTGAAAAAATGGCGGATAGTACGGGCCGTCTTAAATTAGGTAGCTATAGAAATAAAAAATAAATATATTGTTGTTTGCAAACATATAATTAAAAAAAAAACACATTTTTTATTAATTTATTTTGCAATGGTCGCAGTAGTAGTAAAGTTTGTTATCAATAACTGCACAAAGTTCATGTGACCAGCCCTGACAACGTTTGCACTGAATCCAGTTTTCTTCAAAACATTCACCACAAACAAGACACTCGGTCTTATTTTCTTTTGAAAAGTCCGTTGTTGTTGCAATCTGCTTGGACGTCCCTGGAGTCGATTTCGTATGATCAGTCGATTTATTGATTTGCTGCTTTTTTTGTTTGACCACCTTTGTCGGCAACTTACCTGCACATTGTTCAAATGTTATATTTCTTTTCTTTTTCTTAGCAGCTTCTTTTGTGACTTCCAAATTTTTCTTCTCTATCAACATATCTTTATTTGGCGATGAAGTCAATATTTCACTTTTTGCTGCTTTCCTTTTTCTAGTTGTAACCCTCTTTTCAGAGCATGAAGGCAAAGGAGAAAGCTCCTGTAAAACACTGGCAAAGGTACGTTGTTCGACTCTCTCAGGACTAGTTGGTAGTCCTACATGTTCAGGCAGGGGCGTCTCTTCAATAGACTTTTCACTTGCTGCTACATTTTCGTTTGCTGGAGGTTGAGAGGTCACTTCTCTAGGCTCTACAATTGCTGCTTGCTCTTCGTTTGCAGGAGGTTGAGAGGTCACTTCTCTAGGATCTACAATTACTGCTTGCTCTTCATTTGCTGAAGGTTGAGAGGTTACTGTAGCAGAAACGGCTGAAATTTTGGCAGTTGTAGTTGGTGGGTTTTCTACATTGGTTAAAGCACTTCCCATAAAGTCTAAGTCTGTGAAAATTTCTGGGTTAAAAGGGCGAATGCCCGTGCAGCTGAAACCACTTGCTGCAATATCTAGTCTACAAACTTTGGTGTAAGCTTCATTCACTAGCTTTGCGATGTCATAATCATTGATTCGAGCATCTGGATTAGCCCTCATCCACAAACTGCAAGAATAATTGTATTGTGCTTTGAACGGTTTCATGAAAGACCTATCGAGAGGCTGCATTTTGTGGGTTGTGTGGGGTGGGAAACTCAACATGTGAACATAATGTTCTCTAGCATACAAAATGACGTCCAGCTCCTTGTGTGTTCCATGTCCATCGAGGAGTAGCAACACAGGATCCTCTTCTGTAGGTTTCGTGAAGGCCACGAAGTGCTGCATCCACTTTAAGAATGCCTCGGTGGTCATCCATCCGTTGGTAGTTGGAAAAGCTATACTCTCCGCCGGAGCACCGATCATCAGACGATCATTCATCCTTTTTCGAGGGAAAATAAAAAGTGGGGGAATAAACTGTCCAGTTATGCTCATACAGAACATGATCGTGACGTTGCGACCTCGCTCTCCTGAAGTAATTTTCCCGACCTGCCGCTTCCCTTTAATGGTAATTACCTTGTCATTTTCATGAACACAAGAAACTCCTGTTTCATCGGCGTTGAATACTCTAGAAGGTCGAAAAGAGTGCTTGTTATTCAAAGAGTTCAAATGATTAAAAAAACGGTCAACTTGAGGTTTATTAAACCCGACGGACCGCATTAGGCTGGTTGACTGCGGTTTTCTATAAGCAAGATCGGGGTGTCTCTTCATAAAACTTGTATAAAAATCTTTACCAGCCGTTTTATTTTCCCTGTTAAATCTATGTGGTAGCTTAAGAGAATTTGCCAAATCATATGCTAACTTACAAAATTCTGTTTTAGCTAGAGGCATTAACCTTGAGTCTAAATCACGGATGTGTTCCACAAGAATGTCCTCAAAATAATCTGTAAACGTTCGTTTAAAAGACCCCATTCTTGGTACATTAAAATGGTTGGCTGCAGCCCTTTCTGTCATCTTGTTTTCTAGAACACTCGAAACAGCTTGTTTCATGCTTATTTCTGACCACTCCCCACGACCTGTCCCTTCTGGCTTCTTTTTGTACTTTGGCATCTCCTTAAAATAAAAAAATACGATTTGTTTACATGGCCCATACCACCCGACGCGGGTTTGGCCCGTATCACCCGACCGACCTTGATAAATCAAACATGGCTTTAACAGAAATCGACTTAAGTTAGAGATATTTCGTCATCACAATGTATAGAGCCTTTTACGAGCTAGAATTTAATAGCAGTATGATAATTTTACAACATACTTTTAGTTGAAAAAACAGTCAATAAAAGTTATCCAAGACGGCACCTCCACCACTCAAAAATAGAAATTATTTATTATCTGCAACACCTATGCACATACGTCTGTCAAGTTCTAGCAAACGACTGAGCAACGTATAGTCTGTGATCCGAGAACAGCATGGCTCTGCCACCTAGCGGCTGTACCGAGAACCATGTGATGGCCCGTACTACCCGCTGGCCCGTAGTACCCGCCGTTCCCCTAAGTAAAATGTGAAGTAAATACATCTTTATTCAAATTTGTAAAATTTTATCTACATGACATTCACTAAGCCCGTTGTCGAACATTTTTCCATTGGGCACGCTGTCCATCGTTGTCCTGCTCAGTCACGAGGTGGATGAATTGTTTATTTTTGGAATTATGGCTGCGACCTCCTTATCCAAATGGATATTATGCCGCAAGTATGGCTTAATTTGTCTAGCGACAGTAATTGATCTTTGTATTTTGTTATGATTGGTCTTAGTTTTGCGTTAGTTTCCCTGAAAAAGCACGAAAAAACAGGGTTGTCCTTGTTTGTGTGTGAGTTGGTTGCGGTAGTCTGTGGAGTATATGTGAATACTCGACGTCTGATTGGTTGAAAGAATCCCCCAATCGGAAGACCGAATTTAGAATTCAGTACTCTTTACTTACTTTTAAAATTCTTTATTTACAGTCTACTTACAATGTACATCTACAGAATCAAAAAATATACGAAAAATATTATATTCTTCGCCACATTGGCTGATCTTCTGCCTATTGTCTACTGTGAATGTTTGTCGTTTTGCTTGAACATAGAGTCGACTCCTTACCACGCGGCATTATTCGACTATTTTGATTGATATGCTATAAGCGGTGAGTGAACTTTAGAATGTTATGTCGGAATTTAATTTGGTCAGTTTCCCTGAAAAAGCTAGTGAAAAAACAGGGTTTAGAAGCATGGAGAAGTGTGTTCGTTATAGTCTTTGGTTCCGTGTACGATATCCAAATTAACACATCAATAAGTCGGACACTCATAGGTCCGAAGCTCCGACCAATAGGCTGGCGCTCCGGGCCTAGGCCCCTCCCACCCACTGATATAGTCAAATCGCCGTCTGCATTTTGAGTTTAGTCGGCTAAATATTTGATTGAGGTTTTCGCTACTATTGACTCATTTTGAATTTTAAGATTTCTCATTATCCCTTCTGTTTTCCTTTGCGACAACAGTGCGCACTCTGTTTTGGTCGGATTAATTTTCATTCATTCAATACTCCGACCCAGTATGCCTCTGTACTTTATCAGAGGAAGGCTACGCGACTTTTGCTGCGACAAGTAGTTCAGTTTTCGGCCACCAGGTTTCTAACCTAAAAGTTTACTGTCAACTCATTATTATTGTTTACGTGTCGAACCAGGTGTAGTATAGCTCTTACCGGTCGGTAGTTACCCACAACCGCCTATGGCGGAACCCGAAAGGGTAGCCACAGAACCCGTAACAACCAAGAACACAGAAGACCAGAATTTTATAGACACACTTTATTCCAGAAGGCATAAGGATAAAATTGAAAAACTTACCCAAAGCCCATCACCACAAAACCCAAAAAAACTATCCCCTCACAGCCCCAGGAGCCGAAGCCATGGGAGAATTCACTCCTACAGACACGTGAGTACTCCTAACGTAGATTAGATTAGGAGTTGGACGTTATTTGTCCTTGTCCACCGCGACCTTTTCAGATCTATTGTGGGACTCCGTTTGTGTTAGAGTATGTCGTCTAGCCTGGTCTTTTTTATTAGACTTAGTAGCTTTGACAGTGGCTCCCGCATGTAGTTGCATGCAATTGGCTTTTCTTCGCCCAATGTTAGAAACCTCATTCCAGCCAAGCCTTCACATTGGCACAGGACGTGGAATGATGTTTCCTCTTCTTCTTCACAGAACCTGCACAAAGTTGCTTCTTCTGCTGGATTTATGACACTCATGTGCCTTTTGAGGCGACAGTGTCCAGTAAGAAGGCCTACTGTTATCCTAATGATTTGACGTTTTTGATCCAGTAGGTCTTTCGTAAACTTGGCCGATGGTTCCTTGATGAACTGTTTGGCCTGTCTCAGTCTTGGATAGTTGTTCCACCATTCCTGAGACTCTTTTTGCATCCATTGTTTAATGGATGCCTTGCACAATGCCTTAGCGACTCCACAAAAGGGTTCAGGGCCTGTCATGGCCTTATCTGAGCCTTCTCGGGCTAATTCGTCGGCCTTTTCGTTGCCCTGATATCCCTCATGGCCTGGAACCCAGGCTAAGGTCACCTTATTTTGACTACTTAGCTCTGTCAGGTCTTCTAGACAGTCTTTCACCAGTCGTGATTTGATTTCTGGTGAGAGAATTGCCTTTAGAGCTGCTTGGCTATCAGAGTATATGGCAATAGTTTTGCCTGATACTTGCTGATTTAATATTTCTCTTGCACAGTGTTGTATGGCTATTAGCTCAGCCTGGAACACTGTTGCATATTTTCCTAAGCTTAGTGAAATCGTTGATTTCGACTTAGGTCCATAGGTTCCACTCCTAACGTAAAAAATGATTCGGATAAATCAAGATCTAGCTCAAGGAAAGACTCAACGTCGAAAAGTTCTATTTCAAGAAAAAAAAGTTTGGAGAAAACTAAAAACACCGAAACCTTTGACAATAAGTCAGACCCTAAAAAGACCACAGAACTAGTATCACCCCAATCCGCCGGGCATACACAAAGTGCGCTGACAAACTTAAAAATTTCATCGCTGGAAAGTTTTGAAAGCTTTTTATTCCGAATTCGGTAGAAACTATGTCGAATGCAGGAGTAGGAGCAGGAGTAGGAGCTCGGACGGCTCCCCAGACAATGAAATGAACTTTGAAAGTGCGGAGAACTCGCCACTTAACGACACGATAGTGAATTTCGGGGACTTAAACGCGAAAAAAGACGCTGTAACGATCTCCGGTAGCGCCGGGAACAGTTTCGACAGCCTAATGATCGAAAGTGCCAAAAAGGCTGAAGAAACTATCGCGAAATTAATTCAGGAAAGTATGGAGAAATCAAATAAAAGTTTGGAGAAAAGTGTTAGTAACAATCCTACGCTTGAAAGTATGGAGAATACAAACAAAAGTTCGGAGAATGGTGATTATACGCTCGAAAGTTCGGAGAAAACCAAGAAAAGTTCGGAGAATATAGAGAATCGGGCAAATCGCGACGATTATTTTAACAGTGATTTCACAAATTTCGTATCGGCGTATAAAACACTACCCTTACCGGCCTCAGTAACCGCGAAAGTGTACGATTTCGGAACTGACCGACATATACCCACATCGAGCGAGGATGAAAGGTACACATCTAACAGCGCAATAAACAATAAAAATGTCGATGTACGTTTATTCACGGGCCAAAATCCCCCGGTTTCTACCGGTGCGGTTCCGAAAATCATAAATTCCACCCCTGAACCCCCCAAACTCAAAAGAAAGAGGGTTGGTGGAGCACACGATAATTCAGAGCCAGTCGCAATGGAAACAAACATGGGGGGAATTCATAACCCCAAGAAAGTTTTCTACTAACTTTGTAAACACGGACTCCGACGATGAAGAACCTGAGATTCAAAAACCACCCCCTACTAATAGAAAACCAAAGGCACACCCTATCACAAAAAACAACAAAAATAATGCTGCAGAACCATCAAAAACAACCTCAAGAAAGACCACAGTACCCCCAGTTGTAGTTGAAGGCAGAACAGAGGACTACAATTCCCTAAAAAATTACCTCAAAAATATAATTAAGGGTAACTACACAATAAAATATACCAGCAATTCAACAATAATTTATACCGAAGAAATGAGTGACCACAAAAAGTTAATAGACAGTATAAAGGCATCCAAAGTATCATATACATACACAAGTAGGGCTGAAAAATCACATGCCTTTGTAATAAGAGGGCTCACCACCGGGACTACAACCGAACAAATAGAGGAAGATCTGATGATCTCCTACGACATAAAAACTAGAGAGATCTACAAAATGTCTACTAAGAACCGACCACTGTTCTTAATAGTCACCGACCCGGCAATCACGCTCGACTTTCTGAATAAAAACGTGAGGGTAGTCGAAAATATCCGCGTTGTATGGGAACTGCGCAAGTCATCAAAGGTTATCATACAATACCATAATTGCCAGGCGTGGGGACACGCTACTGCCAACTGTGGCCACCCCCCAAAATGCCTTAAATGTGCTGACAACCACCATACCAGCACATGCGTGAAAACCCGGGACACCCCCGCCACCTGTGTCAATTGCCTAGGGGACCACCCGGCAAACTATTCCAAATGTTCGGCATACCTAGAACGGGTGGCAAGAATGGAAGAGAGAAAAATAAAACAACAGCCGAGAAAATATGTGCAGGCACCACTCCCAGAAGGGAACGCCTGGGAGAAGAAACGCACCCCTGTCGCTAATAGGCTGACTCAAGAACAATTCCCGCCACTGCCAACGAGAAAAAAATCAAAATATTCCACAACAACCGCCCAGAACACAACCAAGGCAAACCGCGAACGCGCCAGAGCAGGGGTCCATGGATGATATGTTCGCCCTCAATGATGAGTTTAACACACTTAACAGTTTGGTAAATATATCTGAGCTCACCCGAGCCGTTCGGGACCTAAACAACTCCATCCGACAATGTAGAGACGAACGCGACATATTCATAGTATACAACAACTTTGTTAAAAACCTTAATTCATACAACTTCAAAAATTAAATTCAACCCGACATACAAGGACAGACTCAGAATCTGTTTTTACAATGTGAATGGGTTGTTAAACAAACGCGGTTTACTAACAAATTTCATTCATAAGCATAAATTCGACATCATAATACTTACAGAAAGAAATCTTAAACAAACCGACAAAATACGCGTAAGGGACTATAATATCATAAGAGAAGACAGAGAGAGACAAGACAGACACAACGTACGACAAATGGCAGCGGGAGGGGTCGCTATACTGATCAAAAACACGCTAGAGTACGCACATATTCAGAAATTAAATATCTCACAGCATATAGAACACGCGATCATCAAGTGTAACAATATAACGTTCATAGGAGTGTACAACCCCCCGACCAGGAGAATCCCTAACGCGGACATGCACGCACTAATGTCCAAGGGAAATAGAGTTTTTCTGGCAGGGGACTTAAATTGTAAACACCCCGAGTGGGACGCGAACTGCATTCATGCTAACCCAGCGGGTAACATGCTGAGAGATTTCGCCGAAGATAACGAGCTTATCATACACTACACAGACGAACCGACATGCACCCCATTCAACGGAGGAATTCCAAGTACACTGGACATTGCGGTTACTAAAAATCTCCCCGATATCCAAAATATACGTGTCATAAGCACAATGATCTCAGATCATGACCCAGTGTGCTTGGAAATAAGAACTAAACAAAAAATAAACAGACAACAAAAACCACTAACTGGAACAAATTCAGACAAACAATACAACAAATACTAATAATGAACAATAATATCACAAACACTCAGCAATTAGAACAAACTACACGAGATTTCATTAAACTTATACAAAAAGCTAGAAACGACTCGACAAAAATAAAAACAACAAAACAACACAAGGACACACTGCCACCTGACATTACAGAACTTATTACGACCAAAAATCAAATACGCAAAATGAGGCAGCTACACAGGAACGGCGAAGACAGGGTCCGAATGATGAACATTGCCAAATACATAAATCTAAAAATAAACGAGCACAGAAACAATGTTTGGCAAAAGACCCTGTCCGAAGTCAATCCAAAAGACAACTCTTTATGGGGGGTTGTGAGAAGGTATAAAAAACCATTCTCGCAACTTCCCACACTAAAACAGGGACAAGACACACACTACACAGACATTGAGAAAGCTCATGCCTTCGGCGAACACTTTCAAGCTAATTTTACGAACAATATACCCAATAACGAGTATCACGACAGAGTCACGCGTATAGTCAACGACCTAAGGGCAACGGGTCCGGTTCACGTACCCCACTCATTTTTCACCTCTCCTAAAGAGATAGGGGAAACAATTAAATACCTAAAAACCAGAAAAGCGCCAGGACCCGACGGCATTAGCAACATTCTAATCAAAAACATCCCTAAAAAGGAAGTTGTACAACTATATTACATTATAAATGCAATTTTCAGGCTGCAACATTATCCCAGCTGCCTGAAAATTGCAAATGTAATCCCAATATTGAAATCAGGCAAAAGCCCAAACAGAATTGACAGTTATCGGCCCATCTCGCTGCTTAACACAATTTCAAAAGTAGTAGACAGAATAATATTCAACAGACTGAACAAGACAGAAGACCAACTGCGAATTATCCCGCAGGAACAGTACGGATTCAGGAGCGGACACAGCACCGTTGCACAAATTATACGCATTTTACACTTCGCCAAACAGGCCGCGAACATAAACAAGCAAACGGTGCTAGTAGCGCTAGACTGCGAAGAAGCTTTCGACTCTGCGGGTTAATTCATAAAATGCTTATGAATGACTTTCCGGTTCACATTGTAAAAATAATTAAATCTTACATAACGGACAGACGATTCAACATAAAAATTAACAATACAACTACAGGACCTTACATAGCGCAGGCGGGAGTACCTCAGGGTTCAGTACTGTCGCCCCACTTGTACTCTATAATGACCCATGACATACCAATGGGTCGTAATAGATTACAAACGGCACTGTACGCTGACGACATCTGCTTGTACAAGAGCAATCACTCGGCCGATCGAGCAGCCAGAAGCCTGGACATCCATATTAACAGGAGATTAATCCCCTATCTAGCCAAGAACAAAAAAACAGAGAGCATGCTCATAACAAAGAGATGGTCCCGGGGCATACAGCGACCCCTAAATATTGAAAACACTGAAATTACGACATGCAAGAGCATGAAATACCTAGGTTTTGTGCTAGATGGGGGCTTGACCTTCGATCTCCACATTAAGGTAGAGTAGCCAAAAATCAGGCTGCAATAAGAACGCTATACCCCCTACTAAACAGGAGAAGTAGGGTAACTAAAGAAAATAAACTTCTACTATATAAAACAATTTTAAGACCTATTTTTCACCTCTCCTAAAGAGATAGAGGAAACAATTAAATACCTAAAAACCAGAAAAGCGCCAGGACCCGATGGCATTAGCAACATTCTAATCAAAAACATCCCTAAAAAGGAAGTTGTACAACTATATTACATTATAAATGCAATTTTCAGGCTGCAACATTATCCCAGCTGCCTGAAAATTGCAAATGTAATCCCAATATTGAAATCAGGCAAAAGCCCAAACAGAATTGACAGTTATCGGCCCATCTCGCTGCTTAACACAATTTCAAAAGTAGTAGACAGAATAATATTCAACAGACTGAACAAGACAGAAGACCAACTGCGAATTATCCCGCAGGAACAGTACGGATTCAGGAGCGGACACAGCACCGTTGCACAAATTATACGCATTTTACACTTCGCCAAACAGGCCGCGAACATAAACAAGCAAACGGTGCTAGTAGCGCTAGACTGCGAAGAAGCTTTCGACTCTGCGGGTTAATTCATAAAATGCTTATGAATGACTTTCCGGTTCACATTGTAAAAATAATTAAATCTTACATAACGGACAGACGATTCAACATAAAAATTAACAATACAACTACAGGACCTTACATAGCGCAGGCGGGAGTACCTCAGGGTTCAGTACTGTCGCCCCACTTGTACTCTATAATGACCCATGACATACCAATGGGTCGTAATAGATTACAAACGGCACTGTACGCTGACGACATCTGCTTGTACAAGAGCAATCACTCGGCCGATCGAGCAGCCAGAAGCCTGGACATCCATATTAACAGGAGATTAATCCCCTATCTAGCCAAGAACAAAAAAACAGAGAGCATGCTCATAACAAAGAGATGGTCCCGGGGCATACAGCGACCCCTAAATATTGAAAACACTGAAATTACGACATGCAAGAGCATGAAATACCTAGGTTTTGTGCTAGATGGGGGCTTGACCTTCGATCTCCACATTAAGGTAGAGTAGCCAAAAATCAGGCTGCAATAAGAACGCTATACCCCCTACTAAACAGGAGAAGTAGGGTAACTAAAGAAAATAAACTTCTACTATATAAAACAATTTTAAGACCTATCATGACTTATGGATGTCCAGTCTTTTGTTCAATGGCCAATTCCCACTATAAAAAACTCCAACTATGTCAAAACAGATGTCTTCGGCTAGCTCTGGGGTATAACCGTTATGCCAGAATTGAAGAAATGCACAGACAGACACAAATACCACTAATCAAAGACTATATTCTCAATACAGCCGAACATTTCTACAAGCGGTGTCTTCCTGATAATGTAAGGGATGAAATCCTCAGCATCTATCGGGGAGACAACGTGCGTAGAAAACACGGCTGTATTCACGCTAAACTGGACATATACAGAAACAGACAATAACATCCTCCTTAACGGTCCGCTTGCTTTCAAAATATCTTTATTATCTATTTACATATATACATATCATTTAACTATTAGAATATAACATAATATCTCAGATTTCTTCCTATCCTGGGAGTGAGGAAGTGTTCTAAGATCATGACCGATGTCTTGGCCGTGTTCATACCCTTTAGTTAATTTAAATTTAGATTTTATAGTGTTCTCTCCTTGCTTGTTAGCATTATAAGACAGTTTGGGCTACATGACTAGAGTCGATAATGGTTTATGGAGGAGTTTTTGTCATGATTTTAATTCTGTCTGTCATCCCTGAAAAACTGTTAAAAAAAACAGGGTTGTCCTTGTATGTGAGTGTGTCTCATCCTAGTTTACGTACATGAGAAAGACAAATCTATAGACTACACAGTAAAGCCCCCATTCAATATTGAGTTTGCAGCGCAAACCACAATTTCAGTTCAGTTTCAAAATCATTTATTTCTATTTACATATTTACAGAGTTTAAATAATATAATAAATACATATTACAGGGGGATTTCTTCCTGAAGGCTTCCTGGAAGTATTCCTCTTCTGTGATGATCCCAACAGGACCATGACCGATGTTGTGGCCTCGCGATTTATTAATTATCTATTTTTGTTATGATTTTTGTGATATCTCCTTGTTAAAAACATTATACATCAGTTTTGGCTACTAGCTAGATCGGTACTTGAAAATGATAGAGTTTTTGTCTGATTTTAGTTATGTCTGTCTTCCCTGAAAAACAATATGAAAAAACAGGGTTGTCCTTGTATGTGAGTATGTCTCGTTTTAGTTTACGTACGTGAGAAAGCCAAATCAATAGACTACACAGTAAGGTCCCAGTTCGATATCGAATTCGAGGCGATAGCCGCAAATTCAGCATCGCATAGTGACGTCACCGTGCAGTCTTCCGTCCGACTAGAGTTGATAGCTAGTCGGCTTCGGGATTTGGCTGTTCAGTGTAATTCTCGCTGCTGTGAGTCAGTTAGTAGCAGCGCCCAGTCCACGTCCTGTCGGTAGCTGAAGGCTGTATTTAGTCTCGTTTATAAATTTTGAGTGCTTTATGCAAACATCCGTGAACCCTGTTTGCGCCGTCATTATGATGCATGGAGAGTATATCCTCCTTTAGCGTGTCTGGTAGGCAATTTTTATAGAATTTTTCGGCTAATCTTAAGATGTGATCTTTGACAGGCTCCATTGATGTTTGCATATGCATGTCTTGTATTCTAGCATAGCGGTTATACCCCAACGCCAGCCTCAGACACTTGTTCTGCATTATTTGAATTTTCTTAAAGTGCGTGTCAGCCATTGAACAGAAGACTGGACTTCCATACGTTAAGATAGGCCTAAGTACTTGTTTATACAGAAGAAGTTTGTTTTCGATTGAAACCCCACTTCTTCTGTGTAACATCGGGTACAGTGATTTGAGAGCTCCGGTCGTTTTAGCAATTCTATCTTTGACGTGTTTTTCGAATGTTAGCCTCCTATCGAGAATAAAACCTAGATATTTAATTGAATTCTTGGTATCTATTGTTTTGTCTTGGACTTTTAATTTAGTGAATATTCTATTCGAGACTTTCCTTGTTAGCAACACACTTTCAGTCTTGCTGGGATTAATTGCTATCTTATTTTCTTCCAGATAGGGGACTAACACTCTGTTAACATGGATGTCCAGTCTTCTGGCGGCTATTTCTGCAGAATCAGATGATTTAAAAACACAAGTATCGTCAGCGTACAGGGCCGTCTGTACACCATTATGTCCCATTGGCATGTCATGGGTCATAATCGTGTACAGATGCGGCGCCAGTACCGAACCTTGAGGTACCCCCGCCAGTGCTGTGTAAGGTCCTTTAAGCGTGTTGTTTATTTTAACGTGAAATTGTCTGTTGTGTAAGTACGTTTGTATTGTTTTTACAATGTAAACGGGGTAGTCATTCATAAATATTTTGTGTATTAACCCGTCAGTCCAGACGGTGTCAAATGCCTTTGCAGCATCCAGTGCCACTAAAACTGTCTGTTTCCCCGTGTTAAAGCCCTTGTAAACATGATGTGCAATTCTGATAATTTGTGACACTGTGCTGTGGCCGGCTTTGAATCCGTACTGTTCTGACGGGATAATGTTCTTGTCTTGTTCGTACGTTAGTAGTCTGTTCAGTATTACTTTGTCGGTTATTTTGGCCAAGCCATTTAATAAGGAGATGGGGCGATAGCTTCCTATTTCCCCTCTGTTTTTGCCAGCTTTGTAGATAGGGACTACGTTAGCCATTTTGAGTAGTTCTGGATAGGTTTGTAATTTTAAAATTGCGTTTATTAAATAGTGCAGCTGCACCACAGCTTTTTTAGAGAGATTTTTAAGTAATTTGTTGTGTATGCCATCGGGTCCTGGAGCCCTTTTACTGCGAGTTCTTTTGATGATTTCCGCAACTTCCTTAGGGGTCGTTAGCGATGCTTGGGGGACTATTTGGGTAGGTAGCTCCTTTATTTGGGCAACTAGATCTTGAATTTCCTGTTGTTTAGGACTATTAACTTGGTTATTAACGAAATTCCCCTGAAAGAATTCACCGAACGCACTCCCCTTTTGTTCGTCGGTCGAGTACATGTTGTTATTATGTCTCAGTGTGGGTAGCTGCGCGAAGGGTTTCTGAAACCTTCTCACAATTTTCCACACTGAGTTGTCTTGCACGTTGATTGATTCCAGGGTTTTACGCCAATTATCGTTTCTGAATTCTATAATTTTATTGTTAATGGCTTTACCGATGTCATGAAGTCTAGCCCTGTCATCAACCATCCTATGCGTCTGCCAGCGTCGTCTCAAGTAGTTTTTATTGTCAATTAAATCTAATATCTCTTGAGGGAAGTTGTCTTTGTAGGGCTTGTGTTTTATTATTTTCGTGGATAGATTTCTAGCCTCAATTATGTTGTTAGTTAATTTTGTGAATTCTTCCTCAAGAGAGTTAGTGTCGGTGATGTTATTGTTGATGGAGATTTTTCTGTCAAGTGTTTTTCTGAATTTAGTCCAGTCCGTAGAGTTATAGTCATAATACTGGCCCTGTAACCTGGGTACCAGTCTCGTGGTTTTGATCTCCAGGTATACAGGGTCGTGATCAGAGGTCAAAGTTTTGATCGTTCTTACATTGTCAATGTTTGGAAGGTTTTTAGCAACGGCTAGATCCAGGGTACTAGGTGTGTGGTCGGCATTGAAAGGGAAGTGCGTGGGGTCTTCGGAGTAGTGCACGATGAGGTCATTGTCATCGGCAAACTCTTTCAGGTTCTTACCACTTTTGTTGTGAACTGTACGATAGGCGTCCCATTCGGGATGCTTGCAATTTAGGTCTCCCAGTAAAAGAACTCTATTACCCGATGACATAATTGAGTTTAATTCTATTTTATTAAAAATATTACTGGGTGGATTGTACACCCCAACAAAAATTATATTGTTTATTTTGATTATTAGATGTTCCTGCGTTATATTTAGTTGTTTCATTTGTTCATAATGAATTTTATTTTTTATTAAGAAAGCTACCCCACCCCCTCTTTGGTCTATTCTATCTGATCTTATGATGTCATAGTCTTGTACTTTAATGTTGTCAGTCATTTTAAAGTTTGTCTCAGATAGAAATATGAAGTCGAATTTATATTTATGAATGAAACTGCGTACCAAAGGTGTCTTATTACGCATCCCGTTAGCATTGTAAAAACAAATTTTGAGTTTTTGTCGGTCTCGTTCAATGAGTTCAGTTCCTGAGCGTGAAATGAACATCAACAGTACTCATGAACGAGTTGTATGTTTCTATTATTTCTTGTCCTGTTTTACACGTTTTAAGTTTTGCGTTAAGAGAGCGTACCGCTCTAGTTAGCTCACCTATATTAATTATTCTGTTGAGTTCCGCGAATTCATTATTGAGTGCACTAAAATCGTCCATGGCCATGTTGGAATTGTTGTTAGTGGGTCTATTTGCTGTTGGCACGTTATCGTTAGTGCTTCTTGTCGGCAATGCTGGGAAATCTTCTAGTTTTCTCGCATTGTTTTGCTTCCTGGCCTCCCATTGGTTAGTCGTAGGCTGAGGGGCGGGGACATATTTACGTTGCTGCTGCTGTTGTGGGCGTCTCTCTTCCATTCTGCTAAGCCTATCGATGTAGCTTTTGCATTTAGAATAGTTGGCAGGGTGATCACCCCCGCAGTTTACACAAGTTGCCAGCGTTTCTCTAGTTTTTTCGCATGTTCTTGTGAGGTGATCCCCTGCACATTTTAGACACTTCGGCGGCCTACCGCAATTGGCTGTCGCATGTCCCAACTGTTGGCATTGGTGACACTGGATTATCTGCTTTGTCGTTTTTCTGAGCTCCCACGTAACTCTTGTATGGAGTACCCTTTTTACATTTTTATTCAGATAATCCAGCGTCAGTGCCGGATCAGTTACAATAAGGAATAGGGGACGTTCCTTGGTTCTCATTTGGTAAATTTCCCTCGCTAGGATTTCGTGATCATCCTCTAGGTTCTCTTTCAGGTCGTTTATTTTTGTCCCGTCTCCAAGTCCCCGTAATACGAAGGCGTGGGTCTTGTCGTCCCTAGCCGTGTAAGTGTGGTACGGTAGCTTCTCATTTTTCATATTTGTGATTATATTAGCGTGGTCTTCTTTTTTATCTACGAACAGTATGGTGGTATAGTTCGTGTGTTTTACCGAGAAGTCCCCTTTGACCAACCCTTGTATGTCTTTGATAAGTACATTGTGGTTCGCTGTTTTGCCATCAATGACAATTGGGGGCATAGATCTTTTGTTATTATTTTCAGCTACTGTCGTTGTTTTCTTTGTTGACGTTGTGGCCTTAGAAGAATTTTCTACAGCATTATTAACGACTATTTCTGTCGATTTTCTTACGGGTTCATGTTCTTCTGCTATGAACGGTTTAAATTTGGCTCCTTTTTTTCTTTTTTTTATAATTTTCCCTATCTCATCGTCATTGTCCGTGTCCGATTCGTCGGTAAGGACATGATATTTGTTTTGAGTGGGAGTTAATGTCTTCTTAGCTTTCTCTCTAACCAGTTTCTGAAAATTCGAGCTGAATTTTCTCGGTATCTCGAATGGAGTGTCATTCTGTTTGCTAATCATTTCTATGTCTGGGAAATGTTCATTTGTAGGTCTATCTGTGCCGGATCTTAATGGGAATCGGCTGTTTGGCGATCGTGGCAGATTTGCTTCATTTTCCGAGAAGGGTAGCTCTTCTTCTGACGTAGTTTGCCTGTTTGGGTCAAAATCGAGTATGTTGGAGGCTATTGTACTCGGTACATCCGTGTTCATGACCGTGATTTTGATTCTAGGGTCGCTATTGATTCTTCTTCTTTGCTCAACGTACTGAGGGATAGTGAGTGTGTGTGGAATCGGATTGAATGGGGGTGCTGGAGGGATTTGAGGATTATTTACATTGGATTGTTGAGACTGTTCCGCTGTTGGTGTGGGGAAATACCCAGGCGAGGAGCTACTCAGTTCACCCCCGTTGTGGGTACCACTCACACTTCCAGCGTTGTTCGAAATTGGTGTAGCTTTTGGGCCAAAATCTAGGTTTCTGGCTGCTACGTTAGTGGGCATATTCAGGGTTTTGAATTGACCTTGTGGTGTGGATTCTCTCTGATATTCTGAGTAGAATTTGGCCAAGTCTTTGTCTAATTCTCCAGGTTCTTTCTGTGGGACTACTGTGGAGTTTAAGTCACTCATCTCGCTATCATTGCTTTCAATAGAGTCTGTGGATTTTTCCAGAACGTCAATGAGGTTTTCGACGGTTTTGTAAGCGTTAGCGTCGCTATTGGGGCTATTTGGAGCCGTACTTAAGTTTTCCTGGGAGGAATGGTATTCCATATCCTCAGAGCCATCCGCAGAGGGCTTTCTGGGGGGTCTTTTAGTCGAAGATCCTGCTAGAATATCGCGATTGAGTGTTTGAGGGTCATGTGAAGGTGACTTTTCGGAAAATTTTGCCAGGGGGTCCCCTGTTTTGGAGCAGCTGACCCCAGGATTATGTGTTAGTGTTTTGTCACTCTCAGTACTCACGTTGGATGTTTGGGTTTTCTTTTTAGGCTTTGGGCTGCTCGGGAGGCTGTCCGGGTACAGTTTACGATGTTTATCCAGGTACTTGTACCGGCTTTTGAGTCTCTTCGAGTATTCTGTCTCAAATACTCTCGAAGTTGTGGCTGCCCTTCCGGGCTCGGTCATTGACCTGTTCCCTTAATCTGGGAAAAACTTACTCTGGCGAGGGATATACTTAGAAAAGAAAATTAAAATTTGACAGCTGTCACTTGGAATAAACACAAACGAACGTAGATTCGCTAGTAACCGTATCCTAGACGAGCTCTAGGTAAACTTACCACAATTTCAACATCGAATGATGACGTCACCGTGCAGTCTTCCGTCCGACCAGAGTTGATAGCTAGTCGGATTCGAGATTTGTCTATTCAGTGTAATGCTCGCTGCTGTGAGTTAGTTAGCAGCAGCGCCCAGTCCACGTCCTGTCGGTAGCTGAGGGGTGTCTCTATTGTCGTCTGTAAAGTTTTAAGTTTTGATGTAAACATCCATGGATTCTGTTTACACCATCATTTTGGTGGATTATCGATATATCGTCTTTAATGAATGATGGTATACTTTTTTCAAAGAAATTCTCGGACATTCTTAGTATAAATTCTTGAATAGGTTCCATGGATGTTTGCTCGTGCATGTCCGTTATTCTTGCATAGTAGTCGCACCCCAAAGCGAGCCGGAGACACTTGTTTTGGACTCTCTGTAGCCTTTTAAAATGAATGTTAGCCATAGAGCAGAAAACAGGACATCCATATGTAAGAATTGGCCTGATTACTTGCTTATATAGTAATAATTTGTTTTTTGTTGTGACACCGCTGTTTTTGTGCAACATAGGGTACAAGGTTTTAATTGCCCCTGTAGCCAGACCAATTCTTTTTGTAATATGTTCTGCGAACGTCAGTCTCCTATCTAGTATAAACCCTAGATATTTTAAACTGTTTTTAGTTTCTATTTCCTGCCCTTGAATTCTAATTTTTGTAATAATTCTATCTGAGAATTTCTTGGTTAGGATTAAGCTTTCCGTTTTCTCTGCGTTTATTTTTATTTTGTTACTTTCTAGATAGGGGACTACCGTTCGGTTTATATGTATGTCCAATCTTCTGCTCGCTATGTTGGCTGATGTGGAAGTTTTGTAAATACAAGTATCGTCCGCATACAGGGCCGTCTGTATGCTATCCTGACCCATTGGTATGTCATGAGTCATGATGGAATACAGATGCGGCGCAAGTACTGATCCTTGGGGTACTCCTGCCTGTGCTCTGTAAGGTCCTTGTGTAGTATTGTTGATTTTAATGTTAAATGTTCTGTTTTGTAAGTACGTTTGAATTATTTTTATAAGGGAAACAGGGTAATCATTCACAAACATCTTGTAAATCAACCCTTCGGTCCAGACTGTATCAAAAGCCTTCGCAGCTTTCAGCGCGACTAGCACTGTTTGTTTTTGCTCATTAAAGGCTTTTTTAGCGTGATGCGCAATTCTAACAATTTGCGCTATGGTGCTGTGTCCGGCTTTAAATCCAAACTGTTCCTTAGGGATGATTGGTTTGTCATGTTCGTGAGTCGTTATTCTGTTTAGTATAATTTTGTCAAGTATTTTGGCGATGCCATTTAAGAGAGAGATGGGGCGGTAGCTTTCTATTTCATTTTTATTTTTGCCAGCTTTATGAATAGGTATTATATTTGCTTTTTTTAAGTTTTCAGGATAATGTTGTAATTTTAATACTGAATTTATTAAGTAGTGTAGGTGTACCAGTGATTTTTTGGAGATGTTTTTTATAAGTTTATTATGGATGCCACCCGGGCCAGGTGCTCTCTTACTCGGGATCTTTTAATTGTATTATACACTTCCTGAGGGGAAGTTAGCATTTGAGGGGGTATATTTTGAATGGGGATGTATTGTATATCATCATAAATATTTTCAATTTGATTTTGCTGTTCATTATTAACCTGAGGATTTACGAAGTTACTTTGGAAATATTCTCCAAGCGCACTTCCTTTCTGCTCGTTTGTAATGTAAGTTGTATTGTTATGTTTATGTTTCAGTATGGGTAATTGTGAGTAGGGCTTTTTAAAGCATCTGACAATTTTCCATACTGAGTTGTCTTTCGTGTTGACCGCCCCTAGGGTTTTCTTCCAGTTTTGATTTCGAAATTCATGAATCATTTTATTTATTGTTTTAGCTATTTCAAGTAGAATAACCCTATCAGCGGCTTGTCGGTGTGTTTGCCATCGTCTACGTATGTGATTTTTCGTGCGTATTAACTCTACAATGTCTTGCGGTAGGTCTTCGTGATGTAGTTTTCGTTTTGTTTTCTTTGTCGATGCGTTTCTTGCTGTTAATATGGCATTTTGAAAATTGTCGAATTCGTTTTCTAGTGTTTGTATGTCTGTAATGTTCATGTTGATTGTGATGTTTGAGTCCAGGGTTCGTCTGTATTGTGTCCAGTCTGTAGTATTGTAGTCGTAGTACAAACCCTGTATTCCTAGGATGATTTTGGTGGATTTGATTATTAAGAATACAGGGTCGTGGTCCGAGTTTAGTGTTTTAATCGTCCTTGTGTTTTCGATGTTGGGTAAGTTTTTTGCTACCGCTATGTCTATTGTACTCGGTGTGTGATCTGCGCAGAAAGGGAAGTGCGTTGGATCATCGGGATAGTGTATTATATAGTCATTATCATCCGCAAATTTATCGAGAGTCCTACCATTTTTGTTGGGGATTGTGCAATTTGCGTCCCAGTGAGGGTGTTTACAATTTAGATCCCCGAGTAAAAGAACCCTGTTACCCGTGGCCATGATTTTGTGGAATTCTATGGGCGCAAAGTTGTTGGTTGGCTTGTTATATAGTCCTACTAGTGTAATTTCATTTATTTTGATTATAATATGTTCCTGTGAGATATTCAGGTTAGAAACCTGCTTAAATTCTATGTTAGATTTTATGATGAAAGCTACTCCACCCATGGTTGGTCTGGTCTGTCTTGTCGTATGACATCATACCCTTGTATTTTGATTTTGTCAGTTTGTTTGTAGTGTGTTTCCGTAAGGAGTATGATGTCGAATTGATGTTTGAGAATGAAACTGCGAACAAGTGCTGTTTTGTTGCGCATCCCATTTGCATTATAAAAACAAATTTTAAGTGTTTGTTTGTCTTTATTATTTAGTTCAGTTTCTTAAATTGAAATTAAAGTCAATGTTAGTCATGAAATCGTTGTAGGTTTCGAATAGTTGTTGTCCTGTTTTAAACTGTCTCATTTTTGCATTTAATTCTCTAACGGCTCTAGTCATTTCGCCGATGTTAATGATTTTATTATTATTAGTTCTATTAATTCGTTATTTAGGGTCGAGACATCGTTCATGATCTTACCTTCATTTTCCTGCCTTGGCCTCTCTGTTCTTATGTTTCTCTCTGGTTGGCTTGGAATTTGGCTCCTGCTTGGCAAAGCAGGGAATTCTTCTAGATTCCTTGTAAGTTGTCTCCTGTTTTCCCATCTGTTGAACGCAGGTGGAGGAGCAGGCACATATTTAGTTTGCTGCTGCACTGGTTTTCTCCTTTCTTCTAGCCTTTCTAGCCTATCCATATAGGCTTTGCACTTGGTATAATTCGCGGGGTGATCACCCCCGCAGTTTACACAGGTAGCCGGTGTTTCTCGAGTCTTTGTGCATGTGCGGGTATGGTGATCCCCCGCGCATTTAAGACATTTGGCTGGACGTCCACAGTTTGCGGTTGCATGCCCCCAACCTTGGCATGTATGACACTGTATAATCTGTTTTGCAGATTTTCTTATATCCCACACAACTCTTGTGTAGAGAACTCGCCGAGCATTCCTATTCAGGTAGTCCAGCGTAATCGCTGGGTCTGTAATCACTAGATATAGAGGACGATCTTTAGTTTTCATTTTGTAGATAGCTCTAGTTTTGATTTCGTACTGTTCCTCCATATCTAGTTCTATGTCTGCGATTTTCGTGCCCTCTGACAAGCCCCTCAACACAAAGGCGTGGGATTTATCCTCGTTATTTGTATACGTGTGGTATGGCATCTTGTCTAGTTTTATGTTGGCTAGAACTTTTTCGTGATCTTCCTTCTCATCAATAAATAGAACGGTTGTGTAGTTTGTATGCTTTATACTGAAACTACCTTTGGCAATAGCTTTAATGTCCTGTATTAGGTTTTTAGGGTTGGTGGTTTTCCCATCAATTACTATGGGTGGCATAGTAATTTTAGTTTTGACTTGTTTTACCTCCGTTGTTTTAGGCCTGGTGGTTTTGTCGTTTGGATTTGTTTGCTTGGCATCTGTATTATCGGTGTTAACACTAGATGTTCTTTCTACTGGTTTGGTGTTACTACTGGCTGCTTTCTTTCTTTTTTTTTTAACTATTTTTCCGATGTCATCATCTTCGATTTGATCGGTGTCAGACTCATCTGTTAGAGGCTCGAATCTATTTTTCGTCGGTGTTAATGATTTTTTTGTCTTTTCTCTGATAAGTCTTTGAAAGTTCGAGCTGAACCTTCTCGGATTAGTAAACGCTGTCTCGTTGTCTTTGGGGATCGGTTCGTCAACTTCCATGTTCTTTTCCGGAGTAATTGGTTCTCCCTCTTTTCTACGTGGGAAGAGACTATTTGGAGAATGTCGTATTTTCTCTGCTTTTGTCGGGACACTAGGTCTGCGTGAGCGTGTGTTTTCGTCTCCTGATGCCGCTGCATCTTCTCTGAAAATGTTTTCCGCGACTCTGTTTAAATTATTGTCTTTTTGAGTTGACAGTGCATATTCATACTCAGACCTAAAGCTACTCGGTCTGAGTATTATGTACACTGTCATTATCTTGCAATAAATCAACCTTAGGAAGTTCTTCCCCTGTGATTGTGTTTGATTCTATTTGATAGTCATTAGTTCTGAAATCAAGTAATGTGGTAACCACGTTTGAGGGTAGGGGGAGGGTTTTAAATTTTGGTTTTGCTCCTGTAGGGATAGTTGGGTTGGGGTTAGACCCCTTATCTACTTGAATGACGGAGTTTTCCGAGCTATTGTTCGTATTTTCATCCTGGCTGTCCATTGTGGCGTCGGATGAGTTATGAAACTCGAGATCATCCGAGTCCCCTTCTGTCAGAATTTTCTCAAGGTCCTCTTTGGATTGTGGAGGTGGGACAGTTTGTATAGCAACAGCTTTGTTGTCTTCTGCTGTTTCTAACACTTCAGGGTCGTTTGAAGGTCGTTCTTCAATTTTTTTTGCGAGCGGTTCCTTAGGTATTGGTTTATTGACCCCAGAGTTATTGTTAGTGTCCGTAAGAGGTATTGAATATCTACTTACGTTTAGTACTGGTAGTATCTTTACTTTGGCCTTTCTAATATTCTGAGGGGATTGGATTTTAGCGTATTTGCTCAGCTCTTTGTAATCAGGCCTACACCTGTCTTTCAGTCTTCGAGTGTATTGTGTTTCGAAGCCGACATTAGTAGTTATGTGGGCCCCTGTGGGCTCTGACATAAATCGCTTCCCTTATAGGGTCAGGGTACTTACACTGGCGTGAGATAAAACCTTAACAAAATAACAGAATTTTATTGACAGCTGTCAAAAACAAGATTACTAAAATATCCTTCAATTTGAATACAAACGCTCCTAGTCAAAGCACTAGGTAAACTTAACGGTCCGAAACAAACTGACACAGCATTTCACACCGATTAGATACTTAAGTAGTCTGGTCGGACGGCGGACTGAACGGTGAATCGGCCAGCGGTGCATCGAGCGCGAAATCACAGTTTGCCTAGAACTTTTCTAGGTGTAAGAGGCGTCTCCTCAACGTTTTGCAGTGTAGAGTGACTACTAAACCAAATTACGTACTTTTATTCAGTTATAGTTTTAAATTGCGCCAGTGTAAGTAGAAACCCTAAAACCGGGAGTTCCGGAGTAAATGACGGAGTCCTCCGGGCCACCTCAAACGGGATACGAGACATTGTATTCGCGACGAGTTCGTGATCGTATCGCAGCCTCCTCAAAACCGGCGAAAGTGAGCGTGAACATTAATGTTTCGAAGAAACATGCAGCCATCCTGAGTCCGAAGGTGTTTAAGGCCAAGCATATTCACCCTTATAAAACTGTGAGTACGAACAAACGAAAACTAACAACTACCACTAACGAGGGATCAGCAACACCACTCAGAAAAGACCCCCTGGCCAAAAATTTTACAAAAAAAAGTTCGGAGAATGAACTTTATCAAATGAGAGACACCCAAACTAATACTCAGACATCCGAACAGACTGCTGAGAGCGTAAGTAACAGCATAAGCCAAGCAGGAGCCGATCCTAACACAAATCGTTCCCAAAAAAGCTTGGAGAAAATTCAAGAAACTTTGGAGAAACCTCGTCCGAACCAAAAAAGCTTGGAGAATATTCTACAAACTTCGGAGAAAACTCGAAAAAGTTTGGAGAAAGCTTACGACGCCCTTACAGAGCCTGAAGACTCATATGATTCGATCGATAGAGACGAAAATTCAAGTGTAAAATCAAATAGTTCACTAGACGAAAGTCAAGAGAACACTGACTATGTGATCAGGTCCGACCCGAATGAAAGTTTGGAGAACCTAATAAACACTCTTGAGGACTCTTCGGACGGGCTTAAAAGCCCAGAAAATGGTAGTAAGACCGTTCTAGAGATGGACGAAGATAGTACAGGGGAAGGAACCCCGGACACGATCAAAAAATCCACCCATTTTTCGAATTCTGGAAAGTTTGTAGAAAATCTTGAAAATTTCAAATCGGCCTACAACACTCTACCACTGCCAAGCAAAGTTTATGCGAGAACACTAAACTTTCTCAATAATACCGAGTGATCCCCGAATCAAAATAGGCGTAATAGCATCAGATATACCCTAAACATATCTAAAAATATTATGGAATATAAAGCGGGAAATCATACATCTGAGGAAGAGAACAAAGAAACAAACCCACCCTGCCAGGACAATACGCCAGATGATCAATTACCACACTCACCCAACAGTGTGTTTCTGCTGCGAAAAAAAGGAGAAGTCTCCCCACCAGAAAAAATGGATACCCACCCCTCCAGTAGTAATGAACCACCCTTCAAAACACCGAAAAAATTTAGCTCAAATTTCTAGCTATTAATCAAAGAAAAATCTAAAAAGACATTGACGGCCACAAAGAATAGATTTCAACCCCTGACTGATGAATCAGAATCAGAGTATGAAGACGAAATCTCAAAAATCGTTAAGAGAAAACGAAAAATGGCCAAAAAAGGGGAAGATAACACAAGTACTAAACTAAATAGCGAAAACATAAAAGATATGAATGCAGACAAAACGAATGCAACAAAAAAAGCGTCCACAAAACCCATCCCTACCCAAAACACCCCTAAAAAGAAAAATGCAATGCCGCCAATAGTCATTGAGGGTAAAACGACTAATCAGAGCCAATTAATCAAAGATATTAAAGAGGTAGTCAAGGGCCAATTTAGCATAAAGCACACCAATGCTTCCACCATTCACTTTGTAGAAGAAGAAGACGACTACGAACGCATGGTCAACAATATCAAAGCCGAGAAGATGTCCTACCATACATACACCTCCTATGAGGACAAATCCCATGCGTCCGTATTACGAGGGCTAGCCGACGGAACCAAAATCTGTGATATTGACGAAGATCTTATCGAATAATTCGACATCAAAACTCGTTCTATCTTTAAGATGAACACTAAAAACAGACCGCTGTACCTGATTGTCACCGACCCCACGATGACACTGGATTATTTAAACAAAAACGTAAGAAGGATACTCCACTCACGAGTCACATGGGAACTACGAAAATCCGTAAAACAAATAATCCAGTGCCATAATTGTCAGCAGTGGGGTCACGCAACGGCAAACTGTGGTAGGCCTTCAAGGTGCGTAAAATGCGCAGGGGATCACCACACACGGACGTGTGTAAAAACAAGAGAAACGCCAGCGACGTGTGTTAATTGTGGGGGTGATAATAATAAATAATAAATAAATAAATAAATAATGTTTATTTCATAATAATTTACAAAATTGAAAAATAATATACATGAACAATTAGCTTTATAGATGGAAACCTAAGTATTTGAAATAAACAAAGCAACAGAACCCTAAGAACCCGGAGGTTGTGTAAAGGTTGTCAATTTGAATATAACAGTGAAGCATTCAGATTATTAATTTTGTTTTACTCACACTAATACAGCTAAATGAAAAGTATGTTTATATAAAATAATGTAATAGATTTTTTAATTTTTTTTTAAATATATATCAAATGTATAGACCATATAAATAAGGGATTTTTTTTTTAATTTTTTTATTTAATTAAAAAGTTCATATATCAGGGATCTTTCGTTCAATAGATAGTTTTTAAAATATTTTTTAATCATGCTCAGATTATTTAAGTTGTATATATACAATTTGTAAATATCAGGTAAGTTATTCATTATTTTACCTGATAGATAAGAAAAACTTCTCTGACCAATTGATTTTTTTGAGTATTCGACTAAAACACAATTTCTACTTTTTAATCTAGTATTATATTCGTGGGATATATTACTTAATATAGATTTATTTTTATAAATGAATATAATTGTACTGAACACAAACAATTGCCTAACATTAAATAATTTACTTTCAATAAATAATAGATCAGTAGGATATAATACAGGTTTATTGTAAATAATTTTAATAAATCTCTTCTGCAACACTTCGAGTGGTTTAAGATGAGCAGCTCCCCCAACATATAATGCAGTAATTTATACGTGACTCCACTAAAGAATAATATAGGATTCTTAATTGGTTGACAGTGAGTATGTTTCTTAAATACCTAAATTTAAACAATAATATTCTTAAGGTTTTCATAACTTGTTCAATATGATAGTTCCACCGCAGGTGTGAATCTATCGTGATACCCAAATATTTTACAGAATTTGAAGAATTTATAATTAAATTACCGTCTGGTGTTTGTATGGTTAAAGAATTATACACGGGTAAATTATTTTCATAACTTGTGAAGGGAATAAAGAAGGTTTTGTCAAAATTAATTGTAAGTAAATGGTGATTAAACCAATATTGTATTTTTAGCATATCTCTTTCGACAAGATCCTTAAGCCCATCCCAAGTATCAGAAGACCATATAATGGCCGTATCATCTGCAAAACAATATATCTTTCCATTAATATCCTGTTGTAATAGATCATTAATGTAAAGCAAAAAGTATAGAGGACCTAATACAGTTCCTTGTGGCACACCTATAACTAAATTTTTTTCATTACTTATTTTATCCTTAATTTTTACGACCTGTCTACGATTTCCTAAATAACTGTTAATTAAATCAAGTGCTGTACCTCTTACTCCTGTTCTCTCAAAAGCTTCCGACAACTGGTAATGATTTACCGTGTCGAAAGCCTTTGCAAGGTCCAGAAATACACATAATGTTGGGATTTTTTTATCTATGCATGAATACAGTTCTTTAACCACGGTAGCTGTTGCATTTTCTGTTGACACACCTTCGCGAAACCCAAATTGTCGGTTTGAAATGATATTGTTTTTTTCAAAGTACAAGTAGAGACGGGTATGGAGACTTTTTTCAAAGATTTTTGATAATGTACTTATGAGGGATATTGGTCTATAATTACTAACATTATCTCTTTCTCCCTTCTTAAAAACAGGGATTACTACTGCTTTTTTAAATTCATCGGGGAAGATTCCTGTTGTAAATATATTGTTTATAAGATGAACTAACAAAGGAGATATTTCTTTCGAAATGCTTTTTATAGTCTCACTTTTAATAGTATCTATACCTGGAGTCTTGCCACTTTTTAAGTTATGTATGATACTAAGAACTTCCTTGTTGTCTATTGGTGAAAGAAAGAATGAATGTAATTTATTTTCAGTTTCAGGTTTATTCGTAGGGGGTTCTTTGATAGATTCAGCTAATTTGATACCTATACCAGAAAAATAAGAATTAAAATAATTTGCAATTTCTAAGTGATCAGTAATTAATTCATTCTCAGCATTACATATTTTATCTATTAATTGATTATTTATATTTGAACCTGTCAAAGTTTGAACTGTTTTCCATAATTGTTTTGAATTGTTACTATTAGCATTTATCTCATTTTGGTAATACTTTTTCTTTACTTCAATTATTTTTCTGTTTAATTTATTTCTAAAACGTGTATATTTTAATTTTTTGTTAATGTTTGTTGGATCCTCTTTGTACATACTATAAAGTGACCGTTTTTCTCCTATTAGCTTTACAATACTATCGCATATCCAATTTTTACGCGGTTTTTCTTTTTTCTTAACTTTTAATTTCGTTGTATTTTTTTCAACGAGTTGAATTAATTTATTTACTAGTATCTCAGTAAGTGTATTAGGGTTAGAGGATTTATAGTAATCATTCCAATTAAGCAAAGCGAAATCTTGACATAATGTTTTATAATTTGTATAAGATTGGTAACAATAAGGATCATTTTTGACAGGTTTAATATCAATTGGTACGCCTGTTATTTCAGCTTTGTGATTATTTATTGCAGTGGCATAAGTTAGGGCTATAAATTTATCTTGATTAAAATGTTTAGATTTAACAAAAATGTGATCAATACAGCTTGATGATTCTGCTTGAGTATGGGTTACTGAGTTTATTAGCGATATAAAGTTATGTTCACTTAAAATATCTAAATATTTACTTGTACTTTCGCATACACTTCCATCTAAAATATTTAAGTTAATATCACCAACTAAATAGTGATACTCCACTAAACGATTATTTTGGGTTTGTTGCAGGTAATCTTCTAAAGCTGAAACAAATTCCTCTTTATCACTATTTGGAGATCTATATAGCGCTGTTATAATTATAGGATTATTTTTATCTATATTTAGAATTAATTGGATAACTTTACAGTTTGCTATGAATATAAAATTAGACTTATATTTAATTGTATTTTTTACATAAACCACCACCCCATCGTTTTTATTATATTCTCCTTCATTGTATACTATATTATAGTTATTCATGTAGTGACAATTTATATCATGTATTTTAAATGTTTCTGTTAGTACAATTACATCAAATATATAATTTATATCTATTAGATTTATTTTTAATTCGTTTATATTTTTATTTAAACTTTGTATGTTTTGATGAAATATTGTAAAGTATGAATTGTGTTTCAATACATTTAACTGTTGTTTAACATCCCTAATATTGTTACAACTGATGGTATTTACTGTAGTATAATTCACATCCCTTATATATTGATCCATAAGAAATATAAATACAATAACAAGCTAAGTAAAAAATGAAAGGACAAACTATAATTAGTAAATATATTTAAATGGTAATAAAGTAGTAAATTTATAATTTTTGAAGTTTATGTTTACGTAGTTTTTGGATGTATGCAGGTGGACTTAGTGTCTTTCTTTTTTTGTCTTTATTTAATTCTAATGTTTCTTTCTCTGTGTTTTGTTGTGAACTTTGTTCAATTTTATTTTCTTCTTCTTCTTCCAAGGTATCTTCCCCTTCAGTAACTGCTTTACTTTCGTCTTCCGACTCCTCAGAATCAGACACAATATCTTCCAGTTCCTCTGCTTTATACCATTTATTATCTATTTGTAGCTGATGTCCTCTAATTCGAGATGGAAGACTATTTTGCTTGGCCAATTTATAATGTTTGACGAGGATTTTATGTCTTTCTCTATCTGAATCACAGAGATCATTCGTAATTGTTATTTTCACTCTTTGTGATTGTAATTTCTTAATATTCTCAAACACAGTTAGCTTCTTCAGAAAAGAAATAAATTCAATTATTAAGGGAGGATTTTGGCTTCTACCAATTTTATATATATTATTTATATCGTTTGGAACGAGGTCTATACCTAACAGAGTGTTAATTTTTGTTAATGTATCTTCAACTAACTTGTTACCATCAACTGATAGACCAAAGATAACGATATTATTTTTTCGTACCTTCCTTTCAAGAAATAGGCATTTTTTTTGTAAAGTGTTTATTTTTTCTTTGTTATGTGCAATTTTTTGTTTTAAAATATTATTGCTCATTAGAATGTCCTCTTTTATTTCCTTTGTTTGTTTATTCAGTAGTTCTTTTATTGCTTCTAGAGTTAGCGACCCCATTTGTATTTCATATGTAGGTACTATTTTATTTTTAAGACTCGGCAACAATGGCTGGAAGACAGCAGAATACAGCGGACTTTATCGCAATTCAATATCTTTTTTGTTTTACTGATAAGATAAATTTATTTTATTTCTGCTTTGAACTAAGGTTTTTCTTTGACTAAACAAGTGAGAAATTCAGGATCACTTACGTTGTAGTAGGAGGATGCATCTATGATTCACTTGCACTATTTTTAAAAATTTTCCTATTACTAAAAACTGTATTTTTATCACTTTTTAGACAGACAAATTAACACCAGTATTAACTTTCTGAACGCAACGTTGCCACCCTGCCAATTACACAAAGTGCTCAAAATACCTCGAGAGACTAGAAAGGCTCGAAGAGAAAAGATCTCTAAGACCACAGCCAAATAAATACGTACACCCGCCCCATTACCAGTGGTTAACCAATGGGAAAGCAGAAGAACTACTTCAAGAGAAGACTTTCCGGCCCTGCCCACCCAGAGGTCGAATACAAGGTTAAAGGCCCAAAATGAGACCAGTAACAATCCAAGAAATGATGGACCCAGTCAAAACAATGGAATGCCAAGAAATACTAATCAGAAACAGACCATGAACGATGTCACATCCCTCAACGATGCATTCGCAGAATTAAATAGCCTTGTTAACATCGGCGAGCTAGCTAGAGCGGTAAGGCAACTTAACTCACTTATTCGACAATGCAAAACTGGACAAGACCTAATTGAGACTTATAAAAATTTCATGACAAACGTTGACATTAACTTCAACTTACGCAACTAAGGAACTACATAATTATATAGACAAACTTAAAATTTGTTTTTTCAATGCAAATGGGATGCGCAACAAAACCGCAATTGTTCGCAGTTTCATTCTAAAACATAATTTTGACATCATGCTCATAACAGAGACACACTACAAGCCGACAATTACATTCAAAGTTTATGGGTATGATGTCATCAGACAGGACAGACCTAATCAGACATGGGGTGGGGTAGCTCTACTGATAAGAAACAATCTAACTTATAATCAATTGCCTAACTTAAATATAACGCAAGAACACATAATAGTAAAAATTAATGGTATATATTTCGCTGGAATGTATAACCAACCAAGTAATGTCATAAGTAAGAGAGAACTTACGAGTATAATGTCATTGGGAAACAGAGTCATGATGTTTGGTGATCTCAACTATAAGCACTACCATTGGAATGCTAATTGTACGCCACCTAATACCAGCGGCAGAAACCTAAATGAATTCGCCGAGAGTGAAGACTGCATAGTTCATTATCCTGAGGAACCGACATACTTTCAATTCAATGGTAATACGCCAAGCACACTGGACATTGCCGTAACAAAAACATACCTCACGTAGACAACGTACGGACAATAACTACCATGACATCTGACCACGACCCTGTATACCTTGAAATTAAACACAATTATTCAATACCCAGGATGCAGGGTGAATTCTACGATTACAAGACAACTAACTGGCACAAGTACAGGACAATTCTAGACGAAAACATCACAATAACTAAAGACCTAATTAACACAAATGCACTTGAGGATGAATTCAACAAACTCACAAACGCCATCATTCTAGCCAGAGACAGAACTACGAAACTCATAACATACAAAACGAAAAAAGACAACTTACCACAGGACATCATAGAACTTATATCACACAAAAACAACCTACGAACAAGTATTAGAAATAAAAAATTTAAAAAAACCGACTTCAAAAACGTGCAGATGCCGTCACCACATTTTAACCAATTTTACATGGGACCACCCTTGAGGTACCCCCTTACTAACAAAAAAAGAATCATAGAAATCGGACAAGATGGTAAATTATTATCGCTAAACATACATAAAAAATGAAGAGTTTGAGGATTTTTCCATGGATCCAATTATTAGATTTTAACCAAATTTATATGGGACCACCCCTGAAGTACCCCCTTTCTATCAAAAAAAGAATTATTGAAATCGGACAAGATAGTAAAGCATAATCGCTAAACATACATAAAAAAATGAAGAGTTTGAGGATTTTCCCATGGATCCAATTATTAGATTTTAACCAAATTTATATGGGACCACCCCTGAAGTACCCACTTTCTAACAAAAAAAGAATCATTGAAATCGGACACTGTGTTAAAGAATAATCGCGGAACATACATAAAAAAAAATATCGCGACGAATTGATAACCTCCTTTTTTGAAGTCGGTTAAAAAGATGGCAAACATACAGGTCAACCGATGACAGGGTCAGTCTCCTAAATCTCGGCAAAGTTATAAACCAAAAAATAACCGAATTCAGAAACGCTAAATGGAGAGAGACCCTGGAAGCGGTTAACCCACAAGACAATTCGGTGTGGAAAGTTCTGAGGAGGTTCAAAAAACCATACTCGGAACTTCCCATACTGAAATACAAAGACAAAGTGTGCTTGACAGATAACCAAAAAGGCAGCGCTCTCGGCGAATACTTTCAAAATAATTTCGTAAATAATCAATCTAATATAGTAAAACAAACAGAAATCGAAAATACATGTAAGGACATTCGCGATATGAACATCCAAGATATACACCCTAAATACCTAACTTCCCCTAAGGAAGTAGCGGAAGTAATAAAGAGATCACCAAACAAAAGGGCTCCGGGACCGGATGGCATACCAAACAAACTACTCAAAAACCTCTCAAAAAAATCTCTAGTACAATTGCACTATTTAATTAACAACATATTCAGAATGCAACATTATCCAAAACAACTCAAAATAGCGAATATAATTCCGATTCATAAAAGTGGAAAGAGCAAAACGTTAGTAGAAAGCTACCGCCCTATTTCACTTCTCAATGGTATCTCTAAGATCATAGACAAAATAATACTAAACAGACTGACAACACACGAACTGGACAAGACGATCATTCCGTCTGAACAGTACGGTTTCAAAGCCGGACATAGCACTATAGCACAGATTATCAGAATAGCAAACGAGGCAAAAAAAGCTTTCAATAAAAAACACCAAACTGTGCTTGTTGCATTGGATGCTGCTAAGGCGTTTGACACCGTCTGGACAGACGGACTGATCTACAAAATGTTTGAGAATGACTACCCCGTTTTCATTGTTAAAACAATACAAACATACAGGACAGACAATTCTTCACAAAAATCAAAGACACAAAAAACGGACCATTTACAGCCCAGGCTGGAGTACCTCAGGGCTCAGTACTGGCGCCGCACCTGTATACCATCATGACACATGACATGCCAATGGGTCAAAATGGTATACAGACGGCGTTGTACGCGGATGACACCTGTGTCTTTAAATCATCACATTCAGCAGAAGTTGCACTCAGAAGACTGGACATACACGTAAACAGAACCCTAGTCCCCTATCTAGAAGAAAATAAGATTAAAATTAATCCTGAGAAAACGAAAAGCCTCTTACTTACGAAAAGAAAATCAGATAATATTCAGAGCACGATTAAAATTCAAGATAAAAGTATTCCAACTACTAATAAAATGAAATACCTCGGATTTATTCTAGATAGGGGATTAACATTCCAAAAACACATTGTCGACAGGGTTGGCAAAACAGTAGGGGCTATCAAAACCCTTTATCCACTTCTACACATGCGCAGTGGGGTTACAAGGCAAAATAAAATCCTCCTTTACAAGCAAGTCCTACGGCCTATCCTCACCTACGGTAGTCCAGTCTTCTGCTCAATGGCAAACAAACATTTTGAGAAACTACAAATAATACAGAACAGGTGTCTTCGGCTAGCGCTGGGGTGCAACAGATATGAGCGAATCACAAACATACATGAGCAAGCATCCGTCGAACCAATCAAAGACTTCGTAATGAAATCGGCGGAGAGATTCTACAGAAACTGTCTTCCTACCTCGTTAAAGGAAGACATATACTCACAAAACGATAGGGACGGTGTAACAAGAACTCACGGATGCTTGCATCAGAACCTACAAATATACAGAACAGACGTGGACTAACAGATGCTACTAACGAGCTCACAGCAGAGAGCATTGCACTAAAATACCAAATCACAACGACCACTAGTTACCAACTATGGTCGGACGGAAGACTGCACGGTGACGTCATCGATCTGTACTGAAACCGACTAACCTAGAACTGTTCTAGGCCGAGTTTGCACGGATCCGTAGCAAATTTTTCACCGACAACTGTCAATTGTCAACTGTCACTTGTGATTTAACAATAACATTCTAATTTCTTTTAATTGCGCCAGTGTAAGTTAAACAAAACTCCGGGAGTGACTCGGAGTTCATGTCTGAGCCCTTAGGGCCACACAAAACAGAGTATGAGACTCTTTATTCCCGTCGATTGCGGGACCGGATCAACAACACGTCTAAAAATCCGACAGTGAACGTCAATGTGGTGCGTAAACGATCAGTAGTGAGCAGCCCTAAAGTGACTTAATCTAAGCAACATCACCCTTATAAAAACGTGAGTAGTCGCATGAGCATAAATAATTCTCCTAACCTAATGGGATCAGATGACCAATACAGAAAAAACTCCACGCAAAAATTTTTCACAAAAAAAAGTTTGGAGAAAGGAAATAGCCTAAAAGTTAACCCAGATACTACCACCAACAAGCTGCCAAGCACCACAATCCTAAACTCAGCTGAAAACACGCAAACAGTGCCCAATACCCAAGTTGCGAGACAAAACACAAATCCCAACAAAATTTTGGAAAGTTTGGAGAAAGGAAACAGTCTAAAAGTGAGCACAGTCTCTACCATAGACGATCTGACAAGCAACCTGAATAAAAATCTAACTGACAACACACAAACAGTCCCTTTAGAACATGCGGCGAGTCTAAATAAAAATCCTCACAAAAATATAGAAAGTTTGGAGAAAGATGGACATCGAAAAAGTTCGGAGAAAATAATTAATTGTGAAAGTATGGAGAACACTGTTGTGACTCAAAATAGTAATTTCAACATTAAGGAAAGTTCGGAGAATACTGATAGTGCAATCGGGCACATCAAACAAAGTTCGGAGAAAACTGATAGTGCAACCAGGATGTCCCATGTGCGCGAAAGTTTGTCGAAAACCGCGAGATATAGCGACAGTACCGAACAATACGAAAGTATGGAGAATTATTCTGTCGACGGTGCAAGCGACTCATCGCTAGACAGCCTAGAAAAGAGCGATAACGTGATACGGTCGGATCCAAATGAAAGTTTGGAGAAACTGATTAATGACCTCGAAGACTCCAACGCTGACTCCCTTAGCCCAGATAAATTAAATGACACCGTTCTGGACATGGATGAACAAGAAAATCAACCCAAACTCCCGATTGAAGAAAAAAATCGAACTAATTTTTTGGAAAAAAAAAAGTATGGAGAAAATCTCAATTTCTCTCAAACCACCTACAAAACGTTAAAACTACCAAAAAATGTTATAATGAGACCATTAGACTTTGGTCAAAATGCACGGTCCTCTGGCGACTCCAGTACCATCACCCCTATTAACACCCCTCTACTTAACAGTGCCAATGATACCCTGACCCAAGGTGCAGAAGGGGCTTCAGGATCAAGTACAAAACGGGTACAGAACATTAATGATGTGAATCCATTCAAAAAGGTATTTGCAGTGGAAAGTGGGATGGGAGGACAGATCAGACAGGGGGTGGATCGAGTAACTTCCAGTTTGATTTTGTCCAAGCACCTACTGCTGTAAACAAGCCTTTCTCGCAGTTTGAAAGCATGCAACCAGCTAAAAACACAGGAACAATAAAAAGAACCACCCTACAAGCTGACCCGAGAATCAAAGTCACGGTATTAAATAATGACATACCCCCTCAGACAACTCAAACAATCCTGAATTACAACTCAGCTTACTGCACCTCTGAAGATGAAAACAAACCCCCGTACTATAATCATGGAAACACCCAACTACCTACATCGCCAAACAGTACCTTCCAGTTAAGGGCTAAACCCCTATCTCAAAATCAGCCTATGGAAACAGACCCTCCCCCAGGTACAAACCCTCCATTCCAGACGCCCAGGAAATTCAGTAAAAACTTCCAGATGCTGATGAGGGAAAAAACCAAAAAGTCAATCACCAAAACAAATAATAGATTTCAGCCTCTCACTGACGAATCCGAGACGGAATATGAGGATGATCTGGATCGAATTATTAAACGCAAAAGGGTATCATCCACTCGAACCCCCAAGAGTAACAAAAATACATCCAAAAATGTTATTCAAGCGGAAGAAACCATAGAGAGTATTCTCGCTGAGAATAAAAACAACAACCCTCCGAAGACGACCTCCAACCCCAAAAATAAATCGACTATGCCACCTATAGTTATCGATGGGAAAACATCAAACCAAGCATCACTCATTAGCGACATAAAAGAAATAGTAAAAGGTAACTTTAGTATTAAACACACCAATAATTCGACAATCCTCTTTGTGGATGACAAAGAGGACCACTGTAAGATGGTAGAAAATATTAGGGCCGAGAAGCTACCCTTCCACACTTACACCACCAAAGACGAAAAAACCCACGCGTTTGTTCTTCGTGGGTTAGCGGACGGTACAAAAATTCCAGATATTGTGGAAGATCTACAGGAAGAATACGAAATAAAAGTTAAAGAAATCTTTCGTATGAACACCAAAAACCGACCTCTCTTTCTGGTTGTCACGGACCCCTCGATGACACTGGATTATTTAAACAAGAATGCCCGAAGAGTTCTCTACACCAGGGTTACCTGGGAACTTCGGAAATCCGTCAAATTAATAATCCAGTGTCACAATTGTCAGCAGTGGGGGCACGCCACGGCTAACTGCGGCAGGAAATCGAAATGCGTAAAATGTGCGGGGGATCACCACACACGAACCTGCCTAAAAACTAGAGAGACAGCTGCTACGTGTGTAAACTGTGGGGGTGATCACCCCGCAAACTACACTAAGTGTAGCAGTTACCTTGAAAGAATTAACAGACTGGAAGAAAAGAAATTACAAAGGCCACAGAAAACAAAATATGTACCCGCCCCAATACCAAAAATTAACCAATGGGAGGCCAGATCACAACATACTAGAGCAGATGAATTTCCGGCACTGCCCACAAATGCACAGAGGCCACAGCAGAGGTCAAACCCGGTACAACAACCACAACAAAGAGCTTCTATCACTTCACTACCTCGACAACCCTCATATCAAGGAGGAGCCATGGACGATTTCACAGCCCTCAACGACGCGTTTGCTGAATTAAATACCCTGGTAAATATAGGTGAGCTTACAAGAGCAGTTAGACAACTCAATACACTTCTTAAACAATGTAGAACAGGTAAAGACATCATAGAAACATATAATAACTTTATGACGAATGTTGACAATCACTTTAACCTACGGAACTAAACGCTACAAAAGACAAAATCAAAATTTGTTTCTACAATGCGAATGGGATGCGAAGCAAGACCCAATTGGTTCGCAGTTTCGTTCTCAAACATCAGTTTGACATCATGCTCATTACTGAAACACATTACACACAAACGAACAAATTTAACATACCCGAGTATGATGTCATAAGACAGGACGGACTAAATCAAGCTAAGGGGGGAGTAGCAATGATAATCAAGCGAAACATAAAATATGAACTACTTAGTAATCTTAATATATCGCAGGAACATATTAGAATCTTAATAAATAACCTAACCCTGGTGGGCACCTACAACCATCCTGCCAATATATTCACTAAAGTAGAACTAAACACAATAATGTCTTCCGGAAAAAGAGTCCTTCTGTTTGGAGACCTTAACTGTAAGCACTATCACTGGGACGCCAATTGCACAACCCCGAATAAAAGTGGCAGAAATCTTAACGAATTCGCCGAGAGTGAAGACCTTATTATACATTACCCTGAAGAACCCACCCACTTCCCCTTCAACGGTAATACCCCAAGCACACTCGACATTGCAATCACAAAGGACATACCAAACGTGGACAATGTAAGAACAATCAAGACAATGACATCAGACCATGACCCTGTATACATGGAAATAAAAACCACCAGATTATTTCCTAGAATACAGGGTCAATTCTACAACTACAAAAACACTAATTGGCATACATACAGGAAAACACTTGACGAAATTATAATAATAAACAGAGACATAACTGATCACACAGTATTAGACGACGAATTCAGGAAACTTACGGACGCCATCAAAACCGCTAGAAACAGAACAACAAAACTAGTAAATATCAAGCAATACAACGACGACATACCACAGGACATACTTGACCTTATCAAATACAAAAACAACACACGAAAACGATGGCAAAACCACAGACAGGCCGCAGACAGGGTCAGTATGCTTGCACTGGGGAAGGAAATAAACCGGAAAATTAACGAACACAGAAATAATAAATGGAGACTGACCCTGGAAGCGGTTAACATACAAGACAATTCGGTGTGGAAAGTTGTGAGGAAGTTTAAAAAACCTTACTCGGAGCTTCCCACACTGAAATACAAAGACACAGTGTGCTTGACCGACAACCAAAAGGGACGCGCTCTCGGCGAGTATTTTCAGGATAACTTTAAAAATCCACTAGTAAATAATCCCAAACAGCAAGAAATTACCGACTTTTGTAATGACATAAGAGAACTTGATACTCAAACCGTGCCCTCGAACTCACTAACTTCCCCTAAGGAAATCGCGGATGTCCTACAACGTTTCCACAACAGGAGGGCTCCTGGTCCAGATGGCATCCCTAACGTGCTTTTAAAAAATTTATCACGGAAAGCTATTGTCCACTTACACTATCTGATAAATGCCATCATGAAATTACAGTATTACCCTGTCTCTATGAAAATAGCTAATATTGTTCCGATACACAAATCAGGTAAAACTAAGGGTGAAGTTCAAAGCTACAGGCCAATATCACTATTAAATGGGGTTGCTAAGATAATTGATCATATCCTATTAAACAGAATCAAGACTTACGAACTAGACAAAGAGATCATCCCGGCGGAACAGTACGGTTTCAGAGCTGGACACAGCACGATTGCACAAGTCATAAGAATTGCACACCATGCTAAAAAGGCTTTTAACTCCAAACAACAAACTGTGCTTGTAGCACTCGATGCTGCTAAGGCGTTTGACACCGTCTGGACTGACGGGTTGATCTACAAAATGTTTGAGAACGACTACCCCGTTCACATTGTAAAAACAATACAAACGTACCTACACAAAAGACAATTTTTCATCAAAACTAAAAACACACTTAATGGACCATACACAGCGCAAGCGGGAGTACCTCAGGGCTCAGTACTCGCGCCTCATCTGTACACTATCATGACCCATGATATGCCAATGGGTCATAATGGCATACAGACGGCCTTGTACGCCGATGACACTTGCATATACAAATCATCGCAATCTGCCGAAATAGCGGCAAGAAGACTGGACATCCATATTAACAGAACGATAGTCCCCTACTTCGATAATAATAAAATTAAATTAAATCCAAAAAAAACTGAAAGCTTAATCATGACAAAAAGGACAACAGAATGCATTAAAACCAAAATAAAAGTTCAGGGGCAGACAGTTAACACCACCAATAAGTTAAAATATTTAGGAGTAATATTAGATAGGGGACTCACGTTCAGTAATCACATTAAAGATAGAGTAGGGAAAACTACAGGGGTAATCAAAATGCTATACCCCATACTAAATCGGCGAAGTGGACTGTCCATCCAAAATAAACTACTCCTATACAGGCAGGTTCTAAGACCAATTCTCACCTATGGAAGTCCAGTCTTCTGCGGTATGGCCAACACACATTTCAATCAACTACAGATCTCACAAAACAAGTGTCTTCGGCTGGCACTGGGGTGCGACCGCTATACAAAAATCAACGACTTACATGAACAGGCATCCATGGAACCTATTAAAGACTACATACTAAGAATATCAAACAAGTTCTATAACCATTGTCTCCCTAGCACGGTCAAGGAAGACATATTACAATTTCATGAAGGGGATGGGGTAGTCAGGAAACATGGATGCCTGCATCAAAACCTACAAATTTACAGACGAGACGTGGAATGAGCGTTGCTACTAACAAACTCACAGCAGCGAGCATTCCACTAAACAGCCAAATCACTACGACCACTAGCTAATAACTATGGTCGGACGGAAGACTGCACGGTGACGTCATCGGCCAGAATTGGAATCGAGGCTTGCCTTGTGCCTGGTTCGGGAAGTTGACGAAACTGTGTAGTCTTGTGATTTGAACTAAACGCACGAAAGACGACACATGACGCACATTCACATAAGGACAACCCTGTTTTTTCGAAACTAGTTTTTCAGGGAAGACAAATCACAAGTAAACTCAAACAAAACTATAGACAACATACAATTACTGATCTTGTAAGCAAACTATAACTACTATATAGTGCTACTATAGCAAGGAGATAGTACATACCCCCCCTCAGAATAACTAAATAATTATATCGAGTACAATTGTGGCTAGGAAATCGGCCATGGTTCGCCCCGTGTGAATCAATATGGAATTGGAGCTTCAAGAGGCGCACTCCTGAAGCAAATCTATATAAATAATTGTATTGTGATTATTATGAAATGTACATATGTAAATATTAATAAAGAATTTTTAAATGAATGAATGAAATGAAACCGACTAACCGCGATTTTAGGGCAAATCGGTGGCGAATCTGTGCAATCTCGTGATTTAGATTGACCTAGGACAAACTACAACGTGACGCACACAGCTACAAAGACAACCCTGTTTTTTCGGAATTGGTTTTTCAGGGAAGACACACACATAAGTAAAATCAAACAAAAACTATAGACATACTCCATTGCCGATATAGCAAGCAAGCCACAATAGATGCATAATGCTCCTAGAAGCAAGGAGGTATCTAAACAGCTCAAAATTAATAAATTAATACAAATAATTTCTCGGCTATGACATCGGCCATGGCCTAATCTTTGTTTTTAGGTTAGAAGATGAAGCTTTCTGGTACATACAAGAAGCAATCTGACACATATTAAATGTATTAATAAAAATTGTATATATGTTATGTAGATAACAAAATTTTTAATAAATGATTTTTAAAGTAAAGTAAGTACGAGCGCGAAATCGAGAATTCCGCGACAGATACATGGCTGGAAGGTACACAGTTCATTCTGCCCGTGAAATGCACGAACAACCAAAGACTATACCAACGCACACACAAAGACAACCCTGTTTTTTCTAGCTTTTTCAGGGGACAAATAACCATAAGTAAAACGCGACAAATCCTCAACCATTTTCCATTACCGATCCCAAACAAAACCAAAATCCTCCAATAATACCGAACTGGTAAGGAGTGGGGGCAGATATACATACCAAACTGTTAGTCAGACGACTTATTGTGGGCGGATCTATCCTCCCTGGTCCAATGACCTGCACGATTCGGTAGTGTAAATACAATTAGATCCTTTGACATGTAAATACCTCTTTTATTGTAAATAAAATTTTGTTATTATTATTAGTACTCCTTACTTTTACTTTAAAAATCTTTATTCATTGTTTAATAATACATTGTACATCTAGAGTTGCAAAAATAATATTTAAGTGAAGAAATTTTCTTCACACTTCCTAGGGATCCTGGGCGGCTATTGGCTGATGTTCTGCCGTTGTAGCTCTGTGGATGCTAGTCATATTGATTTTCGAGAGTCGACTCCTTACCAGGTGGTATTATGGGACTATTTTTGTTTTTTAAGCTGAGAGCGGTGAGTGTTAAGTGTGAAAGTTATGTTTGAATTTAATTATGTCGGCTTTCCCTGAAAAAGCTATTGAAAAAACAGGGCCAATTTAAAGTGTATAAGCGGCAGTCGCAGGTTCTCAACAGTCCTTTACCTACTATTTAAAAGGATTATCTTCATTAGCCAATTCGGGTAAGTTACCACATTAGTTAATAATAATAGAGAATTATAATTATCCTTTATTAATCCTTTCAAGGAGAAATTCATAGTGCAATCAATATTTAATTCTAAAAAGGATTATCTTCAATAGCTTGTTTGTGTAAGTTAGTATTTTAGATGCCCTGTTTATAATATATGTATATAAGGTTTAAATAAGAAATACCAACGAACTGTAATCATTCTTATTTTGTCTTTGTACGAGTTTACATCATTGTAAAATTTGAAAATGCCGTTAAAATTTGTTGACAGCGAAAGAGGTCACAAAATGCTTTTATACAATGGCCATACACATTCTAGAGAAAAAATTTCTGGAGAAAAAGGTATTTGGAAATGTTCTCTATATCAAAAATGGAGATGTACCGGTCGCATTCATACCATAGGCGATGAAATTGTGAAGAGTACCGAACATGATCATGATAGTGCTGATGCCGAAGTAAGAAGAGCTGTTAAAAAAATGAAAGTTTTAGCTGAACAAAGTAGTTCCACTACTCAACAAATCATTGCAAAGGTTTACGAGGGTTTATCATCATCGGCTGCAGCCAGATTACCACAAGTGAGTGCAATGAAAAGAACTATTCAACGAAAAAAGGAAAAGACAGAAGAAATTCCTGCGATTCCAAATTCTCTGCTTCAATTAGTTATTCCACAGGAATATACACTGACAAGCAGTGGTCAGTTATTTTTAATGTACGACAGCGGCCCATCAGAAGATCGAATATTAGTGTTTACAACAGAAAGAAATCTTGACTACATGTTGGAGTGTGAACACTGGTACGGAGATGGAACTTTTTTAACAGCCCCTAATATGTTTTCCCAAATATATACAATCCATGGCGTCAAATATTCAAATACCATTCCAACAGTATATGCAATTCTGCCGAATAAAAGAGAAGAAAGCTATAGACGTTTATATGCAGCATTAAAAAATTTGAAACCTGAACTTTGGCCTACATCTTTTTTAATGGATTTCGAAAAAGCAGCGATGAAGTGAATGAAGTGAATTCCCTAATACTCAAATTCGTGGATGCTTTTTTCATTTTTCTCAGTGTATATGGAGACAAATCCAGAATACCGGATTTCAGAGGCGATATGTGGATGAAGAAGTGTTTTCATCAAATTTGCGACTTCTGGCTGCACTTGCTTATGTTCCTGAAGACGATGTAGAGAGTGCTTTTGATTTATTATTGGAAAGTGAATTCTATGCAGAAAACGAGCAGATTTAATAAACTATTTTGAAGACACGTGGATTGGTAGATTAGACAGAAAATGAAGAAGACGGTTACCAAAATTTCCTATATCTTCTTGGAATTGTTACAATGCAGCCAGAGAGGGAATTGCTAGAACCAATAATGCAGTTGAAGGATGGCATAACAGTTTCAGTTCAATTGTTTCCATTGCACATCCCAACATTTGGAGGCTAATTAAGGATTTACAAAAGGCGGAAAGCCTTAACAAATTGAAAATAGAGCATATTGTGGCAGGTAAGAAAATTACTCAAAAAAAAATTTACAAAGATTCTGCACGTCGTTTAAAACTACTTACAGAATCCTACGACGCTCGTAATACCATGGAATTGGAATTGCGCATAATTTTCGAATGCAAGTCTAATTAATTTTTATTAATTTTTATTAATTTTTATTAATTTTTATTAATTTTTATTAATTAATTTTTATTAATTTTTATTAATTTTTATTAATTTTTATTAATTTTTATTAATTTTTATTAATTTTTATTAATTTTTATTAATTTTTATTAATTTTTATTAATTTTTATTAATTTTTATTAATTTTTATTAATTTTTATTAATTTTTATTAATTTTTATTAATTTTTATTAATTTTTATTAATTTTTATTAATTTTTATTAATTTTTATTAATTTTTATTAATTTTTATTAATTTTTATTAATTTTTATTAATTTTTATTAATTTTTATTAATTTTTATTAATTTTTATTAATTTTTATTAATTTTTATTAATTTTTATTAATTTTTATTAATTTTTATTAATTTTTATTAATTTTTATTAATTTTTATTAATTTTTATTAATTTTTATTAATTTTTATTAATTTTTATTAATTTTTATTAATTTTTATTAATTTTTATTAATTTTTATTAATTTTTATTAATTTTTATTAATTTTTATTACTTTTTATTAATTTTTATTAATTTTTATTAATTTTTATTAATTTTTATTAATTTTTATTAATTTTTATTAATTTTTATTAATTTTTATTATTTTTAATAATTTTTATTAATTTTTATTAATTAATTTTTATTAATGCTTATTAATTAATTTTTTATTAATTTTTATTAATTTTTAATAATTTTTAATCATTTTTAATAATTTTAAATAATTTTTAATTTATATTAATTTTTAATAATTTTTAATAATTTTTATTAATTTTTAATAATTTTTAATAATTTTTAATAATTTTTAATAATTTTTAATAATTTTTAATTATTTTTAATAATTTTTAATAATTTTAAATAATTTTTAATAATTTTTAATAATTTTTAATAATTTTTAATAATTTTTAATAATTTTTAATAATTTTTAATAATTTTTAATAATTTTTAATAATTTTTAATAATTTTTAATAATTATTATCAATTTTTATTAATTTTTATTATTCTTTATTAACTTTTATAAATTTTTATTATTTTTATTAACTTTTATTAATTTTTATTAATTTTTAATAATATTTAATAATTTTTAATATTTTTTAATAATTTTTAATGATTTTTAATAACGTTTAATAATTTTTAATAAATACTAATAAATTTTAATAATTTTTAATATTTTTTTAACAATTTTTAATAATCTTTAATAATTTTTAATAATTTATAATGATTTTTAATAATTTTTTAATAATTTTTAATAATTTTTAATAATTTTTAATAATTTTTAATAATTTTTAATAATTTTTAATAATTTTTAATAATTTTTAATAATTGCTAATAATTTTTAATTTTTAATAATTTTTAATAATTTTTAATAATTTTTAATAATTTTTAATAATTTTTAATAATTTTTAATATTTTTTAATAATTTTTAATAATTTTGAATAAATATTATTAATTTTTAATAATTTTAATAATTTTTAATAAATATTTTTTTATTTATTTACACTAATTTTTATTTATTTTTATTAATTTTTATTTATTTTTATTAATTTTCATTTATTTATTTTTTTGTTTTTTTTTATGTTTACGATTTTTGCCTTCCTCCTTAAAATATGAAAATCCAAAAACCTTGAAATACGTCATTATTTACTTACGATGAGTAGCTACAATTCCAATTTTTAAATTTCTACAATTAAAACCGGAAGTCTTATTCAAACTTTCACTTTCCGTTTTCTCCCTTAATATGTAAAAACCAAATACTTTGAAATATGTCTATTTATTTATGAAAGAGTACCTACAATTCCAATTTTTAAGTTCCCACCATAACATTCACTCCCACACATTTCCCCAATTTCCCCCATTTTCCTTCGGTCCCTCTTTTTCCCTGTCACCCCCATTTTCCTCATCGATACATCCATCCATCCAAACTTTCGCATTTATATATTTATATGATATAAGTAAGCCAAGTCTGTTATGTTAGTGACATTCAGATGTTTCTGATTATCTGACAGTTTTTTTCATTGTTGAAGTTTACCATTAATTATAATTTAGTTCAACATAATCCAACATATTCGTTTAGTCTAAAATAAACTAGAATTTCAAAAAAAGTAAGAAATATGTTTACTAATTCAAACATTAACAATATACAACATATTGTAGTTAATAATTTTCCTGAGAATATAAATGGTATTCAATACTCAACCGCTCAAAATGAAGCTAGCGGAAGTATTGATTTTCATAAGAAAAGAAATCATACTGAAATTTCAACTGTTCAAAACGATGCTAGCGGATCTGAGAAAAGAAATAATACTGAAATTTCAACAATTCAAAACGGTGCCAGCTGTAGTCACAGTATTAAAAGTATACCTAATGTCAAGCAAATATCTCGAAATATTCAAAATGTGGACAAGACTTCAACTTCGAAAACTGACACTAACAATAAAGATTTTAAGCCATTTGGTTCTCGTCCCGGTGAGAAACTCTTTATACTTACAGGGACAGTCGAAAGAGTAATACAATGGAACAAACTTTTATCCAATAAATCCTGCTGTTTCGAAGTTATCGCTGCTGTTATATCTCTCCAGGAAGGTAAGATACGCACCCAAAAAGTCATGCTGTTACGAGACAGAACTGGACCTATACTACAAGTTGTTTATTACCCACTTATTACCCGTCTCGCTATTGAAGATTTTGATTTGGGAAAAATGATTAGATGTGTAGGACACATGATTGGATCCAATATTTTAAATGCTATTAGTATTAGGAATGCATCCAATGATGAAGTTGAAAGTTTGCATAGATTGACGCTGATATCTGAGCAAGCTGTATGTACGCATTTGAAAAATTAAATAAGTTTGTTAGAAAAAATAAAATACCTATGTGTTTTTGGTTAAGAATTAATGTGTTAATTTAATTTACATACATAAAGTAATGTTAACTATATTTTAGTATTGTTCTGATAACTATTTGTTGCTATAATAAATGGTCATGTTTTTTAAGTAATCTGAATCATTTCAATAAATTAAGTAAACTAAATATTTCTTACTAGGGATGGGCGATACTTCATGTCACAGTGAATTTGTCACTGATATAGTTTTATCACAGTTACAACATTGACTTTGAAGTCGTGACATGACAATAATTTTCTACTACTGGAAACCTATGGAATTTTTCTACTTAATTCCAAGTCACTGAGATGGGTTTCCATCGGCTATGGATTATATAACTACTCTATAGGTGGTTCGAGCACCAACTTCTGGATTTTGAATTCTCTTCCATTGGTTGAAATTAGAAATGTACCTTCCTGTTACTTATTTATTTAAACTTGGTTAACTCTGATACAAACTATAACATTTTTACAATGTACTTAAATTGGTTGCTTACATATGTGGTAATTAAAAGTCGATTTATAACATCTTACTTTACTGGGCTGATTTCAGCAGATAGCAAATAAAATTAACCTTACTGGTCAAGTTTGAGAATGTATCTAACTTGTTGAAACTCCTTATTTTATTTTTGAACATTTACTAGGAGTAACTGAGATAGACTTATATGATGAAAGAGATGTAGTTTGAACTGTTTCTTACCAAGCAGACCAGAGAGTATAAGTCTATTCTAAAAATAGCTTTTATATTGTGTGTACAGGGTGGTTCTATATTGTTTTTTATGCGATTGAAACATTATTTTAATATTATTTTATTTATGGACTGAATAATGAACTATGATGTGATTTTTATATTACCTTTCTTTTCATTATTTATACAGGGTGGGTTAAGAGTAACTGGCATATCTTGTTAAAACTGTTTGTAAAAATGAATGAATTACGTTACTTTTACCGTTTATAGGTTTAATGCAAATTCAGTCAGTAGCCATCCAAAATGAGTGTTTAGAAGTGTAGGCAGACTCTTGCCAAGAGTTTTGAAACCGCCCAAGATAAATGAATACCCAGACAACACACCAAATCCTTTGGATATCTACTGGATATCCCAATATCCACTGAATGTCCAGTCCATGGTGGATATCTATTTTATATCCATGAGATGTTATTTATAGACATGCAAATGTCCATAAATAATAGTAATTATATAGCAAATTATTAAAAAATTACGCCATTGTGCTCGCTATTGTGGCTAATAGTACCGTTCAGATATTTAAAATTAATTTTTTTTAAGGTGTATTCAATATCCCATGGACATCCACTAAATATATCAAAGTCTAGGCGCGAACGCAAACCATGGTGGATATCCACTAGATGTAATTTTTGATTTTGCTTACTAAGTATAGATGGCGATACCACTTTCGCATCTACTCATGCTCAACCCGCCGTAATTGAGTTCGATCGAAAATATTTTGAGTGTTGAAAATATTTTTTATCTCTGCTATTTTCTTTCGACGTTATTCAATAATCATTAGTTATTATTAACCTCTACTAAAGATACCCATAAAATATTTTGCTGAATATCCGAATTCCTCTATATCCTGGGATATAGACGGACGTTTGGTTGGATATCCACAAAATATATTCTGTGGATATCTCTGGGATTTCTTGTATTGTCTGGAAGATACCCATTAGATATTTTGCTGGATATCCATAGGATATCTTCTATATTCTGGATATAGATGGACATTTGGATATCCATATTAGATCCACGGAATATTTCTGATATTCTGTGGATATATTGGATATCCACAAAAGATATTCTGTAAATATCTCTGGGATTTGGTGTGTTGTCTGGGTAGTATACATCCGCTCTGGCCAAAATATCAATTTCAGAGGGGATGTGAAATCTGCTATCAGTGAAATTTTTAAGATAATAATTAGGTATTTGCAAGTTAGGTACATCTATTTGTAGGGTCTGATTACAATTAGGAGAACACACCTACGTCATAACTAGTATTTCGAATTTCCAATATATATCATCTATAACTATCAATAAATAAAGAATATGTAAGTTGTCTGGTATAAAAATACTGTTCCTACATTTCTATAATATTTACAAGCCACTAACTCCCATTAGGCGGCGATATCCAACGAATTACTTCGCCAATTGATGACATACCTGTGTTTATCTACCTAATTGTAATGGGGCCCTACTCGATGAATTTTTGAATTATATTTTCAACTATTATGCAAGATAATTTAAATCGTTTTTGTTCATTGTGTTTGGCTGTTACATCTATATCTACAGATTGAGAAATTTCGTTACATTCATTTAAATTACCTGAAATTTTAATATTATTATTATTATTATTATAGGGCGTTACGACAAACGGAGCTCTATTTTTTGGGTAAACTTTTAGTTGAACTGTAGCTAATATGTGATTGGTTTTAGATATAATGGCTGAAAGCGCTGTTGCATTTTGAACTTCTGGTAAGGCCTCAATAACCTGCATACTAGTAGTAAAAGTTTTAATTTGCTTTGAATTTGGTTGAATTCGATTTGTTTGTTGACTATAAGATTGTGTTTGATATTGATCTGATTGATTTTGATTTACATGTTGATTGTATGATTGTGTTTGATATAGATTTGATTGATTTTTATTTATATGTTGAACTTGTTAGATTGATACCTTTGATTGTGTTGATGTCAAGATCTAGCTTTATTTTGATATACATAATTAGATGAAGATGCTGAGTTTTGATTGATTTGTAGATTGTATATTTGAATGTTGATTGTGATTGATTTGAGCGTTTTGTCGCTGATATTTTGCTTTGAGGCACTATGGGCCATGTTTATATTCTAATAACTATCATTTTGTTGATATTGATTTGAATTACGTGTAAAATGTAATAAAGGGTGGTGTCTCCCTTGACATGTATTCAAGGAAAAACAATCTTTTGCAAGCATTAAACACAACTACCCATACAGCACAAACACATTTCAGATATATTTCATAAATGTCACATTGAAACATTTGTAATGTTGTATAAATATTATGGAACAACCCAAAAACATTTCTGAAATGTGCCTGAAACGTAAAAAAGTCGTATAAATATAAAATTTTATATCGTTTTTTTGCTAAATTTTCTACTTAATAGATAGTAATTAAATATAAATTTCCATACATACCTGGCTGCCGACCTTCATCCCTTGTGTTAAGAGTGGCTGATGGGTTCGAAAAGTACTTAATTGATGTTGTTTTTATACACTCATCACTTTTATAGTCAAACTAAATACCATTGGAAAAGTCGCAAAATTTCCAACAAGAAAATACCCAGCTGCCTCGCGAAAGCTTTTGCAAAACTGAGGCTGCCGCGATTTTGTGTGCGCTCAAAATTTGGTCAAGTATGTAATCCACTCAGATAAACAAATGAAATATAGATAACTAATGGGCGCCGTTTAACATAGGCTTTGTTTGAAGCCAGTATATATATGAACTTTTTATGGCCCTTCGGCACTCTCTTATGTAATAGTGATCAATTCAAAGGAAATTGTATTTAAATTAAATTTTATTGTTCTTACTATGAATCTAGCTTACCTTTTATTGTGTCCAACTTTTTGATAATTTTCTAAAAATTCTTATAGTACACTTTATCATAAAAATTAATATCCTTTTATAATATTCTCTTCGCTTATATATAAATTAACCATAAGGGTATAATTTATTAGAGTATTGAAAACAAAAGAACAATATTATGTTCTTTTGGTCCAAATGGTACTATGGTTTTGACCGTGAATCTGTATTTTATTAAGTAAGCCAATAAAATAGTATCAATATAGTATATTGGAGTACTTGCAACAAAAGAACAACATTATATTTAAATAATTAGAGAATGATTTTCCATTTTGTTTTCTAACTTTGATCTGACTTTTTTTGAGGCTTTAATAGTCGAAAATAAAATGGTGTTTTATTAGAAGAAATTTTATTGTGAGATAAAATTACACTATTAGGTATTTTGTGGATCTCTTACCAATAAAAAAAATAACACTAAAAAAATTCATGTAGGATATAACCTTCAACATTTTTACATGCATTCTTGCTTTTTTTGCTTAACTTGTGGCTTACTCGTATTTTTCATTATTTTAGGCCACTTTGCTCTAACTTAACACCCACTTCACGCACTTGTACTCACACTTCCTGCTATTTCTGCTACTGCTTGAGTTTAGCTGCTTAGCACCTTTGCTTTTACCACACACCTCCAAACAACGTCCAGAAAGGTACATGAAACAACTGATTGCAGTACCAGCAAAAGGATGTCATAGACTTTTAAGTGCATGCCTAACGCACCTGCTTGTTTACATCCCAGCCTCTCCATCATCACTAGCCCCCTTAGCCTGCTGTGGAACACTAGGAGACCGATAGCGAATCTCCAGTTTAGTAGGGTATCCAGGATTAATAAGGTAGGATAAATCCATTAACATCTACCAACAGCATCAACGCCACCTCCTACAAGTTAAATAGTTATTAGTTTTATATTAAAATTAGACATTATAAACATACCCTTAATGGCACGAAGCCCCTTAATTTAATTAATATTAGTTGCGAGCCACAAGTGTTGACACTAGGGGTAGTTATCTATCTCCCTCCTCATCTCTTATAATATATCTGGAGATAGATCTTTATAGTAGTACATAGTAAGATAACCAATGATTTATACTGTTAGTTTTCATTAGTATAACACCTACGAATACTTTGAGTTGATTACCGCTAAAAATAAAACCTAATTAATCTGAATAAAGTTCTTCATTTATTATATATTTACCAAGCCTTTTCTTCCCTGAGATAAAAGGTTAACCCCAGAATAGCCGCATAAAGGCGAAACTTTTTGCAGCTAACAAATTTGGCCCCAACGTGGTAGTTATACCTAATAATTTCTTTATAAACATCTTTTTCGTTGTACAGTTTTGTTTTTGTAGGTTAGCTAACTTGTTCTTCTTCTTCTTCTTCTTCTTCTGTTCCTTTCATGGGCAATGTCCTTCGGGACAATTCACCCAGAGGTAACTTGTTTTAGAATAAAATTTAATTTCTGTCAAACATGACACGTAATATGCACGTAATGCTTGTTTTGGTTCTTTCACGAACTAATTCAGAATCAGTGAATTACACTCGTTCAGGGGACCTATTTTCAAACTGTGTGAGTACTCATTTCTCTCAAGATTCTCATCAGAAATGTCATACGTCAATGTGGAAACGCTTTTTTTAAAGGCCTCGAGGATTACAATTCTTAGGAGGATATTAATTATCTCTAAATAAACCGTGAGAAACAATCAGTGAGTTTACACTGGCCCTTAGGACCCTAAAAATACTGTTTTACGTTGACGTATGACATTTCTCTCGAGAGAAATGAATTCTCTCGACTTTGAAAATAGCACCCCTGCTCAATACGTTGATTATCATCGCGACGTATTCTTAAAAGATGAATTCGTCAATTGTATTTGAGAACTGGAATTGGCGGTTTTGTTTGAACCAAAACAAACCCAGAATTTAATGATCCTCTTGACGCTAATCGAGGCAATTAGTCGCGTTGCATTTTTTTGATTTATCATTTAACTGTTGGTGGTGACGTAACAAAAAAAAGATGTTGAACTTTTGGTCCCTATTTGAAATAAAAATAGAATGGTGCACAGAAGTGAATTTTCAGCTGAATTTATGTAAATAGAATCTATTAAGAGGACTAGGTTCTTATTTGTAAATAGTTACATGTTTTTGTGAAATTTGTTTGGTAATTGATACTATTATTACTATTTCACTGTTTCTGAATAAAACAATTAGTTGTTTTTTTACAATCCCTGAATATAGCTTTCTTCTTTTATTGGGATTAAAATATTTTCTTTTGTTTTAATGGAAGGCAATTTGTATTAATTAATAATTAAGATATCGACTTTATTGATTTGGAGCTTAATGCTTGTTCTTTTGATTGCGCAAACATATTTCATGATAGTTATATATTTATACTATTTTGTATGCGGAGTAACTTATTCTAGTTTTCTGAGTTGAACTTTATCTTATTCTATGCGCAGTAATTAATTTAGAGTTATTTTATATGCGCATAGATACTAGCATTGCGCAGGAGTTTAATTTTGATTACCCGTTATATGCAAAAGTATAATAGGGCGCAGTTGATTTTTTAATTTACCATTAGGCATTCCAAACAAAATGGCTACCAGTGGGTTTTGACCAGAGGGCTGCCAGATTCAGTACATTTGGAATTCAGTACTTTTTCAACTTTTTCAGTACGTCAGTGTTACGTTGTTAGTTTTAGTACGTTTATGTTAAAAATAGCAAATTCAGTACCATTTTTAGTACTATTTGGACATTTTTAATTTATAAAATAAAATAATCATTTATTCCCAAAAAAGTACGTCATTGTGTACTACACTCTATTCTTTTTCCTGTCTGGTTTATGATGCGGAGAAAATATTTCATTAATTCTGTGAAGGCGGCTCTATTTTTTTGGTAAAAACATAGTGTAGCAAGATTTGGCAAGATTACCTGATACAGAAACTTGCCCTCTAGACAATATGTCGACATTATTTAATCGTATTTACCTGTAACAATGTTTACAGTAAAACAAGAAGAAGAAGCATAATTCAAAGGGCAAGAAATTAAAGCAGGTATCCCACAGGGCAGTGTGCTAGGACCGGTTTTTTAATTATTATACACCAGTGGTATCTCCCAACAACAATATGTTAAAATATCAATTGCGGATGACACTGAAATGTTGAAATTTGGTCAACTCCTTCGGATGAAAAATACCGTTGATGCAGAAGTCAACAATGTCAACAATGTCAACTAATGCGATCCTCATTGTAGAAGAAACCAGACTGAACATATTATTATATAATACTTTTAACTATACATCCCTAAGAGGACGATATTCCATCAAACGATCATGAATTATGATGCAATATGCTTTAATATTAGCAGGGAATCCTGTATCTGCTTCTATTTCCAATTTTACGTCAACCGTAGAAAATTTTATGGTCTCTTCCTGCTTTGAACAATCAATAGCAAATAATGCGTAGTGTTTAAACGCTTCATAGTATAGAAGAGCAGTTTTCGGTGTACCGGTTGTATAGCTTAGCTTAAATTCCAAGTAGTTGTAGTGAGCAATGGTGTATAGTCGTTTTCTTTGAAATCGAAAAGCATTCGTTCGTTAGGCCATTATTCACTGTTCAGAGATACTCTAACGGTGGTAATAGGTTAACATTATCTTCGACAAAATAAACAGAAACAAGTATTTATAAGCAACGATGTTATTCGGCATCAGAATTTGGCCAAATACTTAGAGATGAACCTAGTTGGATGACTTAAATGGAAAGAAACCTGAAAAGCGCAAAGAACTTATTATTTACAATTATCTACAATTCCAATTTTTAAGTTCCCACCATAACTTTCACTCCCCACATATTTCTCTTATTTCCCCAATTTTCCCCATTTTCCTTCTGTCCCTCTTTTTCCCTCTCACCCCCATTTTCCTCATCTATACATCCATCCCTCCATCCAAACTTTCGCATTTATATATTTATATGATATAAGTAAGCCAAGTCTGTTATGTTAGTGACATTCAGATGTTTCTGATTATCTGACAGTTTTTTTCATTGTTGAAGTTTACCATTATTTTTATCATAATTATAATTTAGTTCAATATAATCCAACATATTCGTTTAGTCTAAAATAAACTAGAATTTAAAAAAAAAGTAAGAAATATGTTTACTAATTCAAACATTAACAATATACAACATATTGTAGTTAATAATTTTCCTGAGAATATAAATGGTATTCAATACTCAACCGCTCAAAATGAAGCTAGCGGAAGTATTGATTTTCATAAGAAAAGAAATCATACTGAAATTTCAACTGTTCAAAACGATGCTAGCGGATCTAAGAAAAGAAATAATACTGAAATTTCAACAATTCAAAACGGTGCCAGCTGTAGTCACAGTATTAAAAGTATACCTAATGTCAACCAAATATCTCGAAATATTCAAAATGTGGACAAGACTTCAACTTCGAAAACTGACACTAACAATAAAGATTTTAAGCCATTTGGTTCTCGTCCCGGTGAGAAACTCTTTATACTTACAGGGACAGTCGAAAGAGTAATACAATGGAACAAACTTTTATCCAATAAATCCTGCTGTTTCGAAGTTATCGCTGCTGTTATTTCTCTCCAGGAAGGTAAGATACGCACCCAAAAAGTCATGCTGTTACGAGACAGAACTGGACCTATACTACAAGTTGTTTATTACCCACTTATTACCCGTCTCGCTATTAAAGATTTTGATTTGGGAAAAATGATTAGATGTGTAGGACACATGATTGGATCCAATATTTTAAATGCTATTAGTATTAGGAATGCATCAAATGATGAAGTTGAAAGTTTGCAGAGATTGACGCTGATATCTGAGCAAGCTGTTAGTACGCATTTGAAAAATTAAATGATTTTGTTAGAAAAAATAAAATATGTGTTTTTGGTTAAGAATTAATGTGTTAGATACATAAAGTAATGTTAACTATATTTAAGTATTGTTCTGATAACTATTTGTTGCTATTATAAATGAATTAAGTGGTTCTGTTAGAACAAATAAAATATGTGTTTCTGACATTAATGTGTTAATTTATTTTAAATACATAAAGTAATGTTAACTATATTTAAGTATTGTTCTGATAATTATTTGTTGCTATAATAAATGGTCATGTTTTTTAAGTAGTTTGAATCATTTCAATAAATTAAGTAAACTAAATATTTCTTACTAGGTATGGGCAATATTTCACGTCACAGTGAGTTTGTCACTGATATAGTTTTATCACAGTTACAACATTGACTTTGAAGTCGTGACATGACAATAATTTTACTACTACTGGAAACCGTTGTTTCGGACTATGGAATTTTTCTACTTGATTCCAAGTCACGGAGATGGGTTTCCATCGGCTATGGATTATAACTACTCTATAGGTGGTTCGAGCACCAACTTTTGGATTTTGAATTCTCTTCCGTTGGTTGAAATTAAAAATGTACCTTCCTGTTACTTATTTATTTAAACCTGGTTAACTCTGATACAAACTATAACATTTTTGCAATGTACTTAAATTGGTGCTTACATATGTGGTAATTAAAAGTCGATTTATAACATCTTACTTTACTGGGCTGATTTCAGCAGAGAGCAAATAAAATGAACCTTACTGGTCAAGTTTGAGAATGTATCTAACTTGTTGAAACTCCACATTTTATTTTTGAACATTTACTAGGAGTAAATGAGATAGACTTATCTGATGAGAGAGATATAGTTTGAACTGTTTGTTACCAAGCAGACCAGAGAGTAGGTATGAATCTATTCTAAAAATAACTTTTATATTGTATGTACAGGGTGGTTCTATATTATTTTTTATGCGATTAAAACATTATTTTAATTTTATTTTATTTATGGATTGAAAAATGAACTATTGCTATGAGTCACTTTAAATAATGACTCTGTGCTACCTGACTTGGGGAAATAAAAGATTACGAGAACAATTAAGGAGGTCGTTTCGCCACCAATGTTAAATAAAAAGTATTAGATTATGACTAAAATTAATTTTTTTCTAATAGTTGAAGTCCTTATTTATCTAATAGTGAACTTTTAACTTTACCTTACCGTGCAAATTTTGAAAAAAAAAAAAATTTAAAAATGTGAGTATTTGTACAGTGTCTTACGAGAAAGTAAGACTTTAACAATTTTAGAATTATAATTAAGTATACTATTATTTATTGATTAGATGGAGTAGAAAAAATCTAAAAATAAGGTTTTTAAAATATTTAGGTTTTGTTTTTTACAATAAAATATATAGGTTACCGTGGAATTTATTGAGAAATTAATATTAAAAAAATCACAAAAAATTTTCAACTAGGTTACCTGAAATTTTTTTCAAATATTAATTTCTCAATAAATTCCACGGTAACCTATATATTTTATTGTAAAAAACAAAACCTAAATATTTCAAAAACCTTATTTTTATTTTTTTTCTACTCCATCTAATCAATAAATAATAGTATAATTCGAAAATTGTTGTTGAGGTCTTACTTGTAAGACACTGTACAAATACATTAAAAAAAAAATTCTCAAAAATTTGCACGGTAAGGTATAGTTAAAAGTTCACTATTAGATAAATAAGGACTTCAACTATTAGAAAAAAAAAATAAAGTTGTCATAATCTAATATTTTTTATTTAACATTGGTGGCGAAAGGACCTCCTTAACAATTTATTTATCAGTAATAGTAATCAATCAACAATATACAATAAGGGCCTTACCATGGACTGTACATCTAAATGGCGACGAGGGCACGTCACGTCACTTCTTCGCTGGGATGAGAGACAATGATGAGACTCAATCTAAGAGTGTAGGGTGAGACTCCGACCAAGAGTATCGGATGAGACTCCGACCAAGAGTCTCTGATAAGACTCCGACCAAGAGTGCCATTATTGTTGACCAAGCCGATTTTTATATTATTCGACTAGGGTCAGTACGTGTCTAAGTTTAATGTTATATTTACTTTTATTAAGGACGTACTTATGAATTGCATCTAATGTTCATTAAAATATTATATAAAGTATTATCCTAAATTATTTAACTTAACGAATGTATATTAAAATAGAAAATGTATATTTTATGTATAGGGTGATATTTGTTTAGCGTGACAGTATGATGTTATTTTTATATTACCTTTCTTTTTATTATTTATACAGGGTGGGTTAAGAGTATCTGGCGTATCTTGTTAAAAATGTTTGTAAAAAATGAATGAATTACGTTACTTTTACTTTTACCGTTTATAGGTTCAATGCAAATTCAGTCAGTAGCCATCCAAAATGAGTGTTTACAAGTGTAGGCAGACTCTTGCCAAGAGTTTTGAAACCACTAAAGATAAATGAATAGTATACATCCGCTCTGGCCAAAATATCAATTTCGGAGGGAATGTTAAATCAGCTATCAGCAAGATTGTTAAGATAATATTTAGGTATTTGTACTTAAGGTATTTTTTTAGTTATATTTTCAACTATTGCGTAAAATAATTTAAATTTATTAAAATTTATTGGGTCCTAATAAGAAATTCCAAGATGTTAGTATACAATAAACTGCTGATTTATAAACAAATTCCAAAACCATTAGGATATGCCAGAAAGAGTAGTATCAACATTATACAAGTTTTTCAAAATAAATTCCTATTTTCATAGAGATCTGAAGATGCCAATAGTTGAAACACGTCTACGTCAATGAAGAAGCTCTTCAATTACAGGACAACTCTACTCTCAACAGCAGGCCGCAGTAAAAAAAAAAAAAAAATTAAAAAAAACTTGCCCTACGTCCAGGAAGTTTGCAGAGCAAATTTTCTTTTTTCTGACGATTTTTTAATATTTTGATTCTCTGCACTTGGTCTATTGTAAAATTGCTTCCTTTGAAACCAAATTGAGGATGATAACTTAGTAATTTTTTACACAGTATGTTAAGTTTTATACAATAAGGTCAGAAAAACGGTATAGAATAAATGATGGTGTTAATTGGACAGATGTAGAACAAAGCGCGCCAGCCCACTAGTGGCAGAGGCGTATTCATCTGTACAATCGTGGCAGACGAAAGCTTCTCTTTATTTCATTCACGTGCAAATATAATTAAGAGCCTCATTAAAATTTCGAAGGATCCATTGGTTAACATATTGTATAGTTTTGAAATTCGCCTGTGTGAGGAAACTTCGTTAGGCGATTTGCCTTGATATGAAATCATCATGACTTCTGCTATTTTCCGGAGGTTAGGTACATATTTCAGTCTAAATGAAGCATTAAAAGGGCGTTTCCCGCAGTTAGTTATGTAGACGTTTATTTTAAAAAGTATATTGTACAAAAAATATAATTGTTTAGTTCCTTGAGAATGATATATTTTATTTTTAAACTTAGGGTAGACATGTGACAGTTAATGGATAATAGGTGGAAAAAAAAAGAAAACGGGTCCTTTATAACTCACAACGAAATTTGTATTTGAACGGCGACCGGTTTCGAAGTTTGTTCACTTCATCATCAGGCACACCATAATCTTTTATTTACTAGGGATAAAACTGCTGGGTTACAATCTTTGAGGAATATAGATGAACTGAACATTTATTTCTATATATTTTTTAAATGCATGGGTATTTGTCAAGGGTTAAAAACAAATAAAAATATAAAAATTAAAACGTTATATGTTAAAATAACGGCACTAAAAATATTAATGAGCCTACATTAGAGTCAGAGTCAAAAAACTGCCTAATTTAATATTTCATAATTTTGCAATTATTTTTTATTGTCATCATTCTTGTCAAAGTTGTTTTTTGTACAGCATTTGTTTTTTATATTCACATTTTTTTATATAATTCACTTTTTTTATAATTCATACTTTTTTAGTTTTGTATCAATAAAATTTAAATAATGTAGTCTATTTCAGATAAATTAGTATGGTTTTATACAAAAATAAAAAATATGTTCAAAATATTATTTTAAAACCGTCTCTACACATTAAATTAAAAACACAACTAAAAATAAATAAACTAGTTATAAAATAAATCTAACCTAATCGGTAATTATGTGCTAATCCCTTAGATTAAAGAGACCGAAGATGTAACATTGCACACTGCGCATGTTGTCTATTTTAAGCCAAAGTAACCCACCAATTGAAAATCATTGTTGCACGACGCCACCCGAATTGCTCCGATTTCCATTCAGCGATCACCTCCACCTGAGTTTAATCACCATTGACAGCTGTTTTTTGATTTATTTGTTGGTATTTTAGCAATTTAAAGTGTTCTAGTTATTCAATTTCAAGTTTAAAATGTCACGATGTATCTTGAAAAATTGTATGTACTTATAATATAAGTACTACTGTTATGAATATATTCGTTTTCAGCGGTAAATATTCATTAACGTTTTGACATAAAGCGCCATAATCCTTTGTTCTGAATACTTCAGATCCGCATTAAGGGGTTTCAATAAATATTAAGCATCAGAAATCAGATTTCATATTACTTACATAAATTTACAAAAGGGTAAAATTTTGAACATTTAATTTAAATAAATAGTTAATAGGCATTATTGCTAACAAAATTTTGTATTTAAAAAGTAGTTTTATAAGAATGTTTTCTAAAGGTAGTTTTTAGTTCTTTTTGGTAGATAAATAAGAGGTAAAGAATCATAGTTGCTAGCTAAATTTTATTTTTATAAGGTATTTTTATAAGAATATTAGATGAAATACAGGATGACCTACTTAAAATTTCAAGGTTCATCTTATTTGCGGTCAAATCGAAAGTGACATTGAATTGTCAGTCTTAAAACAAAGTAATCTAGTATAAGCAAAAAAAAAATACTAAAGTTACAGGAGTTAGGTCCGATTCCACCGTTTTGTTAAACGGAGATTAAAATGACAGTGTTAATGTAAAAATGTCATTTTAAACTTCGTTTAACACAACGGTGGAATCGACCCTTAGTCACGTTAATAAAATGTTACATTACAAACCCCTAAACAACTCGAACATAATTTTCGTTTATTAAAAAAAATCCAAAATTTAGCAATATTTATTTATTATACAATCGAATGCGATTTCAAAGATAACTGGATCAAAAAATCCGAATCTCTAAATTTTGGAGCTAAATGCTCAGACAAAAGCAAGCGACCGATAGGGGTTACAAAAATAATCGATTTATCGATAATTCTGATATTTTTTAATGAAAATCAATTTATCCGCTGTTTTTAATAAATTATTTTCGTTTTCTTTAAGATAATGTAATAATCGATTTTTAAGGAAATCCAAAAAAAGTAGATTTATTCAAAATAATCGATTTATCGTTTAATCGGTTTTTTAATTATTTGATTATTTTCGATTTTTCAAAGATATTATATGAAAATAATCGATGGAATATAATCGGTTATTTTACATAATCGATATTTTTGTTATTTTTTTAAAATTATCGATTTATTGGATAATCAGCTTTTTAATAATCAATTATTTTCGATAATCGAATAATCAATTTCAAAGGAAATATGAAAAAAGGATTATTAGAAAATAATAGATAATTCGTTTTATTTTTTGGAAAATCGATTTTTCGTAGAATCGGCTTCTTAATTAATTGGTTATTTTCGATTAGGCGATTATTTTGGAATTATTGATTATTTTTGGTATTTCAAAGATAATCGAATTATCGATTTTAAAGGAAATACAATAAAAATAGATTATTGATAATAATCGATTGATCGAAAATAACCGATTATTTAAAATAATCGATCATTCTGTTTTTTTGTAAATCGATTTGTCAGTTAATCGACATTTTAATTAATCGATTATTTTTGAAATACAATAAAATAGATTATTGGTAATAATCGATTTATTGTAACAACCAGTTATGCCTAAAGACCAACGCTCGTCACCAAAATGTAACAACCGGTTTGCCTAAAGACCATTTACAACTACTGATAGGTCTTTAGCTACTGTTACTATACTATTAAGGGATAAAGGCAGCGCTTGTCACCAGCCCTAGGGTCCTGGAGTCCTGAAGGAACATCCATTCGCCAGTGGCAAAATAAAATAATAAAAGAAAATAATAAAAATACAAAAAAAAAACATCCCTTAATAGCATATGTCGAGCGGTTTTGGCAACTGACTTAAGACTCTCAAGTCCTTAAGGGTAGGAACGCCGAGGCTTATCATGCTCGGAATATTTCTTACTGGTTTTTGGAAAGAGGTGAGAATAAAATAGGTTAATAAACAATAACATGTATATTTAAATATGAGTAAAAAATGATAAACAATTTCAATAAATCAAAACAATCTCTATTTTTGAAATAAGACATAGCAAAAATTACTACCCACAATTGTAAATCTTTATTATAATAAACCATGCTAATATAATATAATCTATGATGAAACTTTGATATAATGAAACCTTTTACATCACAAAAACATTTTAATATAAAAAACTCTTTATATGATAAAACCCTTAAAACTGATAAACATTTAATAAGTAAACTTGGGACGAAAATGAAAGAATTGGCATTTAAAGAAGACTAATGAACTCTTTTAAAATACATAACCCAAACAAGAGATTTAAACATGTTAAAATAAAATAGATATTACCTTTGAAACTAAAACACTACACACACACTTTACTATATATAATAAATACTAATAATTACTAAGTTACGTTTTGGGGATAGGTTTGGCCCAACGGCCGCCCCTCGAGTCTTTTTTTGTCAATGATTGACTCTCTATTTATATCAACCTTAACGTGATTATATTAAAAGAAACTCGACTTATTTATTTTTAATGATTATTCGCACGATTTGTCCTTTAATTTTCTAGTACAATGAACTATTTTTAATTGTTTGGTTTTAATAAATATGTTGTGTTAATTTAATAGATTAAAATTATTAGATATTTTTGGGATTTTTGTTAAATTCTTTATATTTTAAAAATAATAATGCCAATTATTACATTATTCCCCCGACAGAAAAAAAATTGAACTATACTTGTTCAATTCTTTTTAAAAACCCTTAATGTAAATAATTTACAAAAATTTTAAAAATTATCTACAATATATATGGTAACCTTACGCTAGCTTCACTGCACAAGTTGCGTCTTCTTTGGTCTTCTTAATTGGCTGGCCGTAACTACCCTTTGCTCTCTGGCTGTCACCTCTCACATCCCCTGATCCTTGACCTTCCTGGAATGGTCCCTTCCCGATCTGGTTTGGTCCTTGGGCTGCTAAACCTGGTAACCCTTTTGGCTGAGGTTACAGGTTCTTTCTGCTGCGGTAGTCTATCAATTTTCCAATAGACTCTGACTTTGGACTGCTTCCCTGGCTTGCTACTGTGAGACTGCTACGGTACATGGCTGCTGTACACGGCTGCTACTGGTAGGTCCCTATTGACTCATTACTGGGAATGGCCACTTTCATTGAACCTTAGTCCATTCCATATGAATTCTTTGGTCCCTTTTTTCCGCATTTGACTCCCATTTTCTTCTTGCTGTGGATTTGGCTCCCACAGACTCAAAATGGACCCAACATCATGTCAAGCTCCCTTGGCGGTATAACTCATGCCCTCTGAGAGCTTGGTGGTACTGGTTGGCGGATTTGGATGGAACAGTGTCTTTGTAGCCTTGGATTCTGGAGTCCTGGAATTCGGCCAATTCTCTGCCGTGGATCGTGGAATCGTGGAACTCTGGGGTCCCTTGGTACGGTCCTGGATTTTGATAACTATCACGATTTGGGCTTCGTGATCGTCCTGGAAACGGTGCTGATGGTGACTCTGGCAAAGGTAGTACGGTGTTGACCTCTTCTTCTTTCTTCTTTTCCTTCTTCTTTTTTCTTTTTCTTCTTCTTGTGCAGTGGCAACGTCTTTTGATTACCCCTATGAAAAAATTATTATTTACATTTCAGGTTTTCCAGCAAAAAAACAAATCTTTTATACAAATTTCCTTAATTACCCCAAAAGCACAGTTACAGTTACGAAAACAAATATGTTTTATAATATACCAAAATTATTTTTTAATAATGAACTAGAAAACGTTATTTATTTTTAAATCTCTATCTCGCAATTATTTATATTTACTATGAATATTGAATTTCAAAACATTGTAACTAGAATATATTTTTTTTGAGTAGGTAGAATTTTCTAATTCTCTGAGACTTACAAATTTATGCAGTTCTTATTTTATATCAAATTTCAAAATTAATCCCACTAAGATTTTATAAATTTGTATTTTTCCCCATTTTTGTTTTCGAAACGAATCAACAATCAAAGCTAGTATGTTTTATTACAGAAACAATACTATTATTTATTTCCTGGCCATTAAAAATAAACAACATATATCTCTAAGAATAAAACATACATATGTTAAATGCACATAAGCGTAGATTAAATAGTTGTCTACACCTAATAAAACCCAATAAAATACCTTTCTAAAATAATTCTTATGTCATTAATTCTACTAATTCCAATAAAATACCATTTTAAAATAATTTTTACTTTACTTTACCTATTTACTTCATATATATTTTTACCACCTGTTGATATATATGTTTTCTTTTCTTCTTACTCTTCTCTCGATTTCGCTTGAAATTCTGCATCTCCATACTTTGAAACTTTCCTGTTTCTATCGCGATTTTCTCATCTGGTGGCGCGTCGTGGCGCCTGGCATAGCGGCGTAGCTCTCTGGTAGGGCGGCGTTGCTTCTTGGTAGAGTGGTCTGGCTCCTAAAAAATCGTTATTGCTCCCTGGTAGAGCGGCGTTCTCCTAATTACTTGGCGTTGCTCCCTGGTAGAGCGGCATTCTCCTATAAAATTGGCGTTGCTGCCTTGCAAAGCGGCGTTGCTCCCTGGCAAAGCGGCGTTGCTCCCTGGCAAAGCGGCGTTGCTTCCTGGCAAATCGGCGTTGCTTCCTGGCAAAGTGGTGTTGCTTCCTGGCAAAGCGGCGTTGCTTCCTGGCAAAGCGGCGTTGCTTCTTGACAAAGCGGTCTGAATCCTATTTTTCACTTGTGGACATCTTGTCCGGACATCAAAGGGCGTTGTTTAGGGCTGGTCGGAAACTGCGTCGATCCATATGTGACCCCAAACTCCCTCCAATCTATTTACCTTAATTTGTAACCATCACAGTCTGGAGAAAAGATCCTTAGAGCTTATCCCTTCACACCGTGACGTGACAACCTCTCCTCTAGTTTTGTCCTGTCGTGGACACTGCTTGGGGGTTGATCGGAATTGTACCTCGATCGGATGTCCCCAAACTTTTTTCTTTTTCTTCCTGTCTTTCAACTCTTTGAAAACTAAACACTACAACACACTTTACTATATATAATAGACATTATTACATTTTTGGGCATAGGTTTGGCCCAACGGCCGCCCCTCGAGTCTTTTTTTGTCAATGATTGACTCTCTATTTATATCAACCTTAACGTGATTATATTAAAAGAAACTCGACTTATTTATTTTTAATGATTATTCGCACGATTTGTCCTTTAATTTTCTAGTACAATGAACTATTTTTAATTGTTTGGTTTTAATAAATATGTTGTGTTAATTTAATAGATTAAAATTATTAGATATTTTTGGGATTTTTATTAAATTCTTTATATTTTAAAAATAATAATGCCAATTATTACATTATCATAGAATCGGCTTCTTAATTAATTGATTATTTTCGATTAGGCGATTATTTTGGAATTATCGATTATTTTCAGTATTTCAAAGATAATCGAATTAACGATTTTAAAGGAAATACAATAAAAATAGATTATTGATAATAATCGATTGATCGAAAATAATCAATTATTTAAAATAATCGATCATTCGTTTTTTTTTTAAATCGATTTATCAGTTAATCGATTATTTTTGATTAATTGATTATTTTCGATTTTTCAAAGATTATCGAATAATCTGTTTCCATGGACGAAAAAAAATGGTTTATTTGAAAATAATCGATTATTTAAAATAAACGATAATTCTATTTATATTATATTTTGTAAACACTGATTTATCGGTTAATTGGCTTTTTAATTATTCGATTATTTTTGATTTTTCAAAGATAATCAAGTAGTCGATTTTAAAGGAAATGACAAAAAATATATTGTTTGAAAATAATCGATTGATCGAAAATAATCGATTATTTTCAATGATCGATAATTTATTTCGATAATCACTCATCCTTAGCGACTAAATGACTTTTAATAGATTTAAATTTTAAAATGTTATCTGGTTTCAGACATATGCATTTCTAGAGTTTTATGTGACTCATCCTTTATAATAATTAATATTCTTAAAGAAAGAAGCCTTAATATACTTTTTTCTGAGGTTACAATACAAAACAGCATTTTCTCATTTTGACTAATTTTTAATAATATGTAATAGCCGTAGAAAAAATATAATGTTCAACTCATAAGGGTAGATTTTCAGTATTAGCCTGCGCACATGCTATTTTTACAATACTCGTAGACAATGAGTAACATTTTTTGCTCTATTAACAATATATTTCTATTTCAACATTTTACTGTAATCTCTTGCAGAAAAGTCCGTAGTAAATAAACGCTAACGAAATATTCTATAAAAGGTCTTCTCTTTACATAAAATGTCGTGGCATCTGTTTGATATTAAAAAATCACGTTAATTTTATTTCATAATACAAAATTCGATTAAACACCTTTTAAATAAACCTAATAGTTCATTAAGATGCTAATAAACAAAGTCCGGTCCCTGTCACAGAATTCGGGTCGCCGCGTGTCGCCACCGAGTTCCCCCACTCCGTTAACCCTTCTTTAGAAATTGGCAACATTTACGCAGGTTTAAAACCGGTGTATGTTATATCTCTGGTCTCTTTTATCTAAGGCTAATCCCCTCAAATATTCCATTTTATTTCTATTATCACATTCAGCAACTATCCTTAAAATTCGTTCCATCAGATTGGCGATATTTTGGGAATGTGTTGGGAAAGTAAGGAAATGTTTACCTCTCCAACTTGTTGCTGATAATAGCCTAATCGAAAATAAAAAACATTCCGAACATTTTATAACAATTCCGGCGTAACATGCCTAATTTTATTCCTGATTTAGTTTCAGTAAACATTTTCTCATTTTTTTTTTTGACACATTGCTTATATAAAGTAACAATAAAAATATGTAATTGTATTTGCAATTGAAAACGCTTTAAACTAAAAAAAATATTCCAACTACCCTTGTATTAAAAAAAAGTTGGGCGTGTTTCAACAACCCCCTCAACTAATTAAAAAAAAAAAAAAACCTATTTTTAATATGCCCCATTGAAAATAAAAATTGACGTCTTAGGAATTTGGCGACATACTTTATTTATTAATTTACAGACGTTGTTCCAGATAAAAATTCCACTTTGTAATTCTATTAAATACAACACTAAAAATAATTATCAAGGTCTGAATCCTGCTCATGTTTGTATATTTATTTAATTACTATATTAGCGTCAAAGTAGCTTGGCGAAGAGACGGCCGGCCAAGAAACGGCCGGCCAAGAAACGGCCGGACAAGAAACGGCCGGCGAAGAAACGGCCGGCGAAGAAACGTCCGGCGAAGAAACGACGACGTAAAAACGGCGGCGATGAAACGTCCCAGACCCTAATTTCTAATCCAGCACTTAAATATGAATTATACATTTAATTTTGTAAATCATAAGAAATCATAACACTGGTTTTTTATGGTACATGGAATATTATTAAACATCTGATAGTAGTATTTAATTCTGATCAACTTTTCTTAACAACAATTTTTGATATTAATAAAAATAAAAGTGTTTTACTCTCGCATAAAATTTATCATTTTCAACAAACCTCGTACATGGTTGTAAAACATTAATATCTAATTACTGACTGTATTTTTCAATTTTTGGATTCTGCAGAACTTTTTATGTAGAATAAATAAATGTTTCCATAAAACTGATAGTAAAATATAGTTTCCCACATGGTGCAGACTTAAGTAGACACACGGTATATTCTTGCAAAAAAAGATAGTTTGCGATATACCTCATTACCTAAGTCCACACCAAATATAGGAAACTTTTAGGCAAAAAAGTTTTATCACAAAAAGTTCTGCAGGACCTAAAGATAAAAATACAGTCATAAGATATGTCAAAAATTATTAATTTTATGCAAGAGTGAAGTACTTATTGAAAATTGTTGCCATGAAAAGTTGATCAAAATTGAGAAATAAGGTCAATATTATCCCATCTACCATGAAAAAATTATTTTGTTTTGCAATAGTTAACGTTTTTATGCCAAAAAGCATTAAATACTGTTTCTGGTTTCTTGTGACATAGTCGGCACATGAGTTCCCCATTGTACATGCCAATTTTGTTCAAGTGTCCCTTTACTGGGGCGTGCCCAGTCATGAACCCTGTTATCACTTTCAACTGGTTCCTATTCATAAAGAGTAGTTCTCCAGTTTTTTTTGGGACATGGTCTGCCTATGAAGGCTTTTCCATGTGTCTGTTTTGGGGTGCTTCCCCAATAGTTGATATGTTGTTCCCGAATCCAGTCGTTTAAGAAACTCCGGACTGTGCTTTTCGGTACTCCTGGGTTTTTGTCTGGTTTCGGTGTTTCTTCTGACCCTCTTTTTGCAAGTTCATCAGCCTTTTCGTTGCCTTCGATCCCTTGGTGACCTGGCACTCAAAATAGTTTTACTCTATTTCGGTCTGCTAGTGTTCTTAGTTCTTCGATGCATTCCTATACCAGCCTCGACGTAACTTTCTGACTCGATATGGCCTTAAGTGCCGCTTGGCTGTCTGACATTATTTGAATATGCTCATTTTCGACAGCTCTTTCATTATTCGTTTTTGCACATTGCAAAATAGCGTATATCTCGGTCTGAAATACCGAGGAATGTATTCCTATAGAATAGCTATGGTTAGTATCAGGGTTTTTGGAGAATACTCCCGCCCCAGTGCCTTTCGCAGTCTTAGACCCGTCTGTATAACAGGTTTGTTCCTGTCGTTGGGCGTTAGGCTTCCTTATGGTGATCTTCACTCTTTCCTGTATTAAAAACCTCAAATGGAGTTTTAAAAGAGTACCTCTTGGTTATGTGGTCTGATCCAAAGATATCGGATAATAGATACGCCTTGTATACATTACACTTGTCCGCAACTTTTTTTTGACGGTACGCTCTTCCTATGTTGTCAGATCTCTTTCATCAAATATCAAACATTAAATTTTTATTTAAAAAGTTACTATTACCTTTAATACAATCTAATAAAAAAAGGAAATAAAGAATTGAAAGCATCAATATGAGTTTTTTATTAATTGCAATCACTTAAGACTTTTAAGTATCTATTTTTACATGTGTATCATACGGGAATATTAAACATTTTGGTATAAATCATTTAACTTTGGCAACCTAAGACATTTTGCTGATGTTGTCAAAGTGACAGATCAAGTTTTATTGTGTTTTTTGTGGTTTTTTGTAGTTTTCAAGAATAATTTAAACCCTGAACTTTTTATTAAGGACTTTTACGATGGGGAGGAAATGTATAGTGTGCCGAAATACGCAGAATAAGAATGTTATTCGGTCATTTGATAAATAAGATTATGTTAGCATAGACGTAGGCATATACAGGGAATAAGGCTTAATTTATTTAACAGTGTAAAGGCATTTAGCACTAGCATTGTTTATTTAAATAATAATGTTCTATATTTTCTGATCAGGTTTCTTAGAGAAATTATTCAACGTGGAATTTGGCTGCAAAATCTATGCTTGGTGGAGGAAAATATTATGAAAATGAAAGAAGCCTTAGTATATGTTCTGACCATTTTTGTATGGCAGATATTTATGACAATTTAAGTGGTAGACACATCTTAAAACATAATGCTATACCTATCAAGTAAGTACAGTATTTATTATGGGCATTTTTATTATATGTAAGCTCTAAAATTATACAGTAATCATCACATTTTACAGAATTTTGGGAGAGGTAGTGGAAGAGGCGAAAAATGAAGAAAAAATAATACTTTTTTTTAGTGCAGTTCGTAATAGATGCTTCAATAACAATCTCACATGGAGATTGTTTCAAAATTGTTATAAAAAATTATTAATTCATAATGAAGTAAAGTCAAATAAAACTGCAAATGCAATTGCTTTAGATGGCACCAGCATCTTCGATTGTAGCAACACTAGTAGCCAAATTGCGTTAAATTTAAAATGTTACGAATCAGACACTAAAGAAAATTTGGAATTTACAAATGAGCTTCGTGACCATGATTACCTATCTTTATATATTTTCTGAGCGAATACATTCAGGATGTAGTTGCTTATATTTCGGGTTTTATAGTAAAATCCTTAAAGAAAAAGATTCACTGCAAACAGTGTTCTGCAATTGAACCAGTGAGTTCGAAAACCGTGCAAGTCTCAAATTTGACATTTCAAAATAAGCCATTTCGTTTAAAATTTGTCTCTTCATCGATGCGCTAGTTCAGTGATGATGTAATTATGGTTCCACTCATGGTGTAAGGATACAGGTGAAGCGGTGCGCAGGTTTTATGACGTCAACATCGGTATTGCCACGGCCGCCTATACACTGCCATGCCATTCCATGGCTTTGTTTACATTTTGTAATGATTGTCAAGAAGTTTAATTTTTATTTCCTAGTTCTATAATCATTATAAAACTGAAAATATATTTAGAAGAAAATAACAACTGTGTCAAATAACATCAAGTTATGCTCAATAATACAAGAAAAGTCACTATAGGCAGATAGACGCTTGTGCAAAAGTAATGCCAAATAAAAAAAATATTTTGTGCTTTTATACAAAAAAAGTTGGTAATTTATTTCGAATTTAGCCATGGTGTAAGGAATTTAGCCTAATATAGTTTCTCTTTGGCGTAAAAAAGATAGTGTTCATCTGAAACTGAATTTTTCCATCACAAAACTTGGAAGAGGATGTTACATCTAGGATTTAAATCTTCATACCTAACATTGCTATCTGATAGATTGAGATCAAGATGATAGCCAAAACGTACCTAAACTTACAGAGACATTACCATTAAAAAGTTTTAGTGGCTCAGTACGGATAAAAACTGGAACTAATAAAAGGCAAATACAAATAACTAATTTAAATGTGAAACTGAAATATGTAGTGTCCCTTGTATTGTGTATAGTGGAAAAATGTTTAACCTCTTGCCAATTAATTAATAATAGGAAGTACTGACTCATTAAATATGTTTAAAAAAGCAAGAAACTCTTGCTCAAAAAGGTATACTACAAAGTGGATAAATTTTTCTGATTCCTTGAATTAAGTAGTTCATTTTAATTTATGTGTATACTCCTGTATATATATTTCTCGATTGTCATATTTGTACTTAGGTTGTGCATTTTTGTTTTTATATTATATTTTGTCTTGATATTAGAATTTAAAAAATTTTAAAATAAAAAATTTAATTTATGAATATTTTGTTTGTTTCTTTTCCTTTGAATTTTAACTTATGTTATCTATCTCTGTTAATAAGAATGTAATTAATTCTTCAACAATAAATAATTTTGAATCGATTTCAATAAACTTGTGTATAATGTTAACGAATGCTGAACAATAAAATTAAGGTGAAATGAATTATTATGATCAGTATATTTTTTTAGTCGCCAAATTTCTTAAATAATCAGTTTGAAAGTATGTAGTTACTTTTATAGATTATAAATGTAATAATTTAATTTTAAATTAGTCATCAAACATGGCCATCAATAACTTGTATGCACAGATCAATTACTTTCTTGTATGGTTGGGTGCTGGTAAACCCCTATATGTATTTAATAAATAGAAACACTTGGCAAAACATACTTTATTTTAATAAAAAACACAGGTGTTATTTTAAATTGATTTATTTATGTTTAAAAATGGTTAATAGGTACATAATGTTTACTTCTTTATCTTGCTTAACACTTTATAATGTATATTTCTTGTTCTAAATTTAAACATTTAGCCCAGTCTCTTAAGGTAGTAAACCCAGGTAAAGGATAATGTGTTCATTTGTAAAATCTATAAGCCTTAGGGAGATTGTGGATGCTATGTCATCCGAACTTCAACGAATTCTTTTTTTATTTTCATTGTATAAAACATTTATTTGACCCGGAGTGAAACATTTACTTTACTTTCCTGAATTTCCACTTGAGAATTATTTTTCAACTGGCTAATTTCTTCTTTCAATGAAAGTATTTCTATATTTGATTTGTTGAATTTTTCAGTAATTTTGTTTAGTTCTTCACGAAGACTCTTAATAGTTTTCTCTAAAATAATAATTTCATTTCGGTGGTCACATCTGAAACAATAACATACAGTTAATATTGAAATAAAAGCAATTATCACTTCAAAGTTTAATATTTAATAAAAAAATTGTTTTGAAATGATTGTAATGTTAATTAGTACATGCTAAGTTGTGTAATTTTCTTTTCAAAGCCACATTTTTTGTTAATAAGGTAAATTTGTACATACGTTTCTAGTTCTGATGATACCAATATATTTTGAGTGTCTGTTTCCAAACTTTGATTCTTCTTGTCCTGGTCTGCAGTTGACAATTGTCTGGAATGCCCCGAAATATTAACAAAGCTCTCAATAAATGTTTGTCGATATCTTTTTGCCTGCCTTCTTAATCTATCATCACTTTCTGTAGACAATTGTCTTTTTTTCAATGGGAGATTTTCAGTAGGAACTGCCGTTTGTTTTAAGTTTCTGCCAGTCTTAGTGGAGTAGTTTAATAGCCTCTGTTGTAAGGGTATTTCAAAACTATCCCTCGAAAAATGTATGAAACAAATACAAGCTTAAAAAAGAAACAAGACATAAAATGAATCATATTCAAATTAGGTTTGCAAAAATCATACCATTTTTCAAATTAATTGTATCTTTTCACCCGCAACCGTTGACCCAGGCTTTGGCTATATCTGTTTTCGGAAATCCAAAATACTTAATATTTGTTCCCTTTGTTTTTCTTGAATAGTTCTTGCTGCCAAACACTGCACAACCTGGCATTTTGTTAGTAACTAGACACCCTAAAATATAGTAGATTTTAATGTACCAATAATATAATAATAATAATGATATATTAAAATAACAATAATGAATAGAAACTATTTTTTTTATCTTTAAAATACAACAAAAATATTACATAACCTAACTTTATATCAATTACACTACCAACTTAATTAGAAATTAATTTAATAATACGTACCAATAATTTCTAAACAGGCCTATTGATATATAGAAATGATATTAAATATTATATATATATATATATATATATATATATAATATAAACTTCTAAACACTACCAGGAAAATATTAGAATAACTTTAAAAGTCGCTTTTTAACATTGGAGACATAGGCAAAACAAAAATATGCTCCGAAGGTGACGTCATGCGCAAGACTGACCAAATTTCGTACCGCTTACCGCTTCACCTGCATTCTTCCACCATGGTTCCACTGACAATTAAAGTGACAGTAGATTTTTGGAGTCCGTTTTGTTCGTTTTGTTTACCTCAATTATATCGTTTTTTTCACTTTTATAAATATACTTATAATAATAATAATAATAATACTCTCCCTAATTCACCCCCTTACGAGTGAATTTCAACCCCTGAAGTCGACTGAACGACTTGTGTAGGGGAAGGGACGGCTATTATTATTATTTGCCGTGGCGCTCCGGGGCGACTTAAGGATGATTGATGGTGCCATTTGACTTACAGGTGAGGAAAACCCGGAAAACCTCACCCACCATCATCGAGACGATAATGTATGGCGATTTTATAATCTGCATGTCATATCAACAGAAATTGAATTTCCATTAATACGGCACACATCAAATCCTAAACCGAACCATGCAGTTTAATTAAAAATCCACATGGTCTGGTCTGGGATTCGAAGCCCAGCAGTCTCGGACTCATAAACTCGCCTATAAATGAATATAAGCGCGATAGACCGCTACACCATCGATCCTAAAGTAAGTAGATAGCATGTATCAAATATACAATCGTTTAGTTACCAATTATATAACTATTTTTTATGACCTGTAAACAATATTTTGAAATAAAATAAAAATAGTAAAAACGTATACGTCAAATTTATTGATGTTTTTGTTAAAAGTTTGGTTAGAATTAAATGTCAGTCGAACCAAAATGACGTCACACTGAACTAGCGCATTGAGCTTAAAAACCGTACTAGATACCTAGCTGTTAATGTAGTACAGCTGATTTTACCCGTGAAATTAGGTGAAAAACCGTACATATCTGCGACTCGTACGGTTTTTCATCTCAATTACAAAATAATGGTCAGTTGCTATGGTCAGCTGGAAAAACAAAAATACTGAAAATGATGATTACATAACTGAGATAACAGTTTTGATATTGTATTTTTCCTCCTTTTTGAAGAAATATAAATCTTTTCTCTTCGACAGACTTTCTGTCTCAACTGTCAAAGGTGCTACTTTCTGTTCTTAATACACAAATAGCTATTTTGTCTTTTATTCCAAAATATGCTTTACAAAATATCAGTTATAACACTAAATAAATCTATTGAGCAGATTCTTCACCATGAGTGTTTGTAGGAGTAACCATTGATAGTAAAATGACATTCGAAATGTCACAAAAGAAGCTTCCTTTAGTGTTTTTTATATTCGGACAAATTAGAAATAAAGTATCTCTTGATAATCTTAAGCTAATGTGTTTTAGCCTTGTCCAGATATTATAAAATCATTGTTGATTACTGTCCTATATCAATACACAAATAATTCTAAAAATAGGTGTCGTGACATGCAACCCAAATGGTATGTAATAGAAAGATCATATTTGTATATTTATGTATCTGAAATAAAATTGTTCTAATTTTAATAGCTTTTTATTTCATAAAAAAAGGTAGTCCGGCAATATAAATTATTCTTTTTTCGACCTGTAATAAAGGTTTTCAAACAGTACCCATGTAAAAATAATAATAAATGGCTTTATATTTTTACTTGCTCTTTGCTCTTCATGTATTTAAAATATATATATATATATATATATATATATATATATATATATATATATATATATATATATATATATAATAAAATACTAACAAAAATGTTCTTCCACTTTGAGCTACCTTACTATTTTAATCTATAAGAAAAAATATAAAATGACTTTTGAATGCCTTGTATAAATTGAATGTTTTCTTTAAATTTACCTTTGATTCCGAAGACCCATAGGTTATTGATTTGGTCATTAAATAATTTTTACTAAAAATATATGTAAACCCTCCCGAAACACTACGTCAATGTGCGACGTACGATTCCCCTTTCCCCGTCTGGTAAAACATGCGGACAGAAGGTGTATTGAGTATACAGTGTGTAGGGCGAGTCTATCTTAGATAATATGATGTCTATGGTCTGATCTCATGTCTAGCACGTCTCCTGTCACTAACCTTGAAATACTCATATGACCTGGCCTAATGTCAAGATTTCCCAGTGTATTCCCTAATCTGTAAGCACCTAATCTTGCCTTCCCTTGTATCACATAGTGAAGAGGTAGAAGTCCTATTAGTTCTTCCATTGCAGCAGTGTGGGTTGTTTTCATTGCCACCGTTATTCCGAGGCAGGCAAGTCTTTGTACCTTGCTTAGCCTTGTTATTACTTTCCTTTGCTGTGTCTTTGGCCACCACACCAAAACTGCGTATGCTATTATCGGTCTCACCACCATGTTATAAAGCCAATATACCATGTCTGGTTTTAACCCCCATTTTATTTCAAAGGATCGTCTTGCCATCATTAACGAGGTTTGCTCTCCTTGTGTTTTTTTCTAGATGCTGGTTCCAGGTAAGTCTCGAGTCATTCATAACCCCGAGGTATTTTACCTCCCCCTTAAGCTAGATGCTTGTACCTTGTAGGTTTAGAGACCCTAGTCTCTCCAATTTCCTTCTGCGCGTAAATGCAATTATGTCAGATTTGTTTGGGCTAATATTTAGTCCTTCCGCCTCTGTCCATTTTGTTACTATATTTAGAGCCTCTTGCATTCGATCTCTTACTACAGTCTTGTATTTTCCCTGTGCCATGATCACTAGATCATCGGCATATGCCAGGGTTTTATGTCTTTTATCTTTGAGAGCCCTAAGCAGCCCGTCCACTACAAGGTTCCACAGAAGTGGAAACAGCACTCCACTCTGTGGACATCCTCTCGCTACCCGTGCCGCTATTGTCTCTCCCATAAGGGTTGTGTGTATAGTTCTCTACCTTAACATATAGTCGATCCAGGACACGCACGTGTTCTCGATTCCTCTGTGTTTGACAGATCTAATGATCGATTCAACGGAGGTATTGCACCCTCGATATCCAAGAATGCTCCCAGCATTACCTCCTTGTTTTCCAGTGTGTTCTCCACCCCTTTTATTAATTGATGGAGAGCTGTTTCAGTTGATTTCCCTGCACTATAGGCGTATTGGTCTTGGTATATTGGCCTCTCAACCAATATCCCGTCTCTAATATGCCTATCTAGCAGTTTTTCCAAAGTCTTAAGTACAGAGGACATAAGACTTATTGGTCTTAAGGACTTTGCCGTTTCATGTCCTATTTTCCCAGGTTTTGGTATAAAAGTTACTCTAATATTTCTCTAAGCTTTTGGTACGTGTCCAAAGGCCAGGCTACTTCTGAGTATATTACAGAGTCTGCTGTATAAAATATCAGGACCTCTTTGTAACATTATTGGATAAATCCCGTCCATGCTTGGTGATTTATATGGTTCAAATGAGCTAATTGCCCATTTCAGTTTATCATATTTCACCACTTCTTTGGCTACCTACCCTCCATTCTTTCCTGTTGGCTCTATTATGAGCTTCCAGTCCGTTTAGATTCCAGTTAGCCGGTGTGTGTGCGCTATGGTTTGTGCACCAGGGAAGTAAACTCTGAAGAGTTCCCTTACTGTTTCCTTCCCTGTGTTTGATAAGATGTTGGTAACGGGAAAAGAAGCACCCCAAGTTCTGAGTAACTCTTTAATGTTGTAATACAGTACATTAGACATCGTGGTAAGTTGTAACTCACTAGCGATAAAAAGGCGGGGCAGGTTCGAGTGACAGTTGACATCTCGTCTCGTGTTCCACGACCCTGACCTTGCTGTCATGCTGACAACTGACAGTACACCAGAGTGGCAAGAGCCAATATAACATCTCTCCCTTTTGAAAGGTGGTAATTACAGACTTACATAGTCTTTCAAATAGGAGGGACGTTTTACAATTCTGGCAGGTCTATAGGAGGGTACAAGAGGTTCGAGAGAATCTGCGGGTGAATATGGTACAAATGAATCGCGAGATCGTCTTTCTTCGCGCACTACCTCACTCGCGACACTTTCTGGCACTGAGTCTTGCACACTACAATCAGTCTCTGACTTTTCATTTGTGACAGAAGCCTCCTCACTGGCCTTATCATAATAATGAACCTTAGGCTTGGACAGTGCTGGGGTAATATTTGCTTGGAGTTTTGACCTATTATAATAGGGAGCTGGAATTATATGCCATCTGTTTCTGCGATATACCCCCGTGTCAGTTTGAATTAAATAAGAGCGAGGGTAAGGCAATACTGCAGTAACTGTCCCGTACTGTCTTAGATCTATTACCCAAACACTGTCGTCTACTTTTAGGTCTGACAACTTACGAGTCCTGTGTCTCTTATTATATAGAAAAGCAGATTTTTTCTTATTCTTATCCTCCCTTTTAAAAATAGGTTTAGTATTTACTGTCTTATTTAATTGACTGGGCAAAATCGGTAAATTAGAGCGGAGTTTGCGGTTCATTAATAGCTCTGAAGGACTAAAACCGCATTCTAATGGGGTTGTACGATATGCCAATAATGCTTGACAAATATCTTCATTCTTTTTTAGTAAATTTTTAGCAATTTTTACTGCGGCTTCGACACAGCCGTTAGATTGAGAAAAATATGGGCTACTAGTAACATGTTTAAAATCATTTTCAGCCGCAAAGATGTTGAATTGAGACTGGAACTGAGGTGCGTTGTCAGACCTTACAATTTCAGGTATTCCATATCTGGAAAATAATTCTTTAAGCTTGGAGATGATAGTATTTTCGGTTAACTGGTACAATTTAAATATTTCAAAAAATCTGGAGAAGTAATCAGTTACTATTAAATACCAACTATCGCATTTAAATAGATCTAATGCAATTTTCTGCCAAGGCCGGTCTGGCAGCTTATCTATGGTAAAAGGTTCTTTATTATTTACCCTATGTTCCACACACTGAGGACAGTTGCGAACAAAATTTTCAATTTGAGTGGACAGTCCAAGCCACCATACTGAACTTTTAGCTCGAGCTCTACATTTAACTATGCCGAGGTGGCCTTGATGAATAAATTTTAGACATTTCTCTTGTAAAGTCTTAGGAATAATGATTCTGGAATTCTTTAAGAGAAGTCCTTCACAGAAAGAGATCTCAAAACGATACTGATAATATGGTCGGACTAATTCAGGTAATTTGTTTTCATCTGGCCAGTTTGACCTATAATATTTTTTTAGAAATTGACATACAGGGTCCGAGTTTTGTTCTGATTTAATAGTTTGGAGGAAATCTGGTTTGACCGCGATATTATTCGTAATTAAATTAACGTGGGCTTCAGCTTCCTGTGATAGCTCCTGTTCTTGAGGCATGGCCTCCAAATTTGAAAAGTGCCTGGACAGAGCATCGGCAACTAGTAAGTCTTTACCTGGGGAATAATAAATTTGGTATTCGTATCTCATAAGACGAAGCCTAAATCTCTGTAGTCTGGGAGTTAAGTTATCGATAGGTTTAGTTTGGAGGACCTGAATCAAAGGCTTGTGATCGGTTTCTAAAAATACTTCAATTCCTGTAATATATTCACTGAATTTATCACAAGCCCATGTTAGTGCTAAAGCTTCACGTTCTATCTGAGCATAGTGCTGTTCAGTTAAGGAGAGTAGCCTAGAGGCATAACATACTACTTCTTTATTACCCATGGCATCATACTGAAAAAGGCAAGAACCTAGACCGAAGGATGAAGCATCTGCAGAGATGGCTATCTTCTTAGTGGGGTCAAAATATGCCAGACAAGGGCTAGTTTTTAAAAGGCTTTTTATTTTTTTAAAAGCCTCTGATTGGGAGATACCCCACGAAAATAAAATGTTCTTTTTTAATAAGGCTGTAAGAGGTTCTAAGATTTGCATCTATTTTGCTGAAGTATTTAGAGTTACTAACTTTAGCAAGTGTTGTCTCTACTTTATTAATAGGAAAGTGTGAACGAAGCACAGCTTTATTAAGTTTAGTGTAGTCTACACAAAGCCTGACTTTACCCCCTCTAGTAACTACCACAATGGGACTGACCCAGGCAGTGGGGTAGTTCACGGGTTCTATGAAACCTAACTGAAGCAATCTATCTAATTCCTCTTTAAGTGGTTTTAACAATGGGATAGGTACAGTTCTGGGGACAGACTGTACATAAGGTTGTACATCGTTTCTTAATTTAATTTCAAGTTCATTTTTAAATGTACCCACATTTTCAAAAATTTTAGGATATTTGTTCAGGATGAAATAGTTATCCAGTAACGTCAAGTTATTTATAGAAATATCATCTCCGAGCTTTAAGAGTCCTAGGGCCAAAATTGATGACCGACCTAAAATAGGTTTACAGAGACCATGTATGATAAAAATGTCTACAAAGCAAATACTATTATTACATTTTAATTCTGATTTGAAAGTACCTTTGACTTTCAGTGATTCACCTGAAGGGCCTATTATATTTTTATTGCATTGCTTTAGGTTATTTAGAATATTAAAGTCAATTAAGTGAGCAGGAATGCAAGTGACATCTGCTCCTGAGTCTACCAAAAATAGAAATTGTTTGTTTAAAGCACTAACAACAATAGACGCTTTCCATTCTGTATTTAAGTTGTTTACCTGGATAGCTCCTAAATATAGGTCTTCTGTATCACTAGTATCCTCTCTTACTTGGAGCTGGCTTATTTTGGCTGAACGACAGACAGCTGCCCAATGTCCTTGTTTTCTGCACGTTCTACACATGGATTTGTTAGCTGGACATTTATCCCTGGGATGATCGGCTAGTCCACAAAATTGACATTTTCTCTCTGGTTTCTTATTTAGAGATGGAGATGCGGTATTGACCCCCTTTTCGTTACACTGGGAACATCCTCGGTTTTTGTTATAAAAACCTTTTCTTTCAACTGTAGCTACGTTGTAGACGGGTGTTGGGGTTGAGTTGATACCATGTAACTCTCTGCTTTGACTTGCCTGCATTTCAGCTTGTTTCGTAGCAAGGATGCAGTCTGCTAGGGTTAAATTAGCTTAAAGCTGTAACCTTTCACTGGTTTTCTTATCTGTCATTCCTACGACGATTCTGTCGCGGATAAGTTCTTCTTTCAGGTTACCGTAGTTGCAATGCTCTGCTAAACTGTGTAGACTTGTAATGAAACTTTCAACTGAATCTGATGGTTGTTGAATGCGAGAATTAAATTTATATCGTTTCGTCTGGGAATAAAATGTGCTTCGAAACTGTTCAAGGCGCCTAAGAATGTTGTTGGTGCAGTGGCGAACTGAAGCATGACTTCTTCAGCCTGTTCCCCCATTACATAAATTAAGATATTAATCTTATCTTCGTCACTTTTATTGTCTTGTCCTGAGACTGCCATAAATCTTTCAAACCGCTTTCGCCTTTGTGGCCATGCTTGCGGTTCCGTAAAGTTAAATTTCTCTGGTGGAGACACCTGGATTGGTACATGATTGTTACTGGGGCCTGCTCGGCCGACCGCGCCTGTTTCGTTGGAAGGCATTGAGAGCGTTTATTGTAAAACGACTGGATTTATAATCCGGTTTTCGCTCGATATGAGTTTCGATGTGAAAATATTTTTTTTGTTAGGGCTCACCTTAATTTTTATTTTATTGAGACTAGGGTTCTCACTGCGCTGCCACCATGTTTGATAAGATGTTGGTAACGGGAAAAGAAGCACCCCAAGTTCTGAGTAACTCTTTAATGTTGTAATACAGCACATTAGACATCGTGGTAAGTTGTAACTCACTAGCGATAAAAAGGCGGGGCAGGTTCGAGTGACAGTTGACATCTCGTCTCGTGTTCCACGACCCTGACCTTGCTGTCATGCTGACAACTGACAGTACACTAGAGTGGCAAGAGCCAACATAACACCCTGTAGGGACAGTTATAATAATTATTAGTGTTCTATATCAACTTGTTTACCTTCAGACAATTTTTAGATACAGTCGAGTTTTATTTCTAACAAAGAATATTTGTTATACAATTTTACTAATCACATTCAACAGGATAGCTAGGTATTTTCTTGATATTAGCGACAAAAATAATATAGCAATGTTATGATAATTATGCACATTTGATGAATATAAAATTAAAATTACTACTCAATGTCAAAAAATTACTCATTTAAAATCCCCAAATCAAAAAGATATAATTAAAAAAAATCAAAATATTGTCATGAAATTCCTAATCCGACCCTGAGCCTGTGTAAGCTCGACCTTCAGATGGAAACCGACTCGTGCTCGAGGCGACGGAACGCCTGCCACTGAGGCACTAGAAACAGCCGGAACGGCGGAGAGTGCCGTTTAGTCATAGAAATGGAATGTTCGAGACGACCGTCTGGAGACTTCTAGTAGGACTTAATATAAATAGCCGACTCGTCGGCGGACAGTTCAGTTTAACATAGAACATTGTATTGGAAAGTTAAAGTGTAAGAAATAAATTAGAATTGTTAGTTAGTGTCTAAGTATTATATACATTAAATAGTACGTCTGAAATAAATTGTAAATAGTGTGTTTTTAAATAAATAAACTAAAAATAAATTAGACTTTCGTCACATTGGTGTTAGAAGTGGAACTATAAATAAATAGTGGACAATCATGGCTAAAAGACTTTGTGATTTAAAAGTGCCTGAGCTACGTCGAGAATTAGAAGAACGTGAACTGGAGACGACAGGGAAGAAATCAGAGCTGGTAGAACGACTTAAAAAAGCACTAGAAAGTGAAGGTTTGGATCCGGAAACGTTTCTATTTTCGGATGATGCGTCTGCTATAATTTCTTCAATTTCTTCTGATATGTCTTTCATGAAAATTGATATTTCTTCTATTTCCTGATTAGAAACTAAAGTTTCTTCAGACATTTCCTCATTAGAAAATAAAGTTTCTTCAAAAGTTTCTTCTATTACTTCCTTGGAAACTAAAGTTTCTTCTGACATTACTTCCTTAGTAAAATTTCTTCCTTAGAAGAAAAGGTGTCTTCTGACATATCTTCTTTAAAAGCTGAAATTTCTTCCGATTTAGAAAACAAAATCTCTTCTTTGAAAGATGAAATTTATTCTGATATGTCTTCAATAATAAATGAAATCTCTGATGTGAAAAACAAGATGTCTTCTGTAGAGGATAAAATAAAAGAAATGGAGAAGAAGATAGAAGAACTGGAACATTCAGACCCGACCAAGGACGGTGAAATAGAGTGCCATTAGGTGGAGTCGAAGTTAAAATTGGAAGGAGCTGTAAACTCTGCTCGTGTAAAAGCCCCAGCCTTCGACGAAAAGATGTCATGGATCAACTATCTAAAACAACTGAAAAAGAGACTCAGCATGCGATATGGCTACGAACACTTGGAGCAGGTGTACCGATTACAGTTAAAGAATCGCAAACAGAAACATGACGAGAGCCTTCAAGAATTCGAATTAGATATTGCGAAGATGGTGCGATTTGTCTACCGGAATACATGATTGAATGTTTGGCTGTTCAAGCATTCGTAGATGGACTTCGTGACCATGAAATGCAAAGAACACTTTGTTTAGCCCGTCACAAAACATTGGATACAGTGAAGTAAGGACTATACAAGAAGAAGAACAGGGAAGTAAATTGGACCAACCGTTATTGAGAAGCAACTAAAGGCTATTAGGTACTGGAATTGCGGTGAAATGGGAAATAAAAGCAGTTCGCGCAAACGTTTAAAAAACACTACAAATCGAAAAACCGTGCCGGTGGCTGTACAGGAAGGAACGGTGTTACCCAAAAGTGGTGAAACCATAAGAGAAAGGCGGTTGCAAGGAACTGTCATAGCGGAACCTTCAAAGCGCAATAAAGGTGTTGGTCAAGGAACTCTGATTGGAAAGGGGTTGGCCACATCTGTTAAAGAAGATACAGTAAAAAGAACAACGGTAGTCAACGATGAGTGGGCCCCTGCTAAAATTAGGGAAGAACAAGAGAACGATACCGTCCTTAAGAAGATGCGACAGTGGAAAGAGGCCGCAACTGTTGCAGATGTGTTGATTAAAGAGTTTATCTGTCGATTTGGAGTACCCTTGGAGATCTACAGTGATCAAGGCAGAAATTTTGAAAGCCAACTCTTCCGTGGAATCTGTGACTGACTAGGCATGAAGAAAACCCGAACCACAGCATTGCACCCACAATCTGATGGAATAGTAGAGCGAATGAATAAGACCATTGGAAAATATCTGTCAAAAGTGGTTTCAAACCATCATCGAGATTGGGATCAGTATCTTTCGCTCTTTGCAATGGCTTATAGATCCGCTGTCAATGAATCAACAGGCCAAACACCAGCAAAGGTCCTGTTTGGGCGTGAGATGAGACTACCGTGCGACCTTGACTTTGGATGCCGACCTGGAGAAGATGTAGCTGGTCAAGACTATGTGATCCAGTTACGAAAAAGAATGAACGATATGCATGAATTGGTCCGCTCGCATTTTCAAATCGCCAGCGACAGAATGAAGAAGTGATATGATACCCAAGCCATGGAGGGAGGTTTCAAGGAAGGCGACAAGGTCTGGCTCCATAACCCAAAAATACAAAAGCGTTATTCTCCGACGCTTCAAAGGTCTTGGGAAGGTCCGTATCTCATCAAGAAAATAATCAATGATGTCATTTACAGTATAAGTAAGATCCCGAACGGTAAATTAAGGGTACTGCACCAAAACCGGCTGGCGCCATTTCAGGGTGACCATGAAGAGGAAGAAGAAGTAAAACAGCTTCAAGAAACACCTGACCTTGTCTTTGAAGAGTTCATGGGTGCATATGGAGGTACCGGAAAGGCAAGACATGGTGTTGCAACCGAGCAACAACAAGACCTGCTCATGGTTCCAAAAGATTACTCGTTGGTCCATAGCACTTCCGCCAACATCTACGACGCTCGAGGTCTGGCCTCTGTATTCCGGAAGAAGTTTGGTCGATTGCCAGAACTTCAAGATCAGTTACCATCCCCTGGAAAAGCATTAAAACTTCTAGATGGATCGCGTTATCTTTTCTATTTGGTAACAAAGAACACCTTCCGAGATCGATTTACCTATCAGGATGTATGGGAAGCATTACTCAGTCTGAGGGAGCATGTACTGGAGTCCAATGTACAGAAACTAGTATGCCAAAGATAGAGAGCAATCAGCTGAATTGGAGGACCATTAGAAACATGGTGGAAGTATTCTTTCAAGATACCCAGGTTAAAATACTGGTTTGCAGCCATTCTCCCAACGTTCAGGTTATAACGAAGACTGTCCCTTGTTACTTCCATGCAACTGGAAATTGTAAAAGAGGATCCAGTTGCAAATATAACCATTCAGTTTTAGTTCCAGGAGGGACTATCAAAATATTGTCATGAAATTCCTAATCCGACCCTGTGCCTGTGTACGCTCGACCTTCAGATGGAAACCGACTCGTGCTCGAGGCGACGGAACGCCTGCCGCTAAGGCACTTGAAACAGCTGAAACGGCGGAGAGTGCCGTTTAGTCATAGAAATGGAATGTTCGAGACGACCGTCTGGAGACTTCCAGTAGGAGTTGGACTTAATATAAATAGCCCACTCGTCGGCGGACAGTTTAGTTTAATATAGAACATTGTATTGAAAAGTTAAAATGTAAGAAATAAATTAGAATTGTTAGTTAGTGTCTAAGTGTTATATAAATTAAATAGTACGTCTGAAATAAATTGTAAATAGTGTATTTTTAAATAAATAAACTAAAAATAAATTAGACTTTCCTCACAATATATTTGGCTATAGGCGCAACTTGCGATTAAAGAGGTCGATTTTTTGTTAATTTTATATTACTTCCGACAAGTAACCCATTCTTAACAACATTTTTTTTACAAAATACAATCGAAGCCATGCGTTACAATAATTTGGGCGGCCGTTTCTCTTTTGACAACTATTCCTTTGGCTAATACCTCACCAGGTATTAAATTATATCAAAAGAAAAAAGCAGAGATAGAAAATATTTTTAACACTAAACCTATGATTTGGCTTACTAGGTAGAAAATCATTCTTGGTCCGGTTTCGTCCTTATTAGGACTCTTCGGCATGAAATAGAAAATCTTTAATGGAGTCTAATATCAATACGAAATTCACCCGAACACAATAACAGCGGGTTAAGCATGTGTAGATATTCAACGAGCGAAAAAAATGGTATCGCCATATGTACTTAGTAAGCAAAATCAAAAGTCGCTGTAGTACCTAGTTCAGAGACTAGGTAGAATAAAAGCCAGGCGGACTATTCCTAAAAAAGGGAAATAATTTCAAACTCAAATTTGACCAAGATGTAAAATAAAATCTAAAAAATCTCAAAGCTATGCATCACAATAATATGGGTGGCCTTTATAAATTATTCGAAAACATGCTCTAGCGGTTTATTTAGAGCCGCTATACTTGCAGTGAGATACCTACAGGCTCATGTGCCGTGCTATGTTGCCACTGTTAAGTGCCTAAATATTTTTTATACTATTTCTTATTAGAAAATATACATTTTTATTACAAACAATAACAAAATCTTTTTTTATATTTTTTCTAACCTTCTAAGATTTTAAGGCCAAAAGCTCCTTTGCATCGGTTTACACTGTAAGAGCACACTCAAAAATATCGAGATACACATATCTCTATCTGTAACGTGTGGAGGGTGGGTTACCTTATGGCACTTAGGCCTCATTAGGCCCATTGTGCATCCTCCTGAGAAGATACGCACCTCCTAGCTCGTGAGCCAGCCTACAGATTTAATTTATTTGACAACGTCGCCAAGAGGCTGGTGTTAGCCGAAACTCGCCGAACCCAAATCTTCTAATAAATGAGAGCGTCGAGCAATCGTAAAGGATATGCTCGATGGTCTCATCTTCTTGTTTGCACCCTCTGCAGAGTGCGGATTCTGACAGCCCCACAATATGGAGATGATTTGGTACTTGGCAATGACCAGTCAGAATGCCTATGACTAGGCGCAGATTCTGTCTAGTCATAGTCAAGTATTTGTTTGCTGCAATGTTGTCAGGATAACTTAAGTGCTCCCTGACAACTCTGCAGTTTCTTGTTTCATTCCATCTTTCCTTGAATTTCACAAGGGAATGTTCTTTGATTAGGTCTATCACTGCCGATTTTGTCAGTCCAATAGAAGGGCCAGGTTCAAAAAGTATGGCTGCTTTCTTAGCTAGTGAATCAGCAAGACGGTTACCGTTCGATGTGGCGTGACCTTTAATACATCTTAAGGTAAGTAGATGAATACTTCGGCCAAAGCTTCGTGACATTCTAGTACTAACCCTGAATAAATTCATGTGGTCTGTTCAGGGTGAGTAGTGCTAGTCTGCTATCTGTATAGATAAGAATGTTCCTTCCAGTGATATTGTTTCTGGTTATTTCTTTTGCTGCTATGAAAATCCCCGTTAGCTCTGTTTGAACTACACTGGCACTATTGCTCACAGCTCATTTCAGGTTTCGGTTTGAGAATCTGAAGTATATTCCACATCCTGAGCCTTGTTTTGTCTTAGAACCGTCGGTGTAGATATGAATCGTACCTGTCACTTCTGGCTCTTCTATTTGTTCTATTATAACTTTATATGGCTTATGAAAGATATATTTCGGTGAGATGGAGTCCATGTTCGCTTGAAGCAGTGGGAGCGTATCCAGCGCCTCCTGCCAAAAGTGATGTCTCGCCTCACCAGATCCTACATCAGGTTTTATTCCGACCGTGAGGAGGCATGTCATTGTCGTCAGAGCAACCTTCTTGATGTAAGTATCAAGGGGAGTGCGACTTAGAATGACTTTCATCGCTCTAGTCGGTGTTGTTTTCATGGCTCCTGTTATGTTGAGACATGCTGTTCTTTGAATTTGTTCTAGTTTACGGATAGCTGTTAATTTTTGGGGTTTCGGTACCCAGACACCTGCTCCGTATGTTAGCATAGGTCTTATGATAGCCGTGTAAGTCCATGCGACGACTCTGGGGGAGAAACCTCAGGTGCGCCCCACGGTTCGACGGCATTGTTCATAAGCAATGTATGCTCTTTTAACTCTGTTTTCTAAATGCGAGTTCCATGTTAACTTGCTGTCAATGGTGAGACCTAGGTACTTCACCTCTGTTGCAAAGTTTAGTTTTGTGTTTAGGAGTTCTGGAGGTTTTAATTTCATTTTCAACCTTTTCCTTGTGAAAAGGATCATTTCTGTCTTCTTAGGATTGATAAACGTGAATGGTCCTTGCAACACTTTTCTATAATTTTTAGAGCTACTTGTATTATTTCGCAGAGTATGCTCCCAAAATTCGCTGTTTGCAGAATGACCAGGTCATCTGCATATGCTATTGTGTAGTGACTGTCATTATATGCACATTATAGGTATTTATGGAAAGATAGGTACAAAAAGTAATAAAATCCCACATTTTATATTATGGGTTGTAAATTATTACTACTAAGACAAAAAAAGCAAATATGGAAGTAAATTACAAGAAGAAATAAATAGGTAGGTAACTGTAGTAGTAAAATTACTTTTTAAAATTTACTTATTCGAATGCAGCCTATATTATAGCACAAAAACCGCTTAATAAGTGAATCATCGATATGTATACCCTGTACAGTAGAGTATTTATTAAACAAGTCATCTGTTATTGATATTAACTAGTACAAAAGTGAAATACAAGTTAAAACAAAATATTGCTGCACAATTCGGTAACGTTGCAGACTGCATAATTTTCGCCATAAACAACATGTAAGTTATCATATCTCGTATCATAAAGTGTGAATTTTACCAAAATTTAAACAGTTGAACGTAGACGTGAGTACCATCTATCCTTTGGTGAAAAAAAACTTAAGATGTAAACTATATTATGGGTAAGTTAAGGTACTAAAAATACATCTTTATTGTATACTAGCGACACTTCATAATTAATATAATTGTAATATGAGGCATACACCTTCTTAATTAGATTGAAGTTATTTTTACAGTCGCATTCTTTGAAAGTTATTTCAAAATTTTACCGTTTATTCAACATTTTTTTTTTAAAAATGTACATTTTTTTCATCAGAAATATCCGTTGAAGAAGTAAGTCTAGTAGATTTAATTGAACATCAAATTTCTTAATAATGTTTAAAATGAAAAGAAATTTGGGATAAAAATATATTTTAAATATATCTAAACAATAAAATTTCCTATGCGTATAATTTTAAACAATTAAATCCGATCGCAAAGACTGATTTTAAACCGTATTTCAGTAGCAGCATACCCACCTGCTCGGTACGTATGTGGTGCAATTTTGTAACAGCCTAACGGGCACCTATTACAGAAAGAAGCAATTCTTTTGTTAAAGGACATTGCTCGCCACTGACGGATCAACAATACACTCACTTATAGCAGCTGTAAATGTCTGATTATACAGGTTGAACGATACTTAAAGACCGAAAACACTGTATAGTAATTAGGCTATTATGTTATATTTTCTCGATTTTTTTGTAAAAAGATTAGCTTTCACATAAAATAAATTAACGTGACTAATTCGTATTAATATTATTTTAAATAAAATTTTCAATTGATAGACGACATAATGTTTATTGACATCTGTGATACTTTCAGGTACTTACCTATATTATTTATTTATTGCATTATTATTGCACTCGAATTTAAACAATGTTTAAAAAATAAAATCACAAGGAACGCTCATGGATTAGTGCAGTGAAGAAATAGAAAGGAAAAAATAACAAAAACTTCATATTTTATGCACATACACACCTTTCTTTATTATATTTCCTCTTCACACTTCTTAACTTGCTTTAATGTTGTTTGAAAACTGTCAAATGCATTCTTGCACAATATGGCGACAGTTCACATCTCTTCGAGTTGTAAATCAACGTTTAATATTTTTCATGTTTTGTTGCCACTACATTGCAGTTATCTTTAGGAATATTACATTGTATCTGTTTGCTGACCTGTGGCCGCATGGAATTCACGCGGCAATGCACATTTTCGTAAATATTCGTTCAAGTATTTTGAAGCAAATAACATTTTTTATTAGTCATTTTTACACGGGTTTCCTTGTGAATGAATGAATCAGTCTTAAGGCGAGAGTTTAATTGCATTTACTTTGGTTCCTAATAAATTTAAAAACAATACAAGATAAAGAGCTAAGATTTGGGAGACATTTTTAAAATAATTCAGAGCAGAAGTACTAAAATACAAGCCGAAATTGGAAATATCATCTGAAAAGTGTAGCTCGCATTTAGAAAGTCCTCTATCAACCCTATAAACGCCTAGGATTCTGTAAAAAACATTTACAATGACAAAATTGGGGTCCAACAAAAAAATAACAGCAGTAAATCTTCATATAAGGGGGCGTCCAATAATTACGTGACTTATTTTTGAAGATTTTCTGACCCCACTCACCCTGCTGAGATTTTGTAAGATTTTCCTCAACTCCCTCCCCTCTCCCCTAATCTAATGTGAGATTTTTGAAAATTTGTGTTTTGGTTGTAAATACGGGGGATTATTAAAAAAAAACAAAACACAATATGTTCTATTACTTTTATTTAAGACTAGCAAAGACTAGTATTTGAGAATATTGCCGTAATATAAAATTTCTAGAAAAATTCTTTACTTTAATTATTCAACTTAACTTTTACGCAATTTTACACCGTTTTTGTCCTAGAAAAAAATTATGTCAGATTTACAAAAACCCCCCTTAACCCCAAGTGAGATTTGGAAAGATTTAGCTTGACCCCCCCCCTCCCCCCTTGTTTGTAAGTCAGATTTTATGACTGTAAAACTTTATATCATAGAAAGTTGTAAATAAACTAAACTTTGTAAGATACGGATTAAACTAATTTACAATAAATATTATATTTAGAAATATATACATTATTTTACTTACACTAGAAGATTTAAAAAAAACTTTGCATTGATTTCTCTTTGTGTTTTCTTTAGTTTTACGTCTGATTTATATCCCATTTTACAGCCTGGAACGAAGTAAATCTTGCTTGGACGTTTTTTGTTACTCATGGTACTTGTATTCAGGTACTTTTTTTTCAATTACTTTGAAACTTTTTACCATTTAAATAACGAACGTCACTAATGTTCGATCCGCCAGTCAGTTTGGCGAATTTTATAAAAAGGAAAACGAAAATTTTAAATTAGTAGCGTACTTTTGTGAAGCTAAAATCTCCAGCAAGGCATACTTAAAAGTATTTATGAGGTAAAGATAGCACATTTTATTTAAATATCTTATCGTGAATGCTTTATTTCATTTCTTCTGAACTCCCAGACTTGTTTTTTTTTTTCAAAATGATATGCAGTTCATTTTTACTAAAAACTTTCTTTAGCAACTCCTTTTTTCAATAATTTACGTTCTTCTAGTAAAGCCCTTTGACTTGAAAACATCTGATCTGCTTTTAAATGTGGGGTAAACAAAGCTGTATTTAATTGCAAAATAATATTCTAAAATCTTATTAGCTTTTATATTCAGTTTAGGTTCGGTCTCTATGATTTGCGTCCGAATGTCATCTAAAACATCCTCTTAAAGTGAATACAGTATATTTTCATAGTTTTAAAACTGATCTGATATTTTCTAAAACATTGCATTAATTTTTTTTAAATGGACGCTTTTTGGACAAGGGAAAAATAAATATATAATTTCTTCTGATGATTTTTGTTTGTAAAAGTTGCATGTGTAAACAGCAACACTACAGCTCTCTCTAAACATGCTAAAATTTTAAATTAATTCAGTGTATACAAAATATGGTCCGAGTTTGGCTTGTGTGTCGAAATCTAACCCAAAATTTTCAAATTAATCAATTCATACAATAATGCATGTTAATATTTCAAATAAAAAGTAATTCATTTGAAATTTTATGAAAATCATTACATCATTTTCCTTGCTGTTTTGTAGCTTGTCTTTCAAAACAATCAAACTACCGATATTATAAAAACTCTAACAGCTGAAAATAGTCCAAAAATAAAAATGAAAACACCACTAAATAATAATAAAATAGATTTTTTTAAAAACTAATGTACGAATTGCTGGAGCCACGGACAAACTTCGTCCATGGAATGACTAACTTCTAAAGTTGGTGCAAGACAAGGAAATACCCAAGCCCTTCATCTGCGCGGTGTATATCCCTGATGGTGTAGGATCTACCGGATTAATATGAAAGCAGGTAAGAAAACGGTTAGAATAATCAATCAGGGTCTGCAAACCCAGGAGTGGAGCAGCCTACACCTGGTAGTGTCAGGCCAGTCGGGTCACACCTGGACGCTTTCCGTCGACGATGTCTCGATAAGAGATTTGGAGCTGATGAACTTTTGGCTCTACTTCGGCTTCGGGCTGGTACAATTCTAGCTCCAAGATCGAAGAGGCCCGCGGAGAGAGCCAACAACAGACTCTCAACAGATGCCATCTGTCTCGGGAACCTCAAGTAGGGTCACCAAGGAAGCAGGACGTGACAAAATCACTCCAGAAGTTGAACTGGCTAACAAAAGGATCCCTAGATCTGAAAAACCTCTTTGAAGGCCCGCCTCCTCTAAGGTCAAGAGGAAAAACTTCTGTCCAAGACAGCAGTGTGAAAAGGCTCCAAATTCAAAGCGAAGTGAAACACGGAAAATAGTAATGAGAAAAAATATTCTCCTCCATCACCACCACTAACCCCTCCCCCAATCCCTCAATAACAATGGGCAAGCCGATGCTTTTTCTCCAGACAAATATTCACCACGCCCAAGCGGCTTTATAGGTCCTTGGCAGTTGGCAGGAGGTTTGCCAAGGAGAGACTAGACTTTGCTTTTATCCAAAAACCCTGAATTTTCAGCAACGGCCGAATAAGCGGTATTGGAAAGTGTTCGGGTAAGTTGGTAGCCGGTAACTCTCCGGACAAACCAAGAGCATGCCTTCTTATCAGAAATAATATAAAAATGTTTATGTTAACAGGTACTGCACCCAGATCTTGAACGCGGTGGGGAACAACAGCAAGGATGTAGTAGTCTGTTCTGCTTACTTCCCGGGAGAGGCAGGTCAAGACCAATGTCCTTCTCCAGTTTCCAATTGCAAGAGAACAAACAAGCAGCTCGTCATTTGGTGCGATGCTAATGTCCACCACAGAGATCGGGGAAGTACCAACATCAACATACGAGGTGAGCAATATTATAATTATATAATCAGGAAGGGCTTATTGTTAACAACGTAGGTTTGGAACCAACTTTCGTGACAAAAATAGTGCGGAAGTTCTAGGCATAGCAATCAGTACGTCGTTTGTGAGTGCCAATATTGTTAACTGGAAGGTATCCACTGAACCCTCATGCTCTGATCATCGACATACCAGACTTAATATGATAAATCGGGTACCTACTCTCCAATTCCGTAACCCAAAAAGCAGAAACTGGAGTGGATACGAAAAGTCCCTCCAGGAGGGGCTGGGAAACGTAATTAAAACTATTAAGAATTACGCAGTAGTGAATGATCAAATTCAAAATGCTCTGAGTTTATAGAACCAGAACCACTCCTATGAATTATAAAGAGCACTGCCAAAGGAATGATCTCAAAATAGACAAAGGGTGCAACACTCACGAACTGGAGAGATACCACAGGGCTAACCCATTCGAACGCGTTTATAACCAAAACTTCTATGAACGCCTCTGCTAAGATAAGATTCGAGGATGGAGTAGGAAAGATCTACGCATTTTCAAGAGACTGACGACAGGACACTGAGGTCTGGACAACCACATGAGAAGGATAGGTCTACAACAAACATCGGACTATCGATTTTGCAGCGTGGAAGACGAATCTGCAGAGCACATTTTATGTACCTGCTCTGCTTTGGAAAAAACGAAGTTCCAGATCTTCCGACTTACCCGACTTAAAACAGGTCTCACCCAATTCGACCATGGTTTTCATTAAAAGGTGTGGCTTGTACTGTGAACTATAAGTTATTCATGAGCCACAATAGATCTATCTGGGTCACAGTAAAAGGCGATGAGTGCATTTTTGAACCTAACCTAACCATGGGGCTAGGGAATCAAAACAAAAATTTAATGGGATGCAGCATTTTCGTAATTTTTTTGCAAAGTTTTTCCTACCCAATTTCACATGACTTATTTTTTTTTATGGCTGAATTTTGATTATTTTAAGTTTTTGTTATGTTTCATAAAATTTTCCCTCAATAATTTTGCTTGGACATTTTTCTTTCTATTTTAAAATGGTGCGTGACTTATATTCAAGAAGTGGACGCATGTACCAAAGTAAGATGAACATGGTAACATTTCATTAAAGTTAATGTCCAGTAAAAATATTAGGCCGTTTTTCGTTTCCAACGAAAATAAAAAACAAATATTAATGGTTTAAATATGAAAACACAATAACTTGACTTTCAATTGACATTTGACATTTACAGGACAAGAAACATTTTTTGTACACGTCGACGACGACGACGACGACGACGACGACGACGACGACGACGACGACGACGACGACGACGACGACGACGACGACGACGACGACGACGACGACGACGACGACGACGACGACGACGACGACGACGACGACGACGACGACGACGACGACGACGACGACGACGACGACGACGACGACGACGACGACGACGACGACGACGACAACGACGACGACGACGACGACACTCGATTTATTTAAAAAAACATGTATATGATAGAACATTAAACAATCCCCACAGAACAAATATCAATGTTGACGGCTGGCACCGGGGCTTTCAAAGTACTTGCGGTAATTTATTTCCAAATATATACCAGTTTATAAATGGATTAGGAAACAATAATCGCTACAAAGATATAAAATTAACCAAAAATATTATTAATCTTATTTTCCAATTATTTCCCAATTATAGTTATGTATAAAACCAAAAATAAACGAAAAAGATACAGTATTGGTTAGAAAAATAAAAAATATTGTAGAAAGTTATGGTTGGATTATTTGTTAGGTATTGCTAATAATTTGGAATAATAATACTAATAATAATTAGAAATTTTTAATAAACAATTTTAAAGTAAATGGCTTAATTTTTATTTACTAAAGTTCTTGGGTGCGAAACGGTAGGGGACGAAATAGTAGGGGACGGAATGGTAGGAGCCAAGACGGTATGGGGGCATGGGGGCGAAACGTCCAGGGTGAAACGGCGGGGGCAAAACAGTAGGAGTTAAGCACTGGGGGCGAAACGTAATACCAAAATTAAATGCAATTAAATGTTCGCCTTAATAATGAGTTCAGGTTCAGATATCAGAAAATAAGTAACAAATTTGCATGTTGGCTTCAGAGCTATCAGTTTTTCTAACATATTTTTTGACAATATACAAATTATTTAAAAAAAAACTATTTTTATTATGTAACTTTAAAAGTCAATAACTTTTTTGTGTATGCACTTTTGGTATAACCGATCTATCTGGTATCATTTTTAACTTACCCTGTATAAGAACGTCATAATAAAATAAAAAAAAAATTCTGACAAATTGAGAACCTCCTCCTTTTTTGAAGTCGGTTAAAAATGATTTGCATAATATTACGGTCACATGCGAAAACCTCTGAAAGGAATACTTACTTTTCAATTTTGATGAAAACTTGGTTAGGCACCTACTTCACTTGCTTGTCTACTAGCCTAATAAACCCGCCAATCAAATTTCGGTAAGCAACTTGGGGCCGGTACTGTAAAATTCCGATACAAATGCTCGCATGCCGTCATCTTGCCATTGTTTGTAAGGCAGTTTTAATGTTCTGCGAACTACGGGCAATTAAAATATTTAAATTTAATTATGTTATTCACCGGCGATCCTCTTTTTTATGGGAATCCTTTGAATCTTCTCTTGAAATCTCGAACAACCATGAACTTGGTATTGTTTTCTGCAACGAGTATTATTACATTTTTATGTAACGGTTGCATAATTGCAATGGATCAATTAGGAGTAATTAGTTCACTCATAGAGATAGATTTATATCTTAGCTAGACACGAAGATATAGCCATGATCGTATGGTATGGTGAATATCGCTCCTAGGCTTCATTCAGAAGGAGAAAAAATTATATGGTTACTAGAAATTATTTTGTAATTTACAATTTATCTGACTTTCTTTAATATGAATTTAAATAGGATGGATTGTTCAACATGATTAACAGCTCAGATTTATTTTAAGAGCTTTGGGCGTTTTCCTATTTCAATAAGACTGTAAAAAACGATAAAACTTATGATTTACGAGATGCATACGATGTTAGAAACAATCTATATAACTCCCATTTTTAAAAGTCTAATGTCTCTAACTATCGTCCAATTAGTATCCTTACTGTACCCAAACTTTTTTAGGGTTGCATTTGTAACATTATTACCCCTTCATTTAAAAATGTTTTAATTGACCAACAATATACAGGGTGTTTCGGGAGGAAGTGGCAATATTTTAAATACATGTCGAGGAAGCCAAAATAAGCAAAATAAGCTCATATGTTTAAGTCCGATTTTCATTTGTTTCAGGTATAATTGACTTTTTCTTAAAATGTCAAATCTCATCAATTTTTTTCCTATTACGACGTACGTTGATGTATTGAGCTTATGCACGTAATTCTGAGAGCGAAATCCAGAAACGAAACTTTTAAAAGAATTATTGCCCTTTTAATAACTTAAAAGGACCCCGCAATAATCTTATGGACATTGGGTTTCTGTCAAATTGTCTGAATTTTTGATATGTTGTAGATTTTGTCATCCTAAGCAAAAGTCTCCATGGGCACAAAGTGCCAAAATAAATATTTTGGCAGCTACGGAGCTGCCAAAGCTCCCCTGACCCGTTGCAAAACTATTCATTTTCAATACTATTTACAGATGTCAAAAGCATATTTTAATTATTCCAATATATAGGGTAATGTTTTTGAGGTCACTCGATTGAACCCTCATGTCAGATTGGACAAATTGACCGTTGACAGCTGTAAATTCACTGTCAACGAGGAATATAAAAGTAAATATCCTCTTTTCACATTGAGAGTTTGGGTTTTTGAGGTCGCTGAATTCAATTCTCATGTCAGATTGGACAAATTGACAGTTGACAGCTGTCAATTGACTGTCAACGAGGAATATAAAAGTAAATATCCTCTTTTCACATTGAGGTCACTGAATTCAATTCTCATGTCAGATTGGACAAATTGACAGTTGACAGCTGTCAACTGTCAACGACCTCAAAAACCCAAACTCTCAATGCGAAAAGAGGATATTTACTTTTATATTCCTCGTTGACCGTGAATTGTCAGCTGTCAACGGTTAATTTGTCCAATCTGACATGAGGGTTGAATGAGTTGAATCCAGTGACCTCAAAAACATTACCCTATATATTAGAATAATCAAAATATGCTTTTGACATCTGTAAATAGTATTGAAAATGAATAGTTTTGCAATGGATCAGGGGAGCTTTAGCAGCTCCGTAGCTGCCAAAATATTCATTTTAGCACTTTGTGGCCATATAGACTTTTGCTTAGGATGAGAAAATCTACTACATATCAAAAATTCAGACAATTTGACAGAAACCCAATTTCCATAAGATTATTGCAGGGTCCTTCGGCGGCTAATAAATTCTTACCAGTAACGTTCTCACTATCGCCAATATTATTTGCAAAATTCCCTAATAGGGTATTTATTTTTAAGAGTTGGCTTTGTGGATTACGCGACCAGAACTTATGTGTAATAAGGCAAAGTAGGCAACTGAAATGAAAACTGACAGTTACTTGTTAAAGTGACAGTTGTTCAACATTAGTTTTATGAAGTTGTAAAAATGCCCCAAAAATTTAGTCATAAAGAATATGCCTGATATTTGTTTATGGGTTCTGTAATGGTAGTAATGTTCGTGCAGTGGAGGTGTATCGACGTCGTTTTCCGAATCGAAGAGTTCCTAACAAGCGAGTATTTCAAACTGTTTTTACACATGCCGGCGAAACTGGGACATTTCCAAGAAAGAGAACACGGAATTGCTGTTGGACTTGAAGAAGATATTCTGGATATGGTAGACGAAAATCCAGAGATAAGTACAAGGCGCATCGCAATCCAATTTGAAATACCACTAACAATGGCTTGGAAAACACTTAAGCAACAAGGTTTGAACGCTTATCATTTGCAAAAAGTACAAAATCTCCATGAAGGCGATTATCCTTTAAGGCTACAATTTTGTCATTGGATTCGGGAAAACAGAAGATTGCGTAAAGACATTTTGTGGTCGGATGAAGCTCAATTTACGCCAGATGGAATTAACAATTGCCACAATAATCATCGATGGTCGGACGAAAATCCCCACGCTACGATAGAACACAATTTCCAACATCGATTTAGCATTAACGTTTGGTGCGGTATTCTAAATGATCAATTATTCGGTCCTTTCGTATTAGATGCGCGCTTTACTGGACAAGGATATTTACGTTTTTTAGAAGACCATTTAGAAGAAATATTGGACGAAGCACCTTTAAATATTCGACAACGAATTATCTTTCAACATGATGGAGCGCCTCCTTACTATTCAAATAATGTACGAAATTTTCTGAATACCACTTTCGGCGATCGTTGGATTGGCAGAGGCGGTCCGCATCCTTGGCCACCGAGATCACCGGATCTCACTCCCCTCGATTTTTGCCTTTGGGGATGGATGAAGTCGTTAGTTTATGCTACTAAAGTAGAAACGAGGGAAGCGTTACTAGATCGCATTCTTAATGCAGCAGCTATCATTAGAGCGAACAATCGTTCATTGAAACTCGCTACTAGTGCAGTTTATAAACGCGCAAATAAGTGTATCGAAGTGGGCGGTGGTGTTTTCGAAAATTTGTTGTAAATTAATGTTATTTGTTTATTTTTGTAATGTATTTTGTAATAAATTTTTGTTTGCTTTTTAAATTTCAATTAATCAAAATATCTCCGAAACAAATGAATATCGGACTTGAACATTTTATTTTGCTTATTTTGGCTTCCTCGACATGTCTTTAAAATATTGCCACTTCCTCCCGAAACACCCTGTAGTTTCCAGTTTTCCAAATCTACTGTGCTTAATGTACTCACCAAAATTATGTATCTAATGCCTTGGAAAAAGGAGTTCGAATAGATGCAGTCTATATGGATTTCTCTTAGGCATTTGATCGCGTTAATCGTGAAGCTTTGTTATACAAACTTAAGACTAGGCATAAATGGTTTTTTCTTTAGTTGGATGAGGACTTATCTGACTGACAGAACGCAAATTGTTAGTGTAGCTAATTTCAAACCTATAGAGGTAAAGGTAACGGTAATATCAGGTGTCCCTCAAGATTCACACTTAGGGCCAATCCTCTTCAACCTGTTTATTAATGACATAGCGGAGTGCTTCTTCTATTCAAAGTTTTTGCTTTTTTGCAGATGTTTTAAAATTATATAAAACTATTCAAATCGCTAACATTAACAAGTGTCTTACTATATCTCTTTCATGGTATAGAAACCATATCATTAATGTATATGTTCTAAATGACATTCATCTGCAGAAAGTTAAGACTATAAAGGATCTAGGGGTGACCTTTGATAAATCACTTAATTTCATTTCCCACATCAACTTAGCGATTTTATTAAATGTAATACGCAATACTTCTCAAATGTATCTGTAATAAAAGTTTTATATGCATCAAGGATTATTTGTATTGATGGAACACATGGAATAAACCGAAGAAACTTGTATCTTACCAGGGGCGGTTTCTCCATTGGTTCATTTGTGCAGTGAACACCCAGTTACATTTCATAAAAACACATTATTTTAAAATAATAAAAAATAATAAATTTTAATAATTTTATTGTTTTTATACGTGTTAATATCTATTTCTGGGTACGCCACTGCGCGCGTGGCGCGCTTTTATGAGTGAGCCCGCAGGAGTGAGAAGTGTTCTTAAAAATCTTTAGCTAAAAAGAGATGTCACACGATAATAGATCCCTGAAATGAGGTGAAACAATGATAAAATAACTTAAATCAGCCTAATTTGCGCAACACACCCGAGAATAACGATCAAGGAGAAGCGACAGCTTGGTGTTTTTAGCGTACCGTTTTGTAACGCGCATGTGCGAAAATAAGTTGTGTATCACTCAAAATGATGTTATCTGTCAAAGTCAGTCCAAGTTGTGTTTAGTACGTGAGCAATGTTAAGTGATATTTTTTGATGTTTGTTTTGTGTAGTAATAAGATGAAGATTTTTACACACTTAGGTATTCTAATGCAGATATAAAATGTGCCAAAAAAGTTACTAGGAAACTAAGAATTTTATCACATGCATAAATATTAAGTATAATGATTTAATCATTTTTGACATTTTATTTTTTATATGTAGGTATTGTATTTTGTGAAATATATGTTTTCTTCTTTTAAATAAATTCAATAAATAATGAACTGGAGATTTTGTTCATTTTATTTTGAAATTATATTTTAAAAAAATATAATAAATCCGCGTGTTTCAATTAGGATTGGTCAAAATGGGCGAAATCCCTTTATTATGGCTAAATTGTAAGGTATAATTATGTCAATATAAAGATGTTTTGCCCATTCATATTTACATTTATTGAATGAATCATACTGTAGTTGATTTTGAAAATATTGGTGCATACTTAAATAAGTGCTATTTCAAAAAATTCGTCTATGCCCAGACAGCACACATAGTCCAATATACGTCCACTTTAGATTTATTGTGTGTGTGTACGTCCGTTTATGCTAATTAAATTGACAGCTGAATATTGATACCCAGAGAACGTCTGTTTTTGGACTTAATTTTAAGTTTAGTAGTATTTTGACGTCCAGTGGTCGTCCATCTCAGGTCATTATTTATTAAGCCTACCAGCTAATACTCATCTATAATATATACTTCTTTTTTTAATATAACTGGTCATTAAAAATTGAGAAATTGTATCAATTGCATTTCATTCTATCAGCGGAAGTTTGAAATCTTATTCAATTATAACTGTATCTAGTAAACAGTTTTCAAGTGGTTCCTTGGTCGAGCTCGTCTAGCAATTGAAAGCGTACAATGATAATGGATGTGTCGTGAGTTCGATTCCTGCTCAGGTCAAGTAATTTTAAATAAAAAAAAATAAATGGTGTATAGCGGTTTGCGAAAATAATAAACAAATTATTAATAATATAAAATAGTGTGTAGTAAGTTGCGGTTCTGTAAAAAAAGTGGGGATGTGGTCCCAATGGAAATATAATCCTGGATGTTTTTTGAATGTCCAGTATTCGACGTCCAAATATATTCCAGAATTGAACGTCCTCTGAATTGTCAAAAGTGTGCCATTTGTATACTTCACTGGACGTCCATTGGATGTCGGAAGTCCAGAAAACTCATTTTTGGACGTCCAGACATCCAAAATTGTATATCGAATGGACGTCCAATGGACATATTTGTATTGTCTGGGTGATAGCCAGGTCATGTATTTAACTCTAAATACATAAACCTTAAATGACATCTGGCTTAACTTGGCGAGAAAACACTTGTTTATACAGAAATGAGTGATAAACTTGAAAGTCCTTTTAATATAATATAAATCCAGAAATTCTAAAAATATTTAAGTACTTTTTAAACCTAAAAGTTTTGAAAATATAGGCACATTGCAAATATTTGGTGATATCCCACTTCGGCCGTTCTCACTTCGGCCGTTTTGAAAAATCTACCTCTTTTTGTCCCATTTCGGCCGCTTGTCCTTTTCATGCGTTTCAGGTAAAACGGATACGCTGCATTTCGGCCGGTCAATTTACAGTACAGGGTGGCAATTACGCTTTGGTTTGGCAATTTTGGGAGTAGAGTTAATTATAAAAAAATATTCAAGTCGTTCAATTTAAGACAAAAAATATTTGGAATTGTTTCATTACCGAAACAGATCTGAAATTGTGTTGCCACCACAATTAGTGGACAACTTTTTAGTTATAGAAGACGGTGTTGAAGATGAAATGTTAATATTTATTAACGTATGTGAATCTTTATTAAAATATGTGAAGTATTTTTTGGAGACGGAGCATTTAAGAGCTGTTCTTTATTATTTTTTCAATTGTACACTATACATGCAGATGTAAAAAGTACCGAGGATAGTACTTCTATTATTCCAGTAATTTTTGCTCTTTTGCCGAATAAGGAAGAAAAAATCTATATAAGACTTTTTTCCTTGCTTGTTTCAAAGTTTAAAAATTTTTCACCGAAAGTATTTAAATTGGATTTTGAAGTAGCTACCATAAATGCAATAAGATGTATTTCCCAAAACTGTCATTCATGGATGCAATTTTCACTTTAATTAGGCCATATGGCGCAAAGTTCAAGATTTAGGTTAGTGTTATCATATCGTAATCAAAGTGAAGTACGAAATCATATTAGAATGTGTGCTGCTCTGGCTCATTTACCCGAAGAAAATATCGATGAGGGATGGCTGATTATAATGGAAACTTCATCTATGAATGATCTAGTTATTAAATTTAATGATTATTTTACTTCACAATGGTTGGATAATCCAATTATCCAAAATATTTGGATATGTTCGGGGTACAGACATCGGACTACAAACGCAGTGGAAGGATGGCATAGTAAATTAAATAAAAATATTGGGAAAAGTTATCCAAACATTTTCGAGTTAATAACTGTATTGAAAGAGGAGGCTGCTTTAAATATAATTAAATTACAAAAAATAAATCTATATATACCAACTCCAAAAAGATTAAAAAAATACGTTGATATTGATATTAGAATTAAAAAAACATTAAATGATTTAAGGGACAAAAATATTGACTTAAAAAATGCGTTGAACAAATTCATGTACATTACTAAATTTGAGTAAAATTGTGTTGTCATACTGTGTATTATCTATTGATTTTTTATTGTATCATTGGATTGTTTTTTCTAAAAAATATTGTAATAAAGAATTTGAGTTTATTAAATTTATTTTTCTTTTAACTGTTTGTATATTATGCTAAAAAATTAACAAGTTTACAATATGGCTAGCCTGGAACTAGACTGGTCTATGTAGCAAAAAGTAATATGGGAGAAAAAGCGACAAACGCGTTTGCTTATACTCTCTACTTAATATTTAAAACATAGTGTAACATGTTACACGATGCTGTGGCTAAAGGGTATAAAAATCAATATCGAGTGAGGAACAACACTTTTTTTTTAAATTTATTTTATTATAATTTTTTTTTTATGAAAATTGTAACATAGACCAATATAGAATTTTAAATTCTTTTAAACTTTAGTTAGTTCGTCACCTCGAAATGGTGGTAGTACGTCCAAGGTGTCTTCAACTTCACCTCTTCGGTTGTGGTGGGGTAGAGAAACGTAAAAGGGATGATGAATTGGTGGTACATATTGAAGCATTTTTTGAATGTCTTTCATTTTATTGAACGACAAAAGTTTTGTTTCCGTTGCAGGCTTTGGTGCGAAACGTCTCAATGTTTCTAACAAATCACACAGATTACCACTTTTGTTTAGTTCGACTGACTTGTAAATATCACTATAATCATCGTTGTACTCCATAACTGACGATCCCTTTGTAAATTTTATTTTTCGCATTTTAGATATCATGACACCCAATCGAGTTAAACTTTGATATCCTTTGAAGACTCCGTGCAAGTGTTCAAAGGGCACAAATTTTCCCACCATATTATTTACCTGGAATTGGTTATGTTTCTTGCAGTTTTTAATTAAATCTATCCATTCTTTTGGTGTGTAGAGATTGCTTTGTTTCTTTTGAGCTCGACTGATAAAAGAAAAGTCGCAATCGTTGGGCAAATATGTATGACCCGTAACGAGATAATTGACATATATTTCTTGAATATTTGGCAGCACATTTACCATGTACATCATAAAATAAAGCATATTCCAGTTACGGTTTTGACCACCACAACAGTCACTGAACAGAATCAATTTCGTAGCAGACATGGGGATATTGTTGGTAAAATACTGGTACAAACAACTAACTACCTCCTGGGACCCTCTAGCACCCTTAATTTCGTACCACAGATTCATAGATACTTTTTCTCCATCATGTTGATAGGAATGTATTCCAAAGTTAAGGACGTGCAGTTGCCTTAAATAATAGACCTCCCCTGTATTTAGGTGGGGCAATGGAAGTGTCCGTTCTAGATCGAAAGTAACTAATACACTTGTACTTTCGGGCTGCAAGCATTCTATTTTAAAATCATTTAAGCTTTTTCTAGCGTTTGCAGCTATCTCAATGTGCTCTTTCTGTTTTCTTGTAATTTCTAGAGATTTTACCTCATCGTTTTCAGAATTTAAATCAATTTGGGAAGCATCGCAAAATTTGCATGTGTCCTTTTTGGGGATATAAAAATGCAGGTTGAATTCTGTTCTAAATATCTTTTCGTACAAAGATTTGTTCAAGACCAGTTTTCCGTCAGCCTCACATTTATTTTTGAATAAGGTATACATCTTTGTTACCGTCAATCTAGGTTCTAAATACAATCGACTTGAAACCCTCTCTCCGTAATGATTTCTGTACCTAGGAAAGCTTTTAATATGATCCCTTATCCATTCTAACTTCTCCTCTGAAATCTTATTCCCTGGGACTTTCTTCCCCTCTGATCTGGTGATGGAAGCGTGCTACCATCGCGATTTTTAATCCTTAGTGCGTAGTCCAAGCGGTGGTTGCTTATTTGCAATACTTGCAGAAAAAAAATCTTGCAAATCTTCTGATTATGTAACACAAACTGTCTTGTACATAGTTTGCGACTAGCTGGTTGATTCCTGGGTCGTTTGCGTGGCCTTGTTGGTGCCACGGTTTTTACAGTACTACACAACCAAGCTGTTTGAGCATCCCAGGATTTTAAGCCATAAAACCGTTCATGTATTTTTTTCTGGATATCATCAGGTATTTTTTCTTTACATTTTAGTCGGCAGGTACACTCGCTGGCGATAAACGTTTTAGATGCCACAACGTTACCTCTAATATTTATGTATTCTTCACCGGCGTCTCTTTTTGCTTTTCTAATATTTTTTGCCAAACACCTTTCATTCCTTAACTTCTTTTTTCCGAGTTTCGTAACTTCTTCCACTACTTCATCTTCTCCAAGGTTTTCCATATTTATAACATTTAATGCAGGTGTATCCTTATCGGACTCTGCAACCAAATAAAATGCAATTAGGCGTTTCTCTACATGATTATTTACCATATTCTAGACTAAGAATACCTAGTAGCTTTTCACTTTTCATCTAGCGCACAAAATGAAAAATTTTTCGTATTAATATTAAAAACTATTAGAAAGTTCTTAAACATAGAATAAAAATACAATTTACAGACATTACAGAATAATTTTTAAAAATATTTAGAAGTGCATTTTTTTTTAATTTGACAACCTCGTATTTACTCTACTCACCTACAACTGGATCGCCGGCCATATCGGAATTGTCTGTTGGCTCATAGTCATCGTCGCTAGATCCAGGGAATGGCTCAGAATCACTTTCTTCGTACGCGTGCAATGCAGCAGAAATAATTCTGCGCGTACGAGATGTTCCAACATTATTATCAGCCATTATTCAATATACAATCTGCATACAACATACTAACAGCAACACCAAGAAAAACAACAAACCGCTAAAGTACCGCTCGTTCTCACAAGTTGCTTACAACTCAGCAGATACAATGTTGCCAATACAGTAACGTTTGTCATGTAGAGCAGGTTGATGCTTAGACCACTATAGAATTCTTCTAATTTTTAAACTAAAGTGGTCTATGTTACAGATCCTTACATAGACCACTCTTGAATGACTTGAATATCAACTTTTCTGACGATGCTAAAGTGAGATATAGTGTTTATACCTGTTTAAAATGAATTTGTAACATAGACCACTTTACAACTGATAGATTATTGCTTCTAATATTCAAACCTGATGTTAATTATATTTTGACAAAAATGTAACATAGACCACTCTAGTTCCAGGCTAGCCATATATAAACAAACGGCCGATATTATTTAAGTAATCTTAATCTAAATATCCCAAAAAGGTTGACCGGCCGAAATGTAACTCTAATCTTAATTTAAATATGCCAAAAAGGGCGACCGGCCGAAATGCAACTTTTTTATTTAACGGCCGATATGGGAACGGCCGAAGTGATACTAAACCCAAATATTTAGTTAAATCTCTCAAACTTAATGTCTTTTTTATTGTTACCTAAATTTTTTTTGGCATCCTTAATTTTATTTACCTTATTTTTACTTAAGGAAAAGGTAATTTAATTTAAAAATGGGGCTTTTATTACATTTTTAACAATAAATAAACCAAATATTGAACAACTTTTATAGATAAATTATAAAATAATAAACGTCTTTTACTTTTATAACAAATAATTAATTATTATATAATGAATTATATTTTGGTGCCGAAATTTCACCATTGCTATTAACCCTAACTACTTCAATGTAATTAAATCACATTACAACATTTGCGCATGGACTATAACAATGATTTCAGATAATTTGCCAAACTATTTCGCTCAGTGTAGAAAATATGCATGTTTCTCAGCGTGCTAAGTAGTGTATCAATCAAAGTCATGCTGTGAAAAAGGTACATCCGATATCAAAGGCACCGACAGCTACTGTCGCTTCTCCTTGATCGTTATTCTCGGCAACACACACCGTGATATCACAAAGTAGGCGGGGCCATACCAATCTTTCAAATCATAGATATAGAGAAGCAATGACGGTACTAAACGTCTCACTTTTACGACATATGTCAAACTCGAGCTAGTCAGTTTTGGTGATAATAAATGCCCTTTATTAAAATAGCGTGATTTAAATGATACAAAAACATTTTCATTTCGTCAATCTACAAATATAAAATTATTACCTTAAAATAATCAAAATATGACGCAAAGTGCCTCCACTTGTCATATCACAAAATAGTCTTTATTTCTTTATCTACCTACTTCATATTCTATCTTCGCAACCACATGAGACAATTTTAATTGTGAATTGTATTAAAAATTAAGTTTAAATAAAACTGCGACTTTAATAAATCGGAAGTATGTATATAATTCAACGATTGTCACCGAAAAATGCCAGAGGTAAAAAATTACTATTATTTTTGAGGTTATGTTTCCTACTTCAAATTATAGTTTATTATGTTTTTTGTTTCAGAGTCTACAGAATATACCCAAAAATATATACAGAATATGCCCAATTATGCATTGAACAATTTTTTTTGTTTCCAACAAAAGACAAAGAAAATTATATATTTTATTGAGGGCCATTTTTTTTCACCAAGTTGAAAGTTACTACTTGCTAATTAAACTATAGGGCTATTGTTTGTTAATATGTTAAGTAAACTTAAATATAACTTTACTCAGAGGTAAAAAGATCGACCCTTAAACAAAGATAATTTCTTGACTGTAACACAATTTTATATGAATAATTGTTTATTTTGTAGGTTGTTTCTTGAAGTAATAGAAAAATGCCTTATCTATAAATGCCAGAGGTACTGATAAACACTGTCAGACTTACATTACAGTTTTTTTAAAGAAGATAGAAAATATAAATATTGCACTGGCCTAAATTGATTCAAGAAACTTAATATTTGTGTCTATGTTAGGTACGTACTTATATCATGAAGATTAAATTAAATATTTACCGATATCTACCTGGGAGGTAAACTATGTAGACGTAGTGCAGTGTTGTAAAGGTTATATTTTTAAAATCGACTCATCGAGACCTTTTCAGTGGTATTTTATACCATGTATAGTGATGTCACAATATAAGTTGATTTAAAAAGATAATGCTATGTTCAATGTTTAATAAACTTACAATTTAAACGTTAAACAATACTATTTAACTCTCACTTTAGTCGTACTATTTATAGAGGCATGTTGGAGATAAAAGACACTAGGTATGTCATAAAAAATTTGTTATCAGAACAAAGAAATATGTTACAAAAACCAACAATTCATGTATGTTAAAAAAAGTTTTAATAGATAGATTATTAGTAAACAATACATATTGTGACAATAATTGGGGCCAACTGAATTTCTTGTTGAAATATAATTATTATATGTAAATATGAAACATGAAAAGTGTTCAACCAACATTCAGTCTGCTGTACTATAAAGCTGACTAGAATGACAGTACAGTTTATCTTCGAAGTACTGATATACCTATTAAATAATTTTTGACTCTTTGACTTTATCATTCTTTTAGTCTACATATTTTTTAGGCTATTATGTTATTGTTTTAGCCTTGATTATATTATTATTCTACTCTTCACACAGTATTCTGTGAATAGTATTATAGGTTTACTTTGTCCGATCTCACGGGTTTTTGTCTGCACGATAAGTCAAAAACGAAAAATTATATCAACTCGAAAATTTAAAGCAAAAACCAAGCGCTGAAAAAATCTGATTAAAAATAGGGGGTTAGGATGGGTTGAAATTAAAAAAAAAATCCTAAATTAAAAAAGAAAAGCGATATCAACATGAAATGTTTAGTAAAAATGAAACTCTATAAGAAGATATAAAGCCTATTGATTTTGAAAATGATTGAAAATGGGGGTTAAGAGGTCTGTTAAGCTGTGAAAATTATAATTTAAAATGCCTCGCATTATATATCATTCTAGTTTGTATTTGTGTAATATTATGTATTGTGATGGACTGATCTTATAAAATACTCATTTTAGTTCACTTGTTTTTTGCCAATAAAGAGTATTTAAAAAATATATTATTTTATTTAACATGTGTGACAAATAGGGAAAATTATTAAATTTACAATAAAAACTGAAAAAATGGTAAGTAAAGTTTCATATTTTTTACTCAAAAATCAATATCGATTTAAAAATAATCTCAAAATATGAAGAAAAGTCAGTTAACTAACTAATAATATTTATATTTGGTTTTCAACGTATTAAAAACAAAACGAATATTACGCTTACTAAAATATTCATTTATTAATAGTAGTGCTTGAAAACAGTATAATATTGATAATAATAACTACACTTATACAAGATTTTGAACCGAAATTACAAATGATAAAATTATTGGAAAAAGTGAACACCCATTTTAAATTACCTCAAGCCGCCACTGGATCTTACAATATTTCTAAAAATAAAATATGTATTAAAATATACATACACATATTTTTTTTTAATTATTAATTTTAATACATTTTGTATTTAAATGTTTTAAATAAACCTAATAAACATAGTGCTCTATTGTATTCGTTTTTATTTTCTCCTCTTATTGGTATTATTTATTTAAAAATATACATATAAAAAATAACTTCGATCAGTAATAGGTATCAAAATAGATAATAATTAATAATTCTAGTAATCACGATTATATACAGAGCGTTCATATAGTGTGGAAACTCTCCATTATCATAGGATTTCATTATTTTCGGAGGTCATATTTCGTAAAATAATTAATCGTTTCCATACTTTATGAACGCACTATAAAATTTAATTATGTCTGCAATGCAGCTTGTTTTTGTCTAAAATTTAAAATATTTGAATATATATCACAAAACCTACTTAACACGATGAAGGCCAGTAAAAATTTTTACAAGATACCAATCTAGGCATTACAGTTTTTGCAAGAAAACTAATTTTTTAGCATTATTAACTATTACTATTAGAAAAATAAAAAAAAATAGTAAAACCTCATTTTTTTGTCAGTACATTACTGACGTTCGAACGCGTTGTGACAGTAGCAGTTGGATATCATTATATTGTATGGTAAAGGTAAGAGCTGAACGACGTCGTGTCATTTTCAACCATCGATCAGAAGACGTATATCAGCGTTGTGTCACATCACAACTTCAGAAAAAGACGCTGTTCTGCGTCTCTGTCATTCAACGTGTTAAAAATATTTCCTTAAAACCAAAATTCCGTATAACTACATATATGGGAATTTTTAATTTGTCGAAGCATTCTCATTGGCTGGGCACGTTTGCATTTTAATATATGCTCACTACAGGTACAGGATGTCACTAGCTGTTTAGTGTAAATACCATAAAGGCGTGTGGATATGGCGCTTCAAAAATACATAACACAGATTATTTTTTTACCTAGTTCAACTTTTTCATTTTAAAAATTGTCAGGGTCCGCGTCTGGGTTTGGGGGTTTAATCTCCAAAACCCCCCTTACTGCGCCACTGTTACAAAGGGCTTACGTTTGGTTCTTAATAAAATACATAAACTTAATAAACAAATGACAATAATAATTTTTGGGTTTTTGGATAAATAACAAACATTTACAATAAGAAAAACCTGGCTCACAGAACTATAGAGTAAAAGAAAACTAACTTTTAAAGTAAACGCAATGTTCTAACAAATGTTTGACTGCTAAAGCTGTGTTAGAGTCTTCTAATTTTCTCTCTTAGAGAGAGGAATGGGGCATTTCGAAACGGTGCAAAATTGGCTGTTCTGTGCAAAATTGGCTAGTGATAATGTGCCAATGATTTTCACATTGATTATGAACCTTTTGAAATTCTTATTAATTTAAGTTTAAGATCTTTTAAAACATCTTGTATATGATGTTATCATACAATCTATATATAGTTATGAGATTATTTCTAAACGATTTTACGCTGTTTATTTTAGTTTATTTACGATAATATTGACAGCCGAATCACCACCTCTATCTGCAGGTGGTCTCTACACTTTTTCTCAATGTGTATCTAGAATCACAATATTTCTTCTCTTCAAGTGTTGTTCTTGGGTTCGCAATGTCTCAATTTTTATTATAATATAAATTCAGTAAAAATTGACGTGGGTGGAGAAAGAATTTATTCGACACAATGTTGCTTTAGGTAAATTAATTTTTTATTTGAATTGTCAAATTATTAAATATGAATAACACGAATTCAAATTAAATAGTTTTAATTAATTTTTACAAGTATTTCTTGATAAATGCATTAAAAACAATTTCTGCAAATTATTTTATTAATTTTACGTAAATGAAACATCTATGAAAATATTGAAAAAGGCACTTTCATTGTAATGGTTTCAATTTTAAAACATTTTTGTCTTCATTTTTTTGTGTTACTAGCTTTGAAACTGTATTTTTTGACGTTTGTTCATTCCTAGAAAGTTTCACTTACGCTTGAAAGAGTTCTAAGGTACTTCAAAATACCTTATATTAAATCAATACCGAATTATATCCATAAACGATCCTTGTAACAAGACTTTACAATTCTCTCTCATACTAATTTGACTAAATTGATGACACTATAAATATTTACAATAGTAGTTGTTCGTTGTTGGTTGAGTTACACAAACCGCCTTTTCTTGGCTAGTTACGATTTTATATTTTAAAAGATTCTTCCGTTCAGTATTTCCTTCATCGTTCGTAGCTATTTTTAAAGGTTACATAGACTGGTAGTAAATAAATTTTAAAACATTTAAATACAATTAAATACAATTTGCTTAGCCCTTGTGTGGTTTACGCCACTGCTTCTGATACAAACTACAAGTAAGATTTACGAGTATCTGAAAGTAGCATATTCTCGCAGAGTCCGGAGCGCAATAACTCGAAAAAACTGTTTTCTTAGTTTTATTCAGATAAAAGCAGAGATTGAAGCTTACACTTGGCTCATATTCAATTTATGCGTGTAGATATTATCGTCACACCAAGGTCTGCCCATATGCAGAGTTTATTTTGCGTATATTTATACTTGGACGAACATGCGCCGTCTCTTTATATCATTTGTGGAAAGGTGTATGAAGCGGTTACTTTTTATTTTTCCTATGTATGCATATCTTTTTCAAAGTATTATTGTTTTGTCTTGTATGTGTATGCTGAAATATCTTGCTTTAAAATTTGTAATGCACTCTTTTATGGTACAATGAAATTTTGATGTTTAAAAATATGTATTATACTCTCCATGATATCTGCTAGTCCTCAAAATCACGTTTTTCCATCAGTAGCCTCCAAATATTAGATGTTGCACTTACTAAGTAACTGTATTAACTCAAAGTATTTTTTATTTTCTTTCCAATGTTTACAATTTATAAACCTATTTCATATCTACAGGTTAGAAAAAAGTTATACAAGTCATAGGGTATAGGTACGGTAAATGCACGGCCATTTTAATACTATGTGTCCACTACCAACGTCTACTTACCTACCATCACTGTTGTGTTCGATATTGTTTACTGTTAGCAATAGGCCTTTTCATCATGTGATGAGCGCAAGCGCAGCAGCCATGTTAAAATGACGGTAATTCAAAATTTTCGTACTGTTTTGATCGACAATGGCTGGGAAAGCAATACTATCTCTACAGATAAATCAATTATTAGTAAAAATCGTTGATGGTGTTTAACTTTTTTATAACTTTGTGGAAGCACAAAGTTGTGAGAAAATGAAGAGGTGGTTAAAGCGTCTTGGACGTTTGCAACAAAGTAAAAAGTGTTCTAATTAAGAGGTTAGGTTTATCAATACTTGTTTACTGTGTAAAAAATTAATGGAAACAAATAATAATCATAACTCTATTCTAATTAATTATGACAACCAATATTACTACTTCAAAAACACTTTAATCAACATGAAAATTTTTCATGAGTATAATTAATAAAATTAATTATTTATTAGTTTGAGGATCAACATGGCATTTTCAATTATTTTACTGTGTATACCAAAGTAGTATTTAATATTAAAAACTATTGTGTAATATCAGATAAGACTTTTCTTCTGTTGGACCACTTTCTCTATGAAAATGTAGTGAACAAATATAAATATCTTTAGTAATATCATCAAGCGATCGAAAACTTTTTGCGCATTCTGAACATGTTTTAATATGTATTTTGCCTGATAATTATTGATAATTTTTTTCCGATATTTTTAGCCTAAGCTTTGGAAAATTTACAAAATAATATGTATTGCCTTTAAATGAATTATACCGTGTGTCACTTCTACATACTCCATGATAACACCGTTTCGTTTTCTTTTCCGTACAGATAACATAATTATAATTGACAGCAAAAATTTATTTTTCAATTAAGACACTTATTATTACTTTATATTTTCTTCATTTTTTTGTACTTAAATTAGTATTTATCGATAATAATTTTTTTCACTTGGGCATTTTAACACGCTTGTTTACAAAAAACAGTACGAAAAAGATGACTGATATTGACACATGCGCACAAAAATAAAATGTGATGAAAAGTCCTATTATCAAATTTTAGTAATATACAGGGTGTTAGTAAATAAGTGCGACAAACTTCAGGAGGTGGTTCTGCATGAAAAAATAATGACAATTTGCTATATAAACGTATGTCTGAAAATGCTTCGTTTTCCGAATACGGGGTGTTAAAGTTTTTCTTAGAAACTGACAATTTGTTTATTACTCTGAAACCGGTTAAGATATGCAAATAAAATTTGGTGGATTTTATTCCGCATTTTTTGACATGCAATTAAGAATTTTATGTTCATCATTTGCGTGCATACGGGTAATGATCTCAATTCATTTAAAGAAAAAAATGGTACGCCACTGAGATATTTTAAACTAAAAATAATTTTTGAATTCCTCATTAAATTTGTCACAAAAAATATCTATGGCCTTTTTTTCGTGTGGGGCGCCGTTTTAATGCAAAAAAATAAAATATCTTAACGCGTATTTTCCATTTCTTTAATACATTATTATCTAATAGCGACGCTAGTACTAGTAGGCTATTGTCAACATTCTGTTAAATACGAATAGTTTAACGAAATGTCAAATTAGCGTTTCTTCATTATTAAGCTTTTAATTTGGTATAACATTGATGTTAATAAGTAATTAACTTTTCTTTTATCGAAAACAATGGAAAATTATACAAACGTGGAATTGTCAGACATGCATTTTGTCTATGGTCGAAGTAATGGAAATGGTCGGCAAGCTCGACGATTGTATGCTGAGTTGTATCCAGGACGTAGGGTACCCCATCACACAATATTTGCTCGCCTTCACCAACGTTTGCGCGAAAATGGTATATTTAAGAAACAAACGGCTGACTGCGGGCGCCCTCGAGAAGTACGAACTGTGCAACTAGAAGAAGCAGTTCTCGAGTTAATTGCGGAGTCACCGGAAACAAGTACTCGAAAAATTGCCAACATATTAAATGTAAGCAACTTCACTGTATTTAGAATTCTTAAAGAACAGCAGTTGTATCCGTTTCATATTTAACGTGTGCAAGCTCTACTACCTAGAGACTTTCTTCCGCGCCTATTTTTTTGCCAATGGATTCTTCATAAAATCGCTCAAATTCCTAATTTTTTTAATAGAGTTTTGTTTACTGACGAAGCTAATTTTGGTCGAGAGTCTATACGAAATTTCCATAACAATCACTTATGGGCTGAGGAAAATCTATACAGATAGCAGACAAACACTACTCACCCTGAACATATTACGAATTTACTCAGGGTTAGTACTACAATGTCACAAGCCACCAACAATGTGGTCACCTTAAAATGGATCAAAGGTCACGCCACATCGAAAGATAACCGTCTTGCTGACTCACTGGCCAAGAAAACGGCTAACCAAATACTTTTTGGACCTGGTCCCTTTATTGGCCTGACAAAATCAGTAGTGACAGACCTAATTAAAGAACATTCCCTTGTAACGTTCAAAGAAAGATGGGATTTAATAAGAAACTGCAAAGTTACTAGGGAGCTTTTAAGTTATCCTGACAACACTGCAGCAAACAAATACTTGAGTGTGACTAGACATGATCTGCGCCTGTAAATTCTGACTGGTCATTGCCAAGTACGGAAGCATCTCCACATCATGGAGCTGTCAAAATCCGCACTCTACAGGAGGTGCGAACAAGAAGATGAGACTATCGAGCATATCCTCTATGATTGCTTGCCTCTCTCATTTATTAGAAGATTTGTGTTCGGCGAGTATTGGCTAACATTTGCCGATATAAGTGAAGCACCTCTTGGCAACGTTGTCAACTACACTAAATATGTAGGCTAGCTCACGAGCTAGGAGGTGCCTATCATTTTAGGATGATGCACAATGGGCCTAGTGAGGCCTAAGTACCGTGGGGGTAATCTACACGTTACAGATACAGATACTGTTTTACGAGTATATAGCACGAAAGCGTCCTGGAGTTTGTTCGTTTGTTCAATCACGGGACGGCTTCTATATCTAGCTTCCATGATATCACACGTTTCGATATTGTTAAATTAGTCTACTAGAAAGTACTCACAAATTCTTTTAACAGTTCTCTCTCTACCAGTAATTTTCTTACTTTTTAGTAGCTGCAAGAGTCAGTTCAGGACTGTATAGGGTTGAGAAAGTAGAATAATTTCGTGCTTTCGTGCTTTTGGCACATTTTGTTGTAAATAATTCGGTTGTAAATTAATGTCATAACTTAGAAAGGTTCTTCAGCTTTGTTTTTCAAATTCTAACCGGACAACAATTGAGAAAGTAATTCCTTGTGACTCTGAAAGTGACATGTGCACTGCAAATGCAATTGCCTCCTCTGCTCATCGATAATATATCTTAAAACGCCTCAAAGGGTATTTGGGTTTAGGCTTCAGTTGTAAGGTTGCGATGATGTGTTTTATTCCTATAAATATTGTTTCTCGCAAAAAGAAACAGACAATAAACAACGACTATGGAAGAAATAGGGTGATGTGCTTGTGGATGGTAGTTTTAAATTTCAAGAATCCACACCTCTTCAGGTGCGTTGTCATAATGAAAAAACTTTAATTTTCCGCAAATGAGGCCCGTCTCTTATAATTATATCACGTAATAGCTTTAAAAATTCTAGGTAATACTTCCTGTTCACTCCCAATATTTTTTTTGAGTATAATTGTGGTTGAAGAAATCTTTGAGCGTTGCCTTAATTTTGCTACCAAGAGAAAAAATATTTGTCTTCTGATTATAATCATTGACAACGTTGTAATAATATGTAGTTATTCTATTGGCCGGTTTTGAGCCGGAATAAAAATCAGTAATAGTTTTTTAATACCAATTTTCTTCTAAATAAACGGAATAAATAAAGTTTTCTTACAAAAATAACGACCTTTATTGTTTCTACATAAATAGGAATAAAAATTCCGATAAGGTATAGTCCATTACATTGTTAACTTTTATAATTTATAAAAAAATTACAGTTCGAAGTCACATCTGTCGATATTTGTCATAATTGTATGAACAAATTTGAAGTCGGCATCGACATCTCAAACAAAAGACGTTTGTAGCGTCTTTAATGATTGAATGGAAATTTTATAATAATCACAACCAACGTCATTTAGATGTAAGCATTATACGGATACATTACTAGTTTTATAACGTTAGTTTTGGCGTTCTTCTTTCGCAGTCTGTAAATAGAGCAGAGTATAGAAGGATCAAAAAGGATTATGTAAATGTGAAGTGATCTGCTGGTCGGGTAGCCTCTGTAGCAGTACAACTTGCACGGTCTTTACTTGACAAGTGCATGAAGGTTCTTGCGTTCTCACGCAATGTTGATGTCTCTTCAATACTTACTACTGGTAAATGTTTCGCAGTGACGGCAGCATAGGGCTTAGAAAAATTAGTGACGTTTTCAATGAAATGTACAATTTTTAATTTTGACTTATTAAAAAGACCATCTTCTGGATATCCTTTGAGATTTATTAACAAGTGGATAAATAAAATTGGTGGAGTTTAATCTGGTGATGACAGAACGTCTGCTGAAAGCAAATCCTATAATCTCGAGAGCAATTCGGCTCATTTTCGGCGGTTGAACTTCTGCCTAATGTGGCGCTAACCTAAGAATTTATATTGTGTACGCATATTTAAAGCCCATGAACTATAAACAAATGTCAAAACTTTGACATTTAATTAAGAAAGGTAGGTTATTATTACCGTAGAAGAGGTCAGCTCTTTAGAAAATATGCAAAGGATAATTTTTTTGCTAAGATATCTATTAAGTAGACGTTTTTAGGAAATCATCTATATGAAGACATAAGAACTTAGTTGAATTCACTGTTAGAATCGGCTTGTTGTTTAGAGTTAAAGGTTGTAAAGTACCTACGTAAGACAATGCTATAGTTTTATTGGTGTTGAAATAAAGCCCATTTGAACCAGACCAGGACATAATAGTCACTAGATCTTTGCTTTTTATAGATTGCAATGTCTGGATGTTGAAATTATTCCAGGTTACACTCGTGTCATCGGCAAATAAAGTAATTCTACTACTTATTATTAAGTCTGTGTTATCGTTGATGAATAATACAAATAAAATTTGACCTAAAACTGAATTACTACTCCTTTCTTTATTAATAGATTTGTAGAATCCTTACCATTCGCCCGCACCTGTTGAATTCTATTTTCCAGGTACCTAAGTTTTAAACCATTGTAAAGGAGAAGCTCGTATACCGTAGCTCTTTAAGTAAAATTCATGGCTAACAAAATCAAAGGCCTTTGCGAAGTCACAAAATATACTGAAGCCGCGAACAGTTTCATTAAAAACGGAATATGTTGGTGCATTTTTTAGGTAGGAAGCCATACTAATGAGCTGTTAAGGTGTTATGTTATGTTTAGAATGGGGTGTTAATATACTGCGACCTAAAAGATCTATTATACCCCCTTCTGTCGACAATGCACTAAGGAAATGTCTCAATGCCTATAACGACTCTTCCAATCCTATTTTCTCAAGAAAGTGTAGGATTTGAAGTGGCTTCAAGTTAGATAAATCTCCCTCTTCTATTTGATATCTTCCTAGATATAGTGCCCTTGGATTCTGGAGTGCTACACATTCAGTTAGGATGAGAATGGATGTTTCGTCCTCCTCCTCACAGAATCTGCGCTAACTATCCTCTTCCATTCTCAGTTTACTTAGGTGTCCTTTTAGTCGGCAATGCCCGGTAAGGATCCCTGTTACAATACGTAGCCTGTTCTTGCTCAGGCAGATGCAGGCTTTCGATGTTCTGGTTATATTCACCCAGAAGTATCTTGGCCTGTCTCAGCCCCAAGAGATTGTTCCAATTATCGGTTCTTCTACTGCCCAATTCTTTTTTAATCTCTCTTAATATTCAGTTACTGCTGATACCGCATAACGGCTCAGGTCCTACAAAGGGTGTTTGAGCCCATTTCCTTGCAATACTATCTGCAATCTCGTTACCCTGTACCTTGTTATGTCCCGGGGCCCAAGTGAGAGAAACTCTATTTTTCTCGCCTAGCTCATTCAATTGTTCTAGGCATCTCCAGACCATTTTTGAGTTGATTACGTAAGAGCTCAGCGCTTTGATGGCTGCTTGACTATCGGACATGATGATAATCTCTTGTCTATGATAGTTTCTCTCCATGTTAAACTGGATACACTTCTCGATGTCGTGAATTTCCGCCTGGAAAATGCTTGGGTATTTTCCCAAGCTTTCGGAGTGCTTGGTTCTCGGCCATACACTCCTATTCCAGTTCCTTCTATGGTTTTGGAAGTTAGGGTGTTATGTTTGAGAAGAAAGTACAGGAGGCGATTTTTCATTAGTCTTTTCACAATCTTTGATAAGATAGAAAACAAGGCAATTTTGTGGCCACCCTTATAAAGTGGGATTAATATAGCTGTTTTTAGACAGTTGGGAAAGAGACCAAATTCGAAGATCAGCGGATTTAAAATGTTTATTGCTACATCAGATATATTTAAAAATATTTTAGTGAACAAGCCATCAATGCCACAGAAAGATTTATTTTGAAAGTTGTTTATGGTTTGCACCAGTTCATGCTTATCTACTGATCTTAAGAAGAAACTATTCGTAGGTAGGTAGGAGAAAGGTGAGAGCATTCTGACTTAAAGCTTTCTTAGAGTTGATATTCTTACTTACATTTACAAAATATTTGTTTAGTTCATTTGGACTAGAATCAGAGACTACGTAATTAATAATTATTGCAGATGTTGTTTTTATGATTCTAGTTGGTGAATCTGCTTGCATAGTGATACTGAATGATTCAAGAATGTTTGTCACAGACTTTTGAGTAGCACACTCATTAGCAAAGTCGATATTAAATTCGCCACATAAAATTTTCCTACTTTTTATACGCAATGCCTCAAGGAGATTAAGGTTCTCGAGAAAAAGGTGTACATTTGATTTTGGTGATCTATACAAATATATACAAAACAATGTTTTTGTTGTTTACTATATAGTATTCGAAGATATTTCTTGCTAGTAAAAAATCATATTTAGATATAGCGGAGAAGTCATCGTTTAATTAATGCATTAATTCTGTCATATCTGGTAATTAAAGTGTATTTTTTTAATAAAAATTGGTTCACAAACTTGTTACCAGTTTTCTGTAATAGCTACTACTTGGGGAGACCCTAGCTCTTCCAAACACAAAAACATTTCCTCTGTTGTCTTCCGCAGCGATCTAATATTAATTAGAATCATTCCTAATTTACTGTCTGCATAGTCAGAAAACTAGTTGGGGATTATAGTTCCCCAGCACACGTAATATTAACTAAAATTTTTTCTTAGATGAATCGACTGTAAAATATGTGTATTCTCCGTCCCACGGAAACATATAAGCTGTAGGCAGAGAGATCGTTGTCCATTTCAGCTGTTCATGACTTCATGATAATTATATTAAATAGTCCGGAAAGCTCCAGGACCAACTGGTAGACTCTCGGAGGCAAGAAACACTTTTATACTTATGTTAGTGTAACTCTCATGACAGTCCGATGATGGTTGGTTATGTAGATAGGCGATAAATAATTTAAGGGACGATAAAACAGCCGCTTCTGTAACGACCCACCCCTTTTGATTGTTGTTTTAACGTCTGAAATTTTTATTATTTATATCCTAATTTTTATTTTACTTTAAATTTTATATTTACTGTATTTGGCCGTTTTCCTCTAGTAGTAGAAGTGATGGTCTAGTTACTCAATTGATAATTTATATACCCACGTTGTAATAATGTTAATTAAGGTAAACCAGGAGGAAATGAACAACGTCAATTCGCCAGTTGTTTACCTTACTGTGTTGATTTTCACATATACTTTTTGTTTCAAACCTAATAGAATGGGTGGCTTAGTACAGGTGGCTCAGTACAGGTGGCCCCCCTTGAGCTAACGAACAGTGTCCATTCACCAGTTGATTAACTTACTTATAAATTTTACCATCTTGATTTGTATAATTTATGCAAGATAATACAACTCTGTATATTTCTAAAATAATGATCCCTATAATTTCTATTGAAATACTCAAATTTACCCATCGAAACTATCTGTTTTTTTTGGGGTGAATGCCCGAAGGTCATGTGGTTTATTTGATAATATTTTGAAGAAAATGTCAGTCCCTTGTTCAAACGAAACCCCGCTGGTATTTCAAAGAATGTTACATAAATGTTTTGATTCACCCTTGAAAATACAGACATTAGGTTCCTCTAAACTAGACAATATGTACAAATTTTATCTGGCATTCTGACAGCGTCGATTTGGGTATGTCGCAGCGTTGAGCGTCGCCTTGCGTCGAGACGGCTTGCGTCGAGACGCCTAGCGTCGTGGTGGAGAGGAAGGAATTTATTGCGGTACTGCGTCGGGACAGATATACGGTAGAAAATACTTGGTGGTCGTCAAGGATATTACGAAGGAAATATTTAGGGACGGCAAGCGTCATGAAATAAGGCGTGGGATGTTGATCGTCGAAACGTGATAGCGTGCGGGTATAGGTCGTCGGGATAGATATAAAGTAGGAAACATGTGGTGCGGGACGAGACAGCGTTGGAATGTAGGAAGGTAGGGAAGTATGACGTCAGGACATTGTGTGTTGAGACGTTGACAGCGTAGGAGGTATTGTAGGATAGACGTCGGTTAAGAAAAACGTTGATTTAGGAAAGATACTGAATACTGAATATAAAATAATAATCTGCATGCCTCTTGAGTCCTCGGGTTCGGGTATTTATACCTGTTTTAATGGCTTTTTGTGACCTCAGTTTGTCGTAGCTCCAGTGGGAATGAATTTGGGTGGATAAGATGGGGTGGTAGATTTATTATGCGTCTTGAGAACTTCTTGGAATTTTGTATCGAAATATTGTCGAAAATCGGTCTTAATATTGTAAACTAGAAAGATGGGGGTTAAGTGTTTTAATGATGATTACGTCGTGAAATAAATATGATTAGGGAGGTTTTTGGATCGGATTCTCATAGGATAACTTCTATCCTTTCTGTAATATTAGAGACCCTGCGAACAGAAATAATGCTTTTATTGATTAATCATCTTAGATAGGATTTAATTATCTAAAATATTTTTCGTAAATGTAGGAATTTGAATTTAATAATAATGCAACTTTTCATTAATAAAACAGAATTAGTAAATTATGAAGGTACCTGACTGGGGTACACTTCTCTTAATTTAGACATCAACGACTATTGTCGGCAAATGATTTCTTTGTTAGTCGGATAGTAGGAGAAGTCTATCTGTCCAGCGAGTTGTTTGTGTCACCTTATGATTCTGTTATAATCTGAAAGGACTTACCACAGGAGAAGTTAGATTGACATGCTGAGATAGCACGTTTGTCAGAAGAGATGATCACTACTGTAGGTCAATTTGGGCCAAAAGTTTTACTAGAGGAATAATCAAATCAGCAGGGAGTCGAAGCCTTTCGGGAGTAGTTAATTTGGTTGACCATTCAAATGGGACTGCAGCCGGCCAAATATTGTTGTTTATTAATTTATTAGCGAAATTTCTTGACTGCAGCCCTATTTAAAATGTTGCTTTCCAATTTTACCTTAATATAATGTACAATGTGATTTAGAGTAGAGCCCGAAGGCCACTTCGTAATGCCACTTTTGATTAAGAGCTTTCGGATCTTCTGAGGCATTGAATGTTGATATAGTTTGTGTCGAAGACGATTTGGTACATCCTCATTGGTTGTACGTTTAATTTCAGGAGACGAAGTGCCCTGCACAACGATTTTCACTGTCGGTATTCACTTCGGTACTCTTGAATTGAAGAAATGTTGAATATATTCTCTTCCATTTCCCTTAACAACTTGAACAACATATCTGACTTAAATATGATAAACACTTCAGAGATTTTATGAATTTCGTGAATTTTCTATTCTGCAAGACTCCATTTTAAAAAAATATCGTACATCTCTAAAATAATTGATTCAGCTAACCAGTCAAAAATCTTATGGGGATCTGGTTCTTCGATATTTTATCATTTTATCCTAGATTTGAAGAATCACAGAGTGTACAGAAAGATAATAAGTCGGAAACAAAAAAATATGCTGATAATGAATTTCAGGAATTTGGGGATGTCCTTTTTTGTCAAACACTAATCGAAAAAAAAAAAAATTATTTAAGCAATCACGACAAAATCGTTGTATAAAGAAAGTAAACTATGTTATGAACGAAAAAAATCCGAAAAAGCTAAAAATTTCTAAAATAAATGCAAATTTTGGGGTGACCCTAATTTTATGCTTGACAGTGTATATAAAAACTAACTTTAAAGCATGGGCAACTGAAATTCCCCTATTCTTAAACTTTTATTATTTCAGAAATTAAAATAAATAGCTCCTATATACAGGGTCATTCTATATGGGCTGGTTCGTTACCAAATAAAAAATTGAGTGGACTGCTTTGATGTTTGGAGAAATTGATTCATGTGGCGTTTAATTAATTGTTTTTTGTTGTTATATGTAAATCGTACTATTAAAACTAATCTTTCTTTGACTTACCAAGGTAAAGTTCTGTTTCTTGGACAAATAGGAAATATTCGTGCCGCCGACACAATTGGTGATAATTTTTGTATTCGCTGTGTGGTACCGATTGTCGCAAAACTCGTACTCGTACTGTCCGTCGGCTATTTCCATCAAAAATATTCGAAGGCACGATTTGGATAAAAATGATAAAAACGGAAAAGTAAAACCAGAGGCGGATCATAAGGTTTAGGAATAGGTTCATCAAAATATACTTATAAAGAATAAAGTGAAAACAATTTTGACTCGAATAACCTATTTGGATACATTTAAAATAAATAATAAAAGGATCGTAACGATCGTAACGATCGTAACGATCCATGGGCGGAACACTTGATTAATGGCTTAACTATGACTTGTACGATAATTTGACTTAGATAAAAGTTTTTGTACAGTTTATGTACTATTTATTGACGTTCACAGATTTCCCGCATACTTTAATAAGACACATTTATTTAAATTAGATGTTCAAACTGAAAGCCCTCAACTGCCTGGCAATATCCTAATCTATCAACAAATGATCTTAAACAGTTTTTAATAGATTCAGGAGTTATTTCTTGAGAGGCTGCTCTGATTCGATCTTCCAGTTTTTCCAGAGATTGAGGTATATCCTTATAAACTACAGATTTTAAATGACCCCAAAGCAAAAATCAAGTGGAGTTAAATCTGGTGATCTTCCCGGCCACTCAATATATCCTCTTCGGCCTATCCATCTCTGCGGAAATATTGTGTTGAAGTATTCCCTAACCCTAACATCGAAATGAGGTGGGGCGCCATCTTGCTGGAACCATATTTCCTGTGACAATTGTAAATGATTAGCACGATTTGGAAATATACGGATTAATTCTTGAACTATTTGTTCCCGCAGAAGTTGTAAATAGCGATTGTTACATGTTGATTTTAGTTTTAGAATAATTAAATAGGTATGGCATTTAAAACACATTCTTAGTATAAAGAATACTAACTTTTAATAAAATATTGATTTGTCTTGAATAAGAACCTTTGGTAATTTAACGGATACAGGTATTTAAAATATATCCTTAATCCACATCATTTTTAAAAAGGCATTGCTTTGTTTTTGAATAAAACTTTTAATATGATTCAATTCATTGAACTTGTTGTCTTACCTTTTGCTTTTAAGATCCTGATGGTTTTATGAGCAGAAAACGTGTAGCATAATGACCTGCGAGTATGCTGCTAGTATGTGGTAGTTATTTCACTTAGTTTTCACCCCTTTTAAATCACTATTTAGTTGTATTTTACGTTTGTTTACATTTTATTTCAATAATGTTTTGACATTAATTATTATATCCGAAATTCGGGTTATCTTCTTCTTTCTAGGAAATACCTGTCGTCTAGTTTGTACGGTCCGATAGCCAATTCTTGTTCCGTGGTACGAATTTGACAGATAACATTTATGGGATATTTGGTGTTGTGCTATTTGAAATCAATACCATTGATTGTCCATGACGGCATATTATATTAGGGTACTTTTCTAGGAAAATTGGGTTTAATACTTAACTGTAGTTAGGAATAATATTTTATTAGGATGTTAAATACACACATAAATACATTTGGGGTTCAATTAGATTACTTTAGATAAGTTTTCTGGTAACTTGTGGCGATCACCGGAAGTGTGATTTCCAAAATATGCATTGTCATATCCTACTTGTTGAAGCCATCTTGACTTCTGACAAAAGGGGTTAAATACGCCGTAGCCATGAGGTTCGTGGGGAATTATTTTTCGTCTGCTTGCTGGGTAAGGTACCGGGGGTACGTGTTTGAGTTTGACTGTTCGCCTGGGTCGTCGCGAAGCCCGTGTATAATACCGAAACGTTAGTCGCCGATAGTGATCGGATTACAAATCACGTGGCACAATCGCACAAGGGTAGGTACCCTAAACCATTTTTGGGAGTCTTACGACCGCGGTGAGCGAAGTCTGCTAACGGCCCGCACTACCGACTTCCTACATCAGATCTCCAGAGGGTTGTTGTCAACAACCTCGTTTGATTTCGTCCGCAGTCGCTGTGCTGTACCAGTGTTCCGGAAAATTCCAGACGCATCAGGGTGATGCGCTGTGATTGTTACGTAGTCCAGTTTTTAATCATTTGATGTCCTGCAGTCCTACAAGTTCTAAGCCAGTTTCCTGTCCGGGGTAATCGTAACCAACACCAGTGGTGGAGAGTTCCATCGCTTAATGGGTTTCTACCAGAAATCAGGTATTTGAAAGTCTGTAAACCAAGGTATGAAAGACCTTCAGTCTAATAAGTAATAACTTCCGTGAATCTAATAAATTTATATTTTGATTTATCATTTAACTTTTATTTATAAGAATAATTCTTTAATCGTATTAATTGTGCTTAAACTTAACCTGTTGTAAACCTTAGTGATCACGGGGTAATATTAATTGTGTCTTTTACTCTAATAATTTTGAATTCAGAGAATTTCTCTTTAACTTTAGTCATTTTTCTTGTCATTTTAAATCATTTTGTATCATAAAAAAGCTCTAGGTAAATGTATACCTATCTATTTGATCTATGAAATTTTGTAAATACCCGTATTCTTTTTAATAGTAAATGCCATAATACCGACTCTGGCGTTTTATTTATTTAACTTTTAAGATAAACAGTATTACTAACTATTTAATGACCCACACCTTTTGTCCCGACAGCTAGCCGAAGTTGTCTTCTTCTCTAAGCTCTAGGAGAACACTATAACCTTTTTTTTGTAACGGTTTTTCTAAATTCTAAATAATAATATACAAAATTTAGGAGGTTACCAACTAACACCGATTTTTGAGTTATAGTAAACAAACCCCGTTATACGATCACCATTTAAAGTTTGTCTCAGAAAAAAAGGTCCAATTATTTTTCCTCCAACTATACCAGCCCAAACGTTTAGCTTTTGTGGATATTATGTGTGACCTTCTATCATCCAGTGTAGATTCTGATCAGACCAATACCGGCAATTATGCCGATTGACAAATCCGTTTAGACAAAACGTCGGAAAACAAAATATTATTCATAATATTATTCCCATTAATTCGATCCATCATTTCTTGGCAAAAATGCATTCGTCGATCAGGATCATCTTCATTTAATTCTTGATGTAATTGAACTTTATACGGATGAAAATTATTTTTTATCAGTAATTCTGGCTAATATCATTATTTAATGCAAGTTTTGCTATGGAAGTTTTAGGTTCTTCATGAACATTTAGAAGTACATCAAGTGATTTCTCCTCATTTGTAGCTGTCTTCTTTCGTCCACTACCAGGAATATTTTTGACACTACCTTTTCGTTAAACTTGCGTAAATTTCGATACACTGTCGACTTAGAAATTAGAGACATTCTTTCAGGAAATGTAGCATTAAACAAATCGGCAGCTTCTTGTAAACCTCTCTTTCTATCTCCAAAACCAACCATGTGTAGTGTAGTGTGTACTCGTAGTTCTTTCACGTTCACTTAGTTCCATTGTTAGTAATAATAATCAAATACTTAATCTGTACCCTAAAGATATTTGTATTTACTGTGATTTGACGTTATGATTTTTGTTAATAGATCATGATATTGCCAGGAAACAGAAAAAAAATATATAAATACAGGGTGATCCATTTAAAATATTTAAAATGTGTCTTATTAAGGTATAATCTAATTTAATTGTTATTGATAAGACCGTAAGTCTGGGACCCACTTAATGTACCATTGATGAAATCAGACAGATCATACGAACTCGAAAAAAAAAAAATACAGGGTGATCCATTTAAAATATTGCCCGATGACGTCATATCTTGAAAATCATTACGTATGCGGGAAATCTGTAAACATCAATAAAAAACTTTTATCTAAGCCATAAATCAAGTGTTCCGCCCATATAAAATGACCCTGTATAGTATGAGGTATTCTAGCGCTAATTGCAATTTTAACCCTATTTTAAGTAGGTCTAATATTATACAAAGACGACCTTATCTTTACCCTAAAATAATATTACTGACCCATTTGACAGAACTGATATTTAAGGTTCCATAAAAGTCTCTAAGAACGGCCAATAGTGTCCGAAATCATATATTGAGAGGCCGACGCATAAAAGTATTGATATAAAACTCGCTTCTCCAGTGATCGGCCTCTATTTCAGCGATAGGAGACAGCAGCAAGCAACGGCGTAAAACGACCGAAAAAGGTCTCTTTACGTCGGAACACATGCAATTAAATGAACATCGAGACCGATGAAAGAGACGCGATAGCACTTTTAACACGGCAATATTTGCTGCCATGCTGCTGTCATTTGCCTCAATCTCATTTCGCTCTAATATTTTTGGTAACTGATTTTGGCAATTAACTTTGTTTTTGGACACACTCTGTATATTTTGGCGGTATCTTTCTGTGTCTTATTAGCTGATAGGTTATGGTATTTGTATGACTGAAATCATGTGACATTTTAATCGGATTTCATACACTTTTTCTTTATGCCACACTGTGCAGATATCACTTACAGTCTAATCCCTGGTACCAGCGCCATGACCCTGTTATAATAAGTTTTGACTATTCTTGCGACAGGGGAATGTTTGCCCCAACTAAGATTTGATTTCTGTTCTAGGGACACTGATTTTAGTTATATTTACTTTTATTTTTATACCATAACCTGTATATATATTTTATTACTTTTTGTCCAAAGGACATAGTGTGTATATAAAAAAAATACTTGTATGCTTTAACGTCACATAATTCTAAAAAATTATGATAACTGATATTTTATGTTAGAAGTTTTTACTGTGGCTGTATTACTATAAAGCCTGGGGGTACATTGTTAAGTTTCACTAGTAAGCTCATTTTTTTGTAAGTCAGACATGCTAACCGCGAGGTCTCCGGTAACCTCGGGCATGGATGACGGCTTGGTCGTTCCAGCGTGCGACATGACAGAATGGGACTTATCCGACGAGCGTTTAACCATTGACGATGCCGAATGAATGACCTAGGCCAGTGCTCGCCAACCTCTCAATGTGTTGAGCTACTTTGTTAATTTTGGAATAAACAGCGAGCTACCCACACGGAAGCCACGTAACGCAACGTAAATGAAATAATCCACAGTTAATTTATCATTATATGTATTTATTTAACTATTTAACTGGTAATACATAATACATACGTACTAATAATAAACTAATAACAAAATAACTAATATTACCAGTACGTACTTGTTCATAGCTACATTCCTACCTACCAAACGAAGGTGTTTGAAAAATAAACACAAACTTTTATCCAGCCACAACGGCATGTCACGTAAGATTTAAAAATAGTTAATAATAACAACAAAAAAGTAACGCACTATCATGAATATAAACATTGAAAAATAAAAAAGCACGTTCAATGAGAAGGCTGACTCAGACTCATCGATAATTTTTTTAATGTTTGCAGTATAATTTTATACAGCCATTCGAATACAATTATCCAAATGTTCATCTGTAAGTCGATTGCGATATTTGTTCTTAGTAAACTTCATATTGGAAAAAGAAGATTCACACAAATAGGTTGAACTGAATAATGCTTTTACTTTCAAGGCAACACGGCATAGAACTGAATATTTGTCTTTACTTACAATAGGCCAGATACATTTGGTACCTGAGACTAACGATTTTAAGGCTAAATCATTTTGAAACTCAATTACTTCCATTTCTGTTGCAGCGATGTCTTCGCCAAAGTTCTGCATAACACAAGTTACAAACTGTTGGATATCAATTTCCATAAAGGGCGAAACAACAAACTGCGCTACTAAAGCCATTTCGTTGAAATCCTTAAAACGATTTTTGAAGTAATTCTTCAGGGTAGAAACTATTTCTACATGATATTTGCTGTCATAGGGTTCTAATGGATTTTGAGATATTTTTTCTGAAAGAATAGGAAAATACTTGGCATCGCTGTTAATTAGGTTTTTTTCCCAAAACTCCAGCTTTTTGAAAAATGTTTTTATATCAGAAATCATTTCCGCTAGTTCTTTGTCTCTCCCCTCAAGCTGCAAATTAAGTTCGTTTAATTTCTCTGTAATGTCCACGAGAAAACCAAAATCTCTAAGCCAGATTGAATTTTCTAGTTCCGGAGTCGGTTCATCGCGTTGTTTGAAAAATTGAACTACCTATGCCAGATAGGACATCATTAAAACGTTTTCAGCACCCGTCCTCTACTTAACCATCGGACTTCAGAGTAAAGGAGTAGGTCCCCGTATTGACAGTCAACTTCATCGGCCAAGGTTTTGAATAATCTTCTTTGTAACGCTTGAGCTCTAATCTTGTTCACAATTTTTACCACCAGTTTCATAACATTGTTTAGTTTCAGGAAATTTCCACATAATGCTTGCTGATGGATAATGCAGTGGTAACAGAGAAATTGCGGAAAAGTTTCATCTTTACGACATAACGCCACCAGACCCTTATCACAACCTTCGAGCATATATTACTAGAGTCATCGTCCAAATGGACTTTGTTTTGGTACAGGTCCAGCATTCCCATTGGTCTGTTTCGTTTTGCTTGGCATGTCAAATCGTTCGAAATTGTCAGAACTGTCATTTGATTTTTGACTTTCATTAATTTCTAGCTTATCTTTGTAATTTATGAGTGATTTTTTGTATTTTATTACTTTAGTGATATAAATTTTAACAATGGTGAGAGGTGGGTGAGAGTTTGTGTAAGTTTTAAATAAAAATACTAAAAGGCATCGTCAAGGTCATTCCACAAGTAAGTAACCATTAGCGTCTCTACCATTTTTTTAAAAGAAACATAAGTACCCACATTTTATGCAAAAGTCTGTTAAACATGAATTTAAAATAAATGGTAAATTTAGTGAATTAAATTTAAAGAACTTATATTATGTATGAGAAATATTGTTTTAGATTTTGGACTTCAATATTAACAAGTTTTTCGTTTTCAACTCATTTTATCATGATAATGTTGAAGATGTTAAATCAATAATTTTTTTTTATAGGTTTCTAACTAATCCTGCCGAAAAACGCATTTGATGAAACATATTGAAACTTACTCCAGAAAACATTTCAAATAGTGATGTTTTATGTTCCAATCATTTTCTGGACATATGTTTATGTCAAAGACTGGATGTGGAGGAAGAACTAGATTAATTCCAGGGGCATTGCCATCAGGACTTACTGAGACCCCAGAAGAAGATGAAACTAAAAGGTAAAGAACCCTGCACTTGTGGGTTAATCGTTCAAAATTTTTTATTTTTCAGTGATGATCTAAACCATGAAGCCTCTGTTGCAGAATAAGAAAATGCAGAATTAGAAAGCATATAAGTAACTAAGTACTTTTTAATACAACATAAATTTTATTTTCAAATACTTACCTATTACCAACTATATTTTTTATAAACAACAAAAATTGGCAATCATTATTTTTTATTAAATATACCTATGTTCTTTAATTAAGTAGACTGCTAGTCGTTAAGAAATAAGCAAAGCCTAGTGTGATTTTTTTTCATTAAAAAAGTCATTTTAAGCTTCTTTTCTTTGTACTCCTAGTCATTAAGAAATAATCAAAGCTTAAGACTATTTTACGATAAAAATTAAGCTTCACTTATTTGTTAACGACTGGTAGTGCAAATGTACCTAAGTATTAGCTTGATTTCTATTTGTATATCGTTTAGTAATCTATTGAACATTATTTACGAACAATATTTTTATGTTTAATAAATTATTGGAACAAATTCTTTTATTGTAATTCTCGTACATGTATGTTAATAGATATCATAAATATTTTTATAATATACCTAATATTTATTTATATTTTTGATTTTTAAATATAAGCTCTTTATCTTTTTTATTGCCCTTTATTTCAACCTTCATTTTTCCGTATTACACTTTCTGATGTTTGAATTAAAAAAATCTGATGTGTCCAACACAAATAATAAATAATAATAATAATAATAATAATAATAATAATAATAATAATAATAATAATAATAATAATAATAATAATAATAATAATAATAATAATAATAATAATAATAATAATAATAATAATAATAATAATAATAATAATAATAATAATAATAATAATAATAATAATAATAATAATAATAATAATAATAATAATAATAATAATAATAATAATAATAATAATAATAATAATAATAATAATAATAATATTATTTCAGGGAGATGCACTAAGTGCTCTATGGTTTTGTATGTGCTTGAATCCACTAAGTCGAACATTAAACAACACGCAATATGGCTTTATTATTAAGAACGAACAGGGCAATAACTGCAAAATATCCCACCTTTTATATATGGACGATCTAAAAATATATGCGAACTCTAGGACAAAACTTAATACTCTATTAAAAATTACTAAAACCTTCAGTGACTCTATTCATATGGAATTTGGACTAGATAAATGCAAGATAATTGATCTTGAAAAAGGGACCTTAAATAATTCTAATCATTTTATTATGGACAACGATAAAGTCATAGAAAGCCTTAGCCCAGGAGACAATTATAAATACTTAGGAATCATGCAACTCAGAGGAATCAACCACAGTGAAATTAAAGTAAAGTTAATAGATGACTTTAAAAAAAGAATACAAGCAATATGCAAAACAAACCTCACCAGTGCAAACAAAATAAAGGCTATAAATACATATGCCATACCGACACTCACATATTCCTTTGGTATTATAAAATGGTCTGCTACTGACCTGGAATCCATATGTCGAACTACTCGTGTAATATTAACAAAATATCGAATGCACCATCCCAATTCAGCTATAGAAAGAATATCATTACCGATAGATGTGGGAGGTGTAGGCATACTAGATATCCACCGTCTTCACCAATCGCAAATAAAGGCTCTCAGGCAATATTTTCATGAAAAATCCACTAATCATGCCTTGTTTAGAGCAGTATGTCAAGCAGATACAAAAAGTACACCTTTAAAACTTAGCGATATTGAATATGACCCTGAAGATAATAGATTTTCGACCCAGTCCCAAATACAAAGATGGAAGCAAAAAGAACTGCACGGGAGCCACGCACATCACCTGCTCCACGAAAATACTGATACTGAAGCATCAAACCTATATCTAAGGGGAACTCTATTTGCTGAGACTGTCGGATTCATAGGCGCCATACAAGACCGAGTAATGAATACAAGAAACTACCAAAAATACATATTGAAAAATAAAAATATCGTTGACAAATGTAGAAGGTGTGGATCACCAAACGAAACCATTGAACACATAATATGCGGATGTGAAACGCTAGCACCAATGGACTACACCCAGAGACATAACAATGTAGCCAGAATTATACATCAACAGTTAGCGAAGAACTTTAGACTGATTAATGAAGACAAACCCTACTACAAATACGACCCGGCTCCTGTATTAGAGAATTTACAATACAAACTATACTGGGACAGAGAAATACGCACTGATATCCGCATCAACGCTAATCGACCAGACATTGTAGTCTTTGATAAATTAAAGAAGGAAGTAGCAGTAATAGATGTAGCAGTACCCCTTAGCCATAATATCCAAACCACATATGCTACAAAAATTAATAAATATCTCGAACTCGCTACGGAAATCAAACAAATGTGGAGGGTGAATACAGTTAAAATACACCCACTAGTAATATCTGCAACTGGAATTGTGCCACTTACACTTACAAAACATCTAGAACAACTGAATGTAAAACACAGCTTAACACAAATAAATAAATCTGTGGTGCTTGACACGTGTCATATTGTCCGAAGATTTCTTGGCTCACAGACAAATTAGCCGAATCCAAGCATATACTGTTAGTGCACCAGCACCCCAGAATACTGCAAAAATAACCCAGGTTAACCTGAGATAATTCTATCAAATAATAATAATAATAATAATAATAATAATAATAATAATAATAATAATAATAATAATAATAATAATAATAATAATAATAATAATAATAATAATAATAATAATAATAATAATAATAATTATAATAATAATATTAATAATAATAATAATAATAATAATAATAATAATAATAATATTAATAATAATAATAATAATAATAATAATAATAATAATAATAATAATAATAATAATAATAATAATAATAATAATAATAATAATAATAATAATAATAATAATAATAATAATAATAATAATAATAATAATAATAATAATAATAATAATAATAATAATAATAATAATAATAATAATAATAATAATAATAATAATAATAATAATAATAATAATAATAATAATAATAATAATAATAATAATAATAATAATAATAATAATAATAATAATAATAATAATAATAATAATAATAATAATAATAATAATAATAATAATAATAATAATAATAGAATAGCGTTTTAGAAGAATAGCGTTTATTGACCAGTTACATACTAGATAGTACATTTATAGTCCTTATAATATAGAAAAAATTTAAAATAATAAAGATACAATATGTAGAATACAAGTAGAAACATGAAAATAAAACAGTATAACAGATAAATGTAAAAATGTGTAAATGTAAACATGTCAAAAAGTAAAAATGTAGAAATGGTAAAATGTAAAATCTTAAAATGTAGAACGTTTAAATATAAAAATCTTAAAACGTAAAAACACAAAAATCCTAAAAAATATGAGCATAAAATACAATACACAGAGGGTAAAACAGTATATTAAACATTTAGGTAAAATTTAAAAATTCTTCTACAGAATAGAAACAATGTTCTAATAAGAAGTTCTTAGATAATGTATAGAATGAGTTAAATTTCATCGTTTTGATATTTTTACCCTTGAATATATTGTTTAATTTGTTAAAAAAATTTATATGTAATTTGTTGTTTTCCGTTACGCAGATTCTGGAGTACTGTGGAACTAAATTGCCTGCTCTCCTTGTATTATAGTGGTGTATGTCTGAATGACTGTTAAAGTTGGCCATGCTACGAAAAATGCTAATTAGTGTTTCAAAAATATAAATACATGGTAACGGCAATATTTTGTATTTTTTAAAGATTTCCTTACAATGAGTACGTCGATGTGCACCATCTATAATACGTACGGCAGTCTTTTGTAAAGTAAAGACTTTGTGCAGACTAGATGACGAGCCCCACAGTACTACACCATACGTTAGATGACTGTGAATTATTGCGAAATAAATTGATCTCATTACATTGTTGCATTTTATGCATGACCTTAGTTGCCGCATTGCATATATTTGACTAGATAACTTTGAACGGAGGCCATTGATTTGTTGAGACCAATTTAATCCGCTATCAAATGTTATGCCTAATAACTTTACAGGTTCTGATTTTTTTTCAAATTTATCTGAACTAAACAACATATTCTGTGTTTTATTAATATTTAATTTTAATCCATTTGATGCAAACCAGGTCATTGCCAAATCTAAGGTTTCTTGGCTAATATCTACCCCACTCTTGGTTAGGAAAGTGGTGTCATCCGCAAATAAAACTACATTACTGAGCTTGTGAACTGAAGTTGGTAAATCATTTATGTATATCAAGAATAAAATTGGCCCTAACACAGATCCCTGCGGGACTCCATTTTTTACTTGCTTAAGTTTAGAATTATGGTTTTTAAAGCTAACATACTGTCTACGGTTCTCAAGATAAGTAGCGAATAACTTTAGTTCTATGTCACGGAAACCATAATATTCCATTTTTTTTATTAATATTTCTTTATCGACACAATCGAAGGCTTTTGATAAGTCAACCATAGTAGCATGTACATTAGTCCGTTGCTCAATGCCTTCTGTAATATACTCAACAACTTTAACAAGAGCAGAAATGGTGGATTTATTTTTTTGAAATCCGAACTGTTTCATTGATAAAATTGACTTGCTCTCGAGGTAGGATACTAATTTTTCTTTTATGAGTATTTCAAATATCTTAGACAGAACCGGAACTATCGCAATCGGCCTAAAATTATCAACAATATCCACATCGTCTTTTTTATGGATGGGTACAACTCTAGAGATTTTAAATGTACTAGGCCAATTACCTTCTTTTATGCACTTGTTAAAGAGTTTTGTAAGAGGATCCAACAATGAGTCAATCGAAGCTTTAATCATAGATGCATTTAAACCAAAGTAATCAAAACCAGGTTTATTTTTTAAAGAAAGAATTGCTTGACGTACCTCTGACTTAATGATTGGTGCCATAAAGAAAGAAGAAGAAGGCTTAGGAAGCTTATTCAAATAATGCATTGGATCAAAAGTTGGACTGTTTATACTACTCAATATAGTTTCTGATATAGATGAAAAGAAATCATTGAAAGTATCGGAATCTATAGAGGTGGAACTGCTCGGCTGAGCTTTTCCGTGTCTCTCATGATTTACGATTTTCCAAATCGTTTGGGATTTATTAGTGGATGTAATTATAGTATCCTCATAAGCCCTCCTCTTAGCTTCCTTTAGTGATTTTCTATATTGTTTTCGCAATTCACAGTGAGTTGTCCAATCGAAAGGAGAATTTGATTTAATAAACATAGATCTACTAGTTGATACCATTCGACGCAATTCTCTCAGCTCATTTGTGAACCATTTTATTTCAGGTCTTTTGTAACTAATTGTTTTTAATGGGAAGCTAACGTTTAAATTTTTAGACAAAGTGTCAATAATTAAACTTGCAACTTCGTTGGATTCAAGTTGTTCTAAGCCAAAATCGCACCAGTTTATGTTTTGAAGTGAATTTGCAAAATTTAAGAGATTTGAGTCGTTGACAACTCTTTTCTTATAATGAATGTTACATTTAGTTGACCTTTTATCAAAAAATATAAAAGTACCAGAGTGATCTGAAATAAAAGGTTCACAGACGTCAGTATACATAATATCTGGACTTATATTTGTGACAATATTATCAAGACACGATCTAGTAGTCATAGTGATTCTAGTAGGTTTATGGATATGATGATTTAATCCATACATACTAAATATATTTCGCAACTCTATTGAATACTCGCTGCTTCCATCAAGATCCTGATTAATATCTCCCATAATAATTAGTGACTCATATTTATGGTACAAATAGTCAACAATATCTATAAATTGTTCTATAAATTTTCTCATATCGCCCCTACTGGAGGATCTATAAGTAGATAAAATTACACATTTTTTATTCATGAACTCTGCAGCACAAAATTCAGCGTCTACAGGTATACAAAACCTCAATACATCAATATTTTTTATCTGAAAATTTACTTTGGCAAAAATAGCAACGCCACCATGTAATTTTCTTTGGCTCCTACAGAACGAAGAAATTAGTTTGTAGTCCGTGAACTTTACAATTTTTAAATTATCTACATCAAGCCAATGCTCAGTAATACAAAGAATGTCGAAAAAGTTTTCATTTAAAAAAATATTTAGTGAGTCAATCTTATTAGAAACACTTTGTACATTTAAATGAAACGCAGAGTACTCAAATTTGTCAAATAGATTAAAATTACTATTAAAATTACAATTGAAATTATGATTAAAATTTTGTGAATACAAATTAGAACTAAGATTCAAATTAAGATCATTTATTGTTGTTTCTTCTTTGGTCGTTACTGGGATGTTGTTTTTTATTTTTCTTTCTATACCTATTTTACATTTGTTGAAATTTTCTCGAACGAAAAAACTCGTTAATATAAATATTTTGAGGCCATATTTCCGCACGTAGCACCTTTTCTACCACAGACTCTGGAACAATTAACTTGAATGAAGAATATCTTTCTGGTGATCTAGAATTTAGTTGTATAACCTCAACTTGAGGATCAATATTTATAAGGTACTGTTTGACATCATTCACTGTAGTGCTTGGTTTCCAATTTGTCGAGTGGAAGAGTTCCATTTTTTCTATGTTCGCTGCTTTTAAATTTTGGTTTTTGTCACTCATAGTTCCAACCAATAGATTTTTGGGCCTTTGGTTTGTTTTGAAATGCAAGTTAGGTGTATGCTTGTTTAGATGAATGATATCATTGCATATATTAGCAGCATTGGCTTCATGAACAGCAGACGAAATAGCGGTAGGCGTAAATGTGTGTGAACTAGGGTTGCTTCTATTTACTAAACTTTTCTCAACTCGAGATGGAACACTTGTATTTTCTCGATAGTTGGTATTATTAGCTAAGTGTGGTATTTGATAAGTATTTATTTGATTTTGATTAATTTTTGGGACATTTTGTTCGTTCATTAGTGTAGTTAGCTCTTTGTTTATTAAGTTAACTTGTCCTTGCAGTGCGTTTATAGCTATCTTTTGATTTGAAATTACTAAATCTTTTTGAACTAACAATTCCTCCAAGTATTTAATACGTATCTCATCAATAGTGTAATAATAATAATAATAATAATAATAATAATAATAATAATAATAATAATAATAATAATAATAATAATAATAATAATAATAATAATAATAATAATAATAATAATAATAATAATAATAATAATAATAATAATAATAATAATAATAATAATAATAATAATAATAATAATAATAATAATAATAATAATAATAATAATAATAATAATAATAATAATAATAATAATAATAATAATAATAATAATAATAATAATAATAATAATAATAATAATAATAATAATAATAATAATAATAATAATAATAATAATAATAATAATAATAATAATAATAATAATAATAATAATAATAATAATAATAATAATAATAATAATAATAATAATAATAATAATAATAATAATAATAATAATAATAATAATAATAATAATAATAATAATAATAATAATAATAATAATAATAATAATAATAATAATAATAATAATAATAATAATAATAATAATAATAATAATAATAATAATAATAATAATAATAATAATAATAATAATAATAATAATAATAATAATAATAATAATAATAATAATAATAATAATAATAATAATAATAATAATAATAATAATAATAATAATAATAATAATAATAATAATAATAATAATAATAATAATAATAATAATAATAATAATAATAATAATAATAATAATAATAATAATAATAATAATAATAATAATAATAATAATAATAATAATAATAATAATAATAATAATAATAATAATAATAATAATAATAATAATAATAATAATAATAATAATAATAATAATAATAATAATAATAATAATAATAATAATAATAATAATAATAATAATAATAATAATAATAATAATAATAATAATAATAATAATAATAATAATAATAATAATAATAATAATAATAATAATAATAATAATAATAATAATAATAATAATAATAATAATAATAATAATAATAATAATAATAATAATAATAATAATAATAATAATAATAATAATAATAATAATAATAATAATAATAATAATAATAATAATAATAATAATAATAATAATAATAATAATAATAATAATAATAATAATAATAATAATAATAATAATAATAATAATAATAATAATAATAATAATAATAATAATAATAATAATAATAATAATAATAATAATAATAATAATAATAATAATAATAATAATAATAATAATAATAATAATAATAATAATAATAATAATAATAATAATAATAATAATAATAATAATAATAATAATAATAATAATAATAATAATAATAATAATAATAATAATAATAATAATAATAATAATAATAATAATAATAATAATAATAATAATAATAATAATAATAATAATAATAATAATAATAATAATAATAATAATAATAATAATAATAATAATAATAATAATAATAATAATAATAATAATAATAATAATAATAATAATAATAATAATAATAATAATAATAATAATAATAATAATAATAATAATAATAATAATAATAATAATAATAATAATAATAATAATAATAATAATAATAATAATAATAATAATAATAATAATAATAATAATAATAATAATAATAATAATAATAATAATAATAATAATAATAATAATAATAATAATAATAATAATAATAATAATAATAATAATAATAATAATAATAATAATAATAATAATAATAATAATAATAATAATAATAATAATAATAATAATAATAATAATAATAATAATAATAATAATAATAATAATAATAATAATAATAATAATAATAATAATAATAATAATAATAATAATAATAATAATAATAATAATAATAATAATAATAATAATAATAATAATAATAATAATAATAATAATAATAATAATAATAATAATAATAATAATAATAATAATAATAATAATAATAATAATAATAATAATAATAATAATAATAATAATAATAATAATAATAATAATAATAATAATAATAATAATAATAATAATAATAATAATAATAATAATAATAATAATAATAATAATAATAATAATAATAATAATAATAATAATAATAATAATAATAATAATAATAATAATAATAATAATAATAATAATAATAATAATAATAATAATAATAATAATAATAATAATAATAATAATAATAATAATAATAATAATAATAATAATAATAATAATAATAATAATAATAATAATAATAATAATAATAATAATAATAATAATAATAATAATAATAATAATAATAATAATAATAATAATAATAATAATAATAATAATAATAATAATAATAATAATAATAATAATAATAATAATAATAATAATAATAATAATAATAATAATAATAATAATAATAATAATAATAATAATAATAATAATAATAATAATAATAATAATAATAATAATAATAATAATAATAATAATAATAATAATAATAATAATAATAATAATAATAATAATAATAATAATAATAATAATAATAATAATAATAATAATAATAATAATAATAATAATAATAATAATAATAATAATAATAATAATAATAATAATAATAATAATAATAATAATAATAATAATAATAATAATAATAATAATAATAATAATAATAATAATAATAATAATAATAATAATAATAATAATAATAATAATAATAATAATAATAATAATAATTTACTATTACTAGATTCCTACTTAAATAATGCAAGTTTATAAAATATGTGCATAATTTAAAGAATTTTAAAGGTATATATCAAATTTATTATTTATATTAATTGCAAACCCCGTAAAAATGATGCGACACTGAAAATAGTGTCTACCTGTTTCCCCTCATAACCCAAACAAACTCTCTTGAATGCGGACTCTATGAAATATATATGCTCGAAGATCACAACTCACCATAGCTGGAGCGCCATCGGTTGTCAAGCTTACCATTTTCGATATTGGAATTTTCTCGGAAGAAATAATATTTTTTAAATGAGGAAACAACTCCTGTCCAGTAGTGTGTTCTTTCAGTGGAATAAACTTCAAAAGATCTTCTTTAATCGTAAAATCACTAAAAACCATCCTGACGAACACGACCATCTGGGCAGTGTCAACGACATCTGTTGATTCAGCCAGTTGAAGTGAAAAATAAACACAGTTATCTAAGTCAGTTCTTAACTGTAAAAAAATATCATTGCTTATTACTTCTACACGTCTCATCACTGTATTAGCAGAAAGTTGCATAGATTTTATAGCTGAAACTATTTCGTCTTTATTTCTAAAGTTGGCAAATAACGAATCAGCAACTTCTAAAAACGCCTGTTTTATCATTTCCCCGTCTTCATAAGGTTTCTTTTTTTGTGCAATTATCTGGGACACACGGTACGATGCTTCAGTTGCAGCCTTATTTTTGTCGACTGTTCTTCAAAATATTGATTGTTGCCCAATTAACTGCTTTTTTAACTGTTTCAGTTTCTCCTTTCTGGCGGCAGAATGTAGTGGGAATGATTTTTCAAAATTAGAATGTACAGTTTTATGATACATACATCTCACTCCAGTACGTCCTAGTTTGTAAGACAATGTTGTTATACATGTTAAAAAACAAAGATAATTTGTAACGTACAAAGGTTTCAATATGTTACACAGCTCCGGCAACTCATTGGTTATGGGTGAGCTGGTCTCTCAATATTTCCTTTTTTAGCAACGGAGACCGAAGTATTACATAACAAACACACATTTTTATCTTTAACTTCTGTAAAAAAGTATTGTTCCTCCCATTCCGAATGAAAGTGGTATGTCTTTACCTTCTTACAACTGCTTGCCATAATGTTATTTTTTGTTCAAAGCAATCCTGATCGTTCTCGAACACTAACGCGCTGGTCCGGCTGGTCGGTTCTAGCCGATTCTAGCTTGATGGTGTCAGCGGCAGATCGCTCACCGCAACGTTGTCGCTGTTTATGTTTAATATTATGATAATTAGATTTTTTTGTGGAATTTTCGGAAGCTTCTCTGATTTTTGCAGTTTGTATTTTTTAAATTAAAATCGTTGTGCAAGTTACCAGAATTGCCTCCGCGAGCTACCGGTAGCTCGCGATCGACAGGTTGGCGACCACTGACCTAGGCCATAAAATTATTTTCGGTGAATCCAAAAACCTGTAACAGGCTCAACACAATTCAAGTTATTTATAAAATGTCCTATTCCTGGAACATTGCCTGATATAGCATCGACAGAACTCCATTCTTTATTTAGGGACTCCTTTGCATGGGCGATATTTTTTAAAACTATTTTGTGGTTCTGAATCCTAATTTTCTTCATGTATTAACTGCTATAATACATCGAATTACTTATCTACATTACATACCTCTCTACTTTTTTAACATTACAATCAATTGCCCTTGCTCCTCTAAATTGACAAATTTACGTGGGACACAATGTATATTACAGATTAAATTCGTCTCTTAATTAAACCAAATAGAATAATTAATTATTTGTTGATTTCATGTTTAAATAATCTATCAATAATTCAAACATTTTCATCATCGTCTAAATTAAAACTTCATCCGCACTTCCTACTATGAAGTATTTCATGCGTATTAATTCCTGATTAATTAACTAATTAACAATATAATTCATTTATTGATTTATAATAAATAATATCGCACACTTGGAGGCTATTAAAGAAATTTAATAGGTGTCAAAATAATGTCCAAGAATTTGAAATGGGAAATTTTTGTAAATTTTTATAAGGTACAATGGTTGAAAGTTGAAACTCGGTCAGACAATTATTGTTATCTTTAATTTAATTACTTAATATCGTGTTCAGGACGTTAAATATATTTTTTCTACACCCACATGGAGATTGGCTTATCTACGCACAGACTACAAAACGAAAAAGTATGCTATTATATTTCTTATCCATTCTAGGTAGTGAGAACACTGCAAAATCCACCAATCACAGTTCATCTTTTAGATACCCAATTACTATTATTTTTAAAATTTTAAATAAATGACAATTCTGTCAAACTAATTGTCAGTATATGTTTTGGTTATTGAGATTAAATATACATTAAAATTAATTTATATGTTGTTCACATTTTGAAAACAAAATAAATAAATTTGAATGAAACTATATGAAACTTACTTAAGAGTATTAAAACTGAAATCCTAAATGTGGAGGTGAAGGTCAGGATGGCATTTGTCTTCCACGTGTGAAGCCCGGGTTTGAATACTTTTAAATAATTTTTTTCATGTTTATTTTGTTTTATAAATCAGTAAAAGTTATATGTTATTTTAAAATTAGTTATTTTGTCTTAATAACCTAAAATATTTTTTCAGATTTGTAGATTTTCGTTAGTGGATCGTAGAAAAAATATACTGTACAACTCGAGTGTATTGTCCATATCCACTCTTGTTGCACAAACTACTATTTAAATTTTTCAGATATATATTTAATGTTATAATTTCTCCCAAGTTAATAACACTTTATTCTCATCTTAATTAACTTTTTTTTTCTGCCTAGTTTATTACTACTAGGTTTTTTATTTTCGGGTATCCCTTCTATTTTTTCCCTTCACTATAGTTTTAATTTGTACATTTCTTCTTCCATTCGTCAAACGTGAAACATCAGTTTCCTTTCTATCGTGCGTTTCTTTAATAGTTTATTACATTGTAACCTATTTTTATACTTATGGTATTAAACAATTATTATACCAGAAAGTGGAGCTATGTTCTGGGAGGAAAAATTCATATGGTCTGATGTAGGAGTCCATTTAGGATTTATTTCTAGACTTTTTCTAATGGTTTGTTTCACGTTAATTTTGCCATTTTTTTAATTTATTGTTTTTTTTTTATAAATATTTATATTCATATTGCTACTATGTACCTCTACGTACTCCTTATAATTTTTTCATAATTCTTTTAACCTCATTTTAACTTTGTTTCTTATTTAAATTCACCTTACTTATGGTTCAGCTGGGTAGTTCTTATTCTTTTCGGTGAATTTTTCGATAAATATTGACCTTGTGTATCTATGGTTTTAAGTTAATATATTGGTATTTTTTTCGTTAGTTCCTACTTCTAATACAACGAAAATTTATATCAGATATAAAATAATTGTAAATGTAACCAACTAAAGATTTCAATTCAAAAAATTTCAATTCATTATAAACGTATTTGTATTGTTATTTAATCTCATTTTATTTAGCATATTTGAGTTAAACATTTTTTGATATTTTCAGTTCACCTTTTTTACAATAAATAATTTTTATATGGGAGATACTATTATTACTTTTCTAAACGAAACTGACCAACAAATATATTTAAAATAATCACTAAAGTCAAGTGAGATTTTTTTTCAGGTTCTTCACGTATTTTCACATTTAATATTTAATCGTATAATTTAAGAAACATATTAAATATTTATGGTCTTTAATAGAATAAGATTACAGGAGAGACGTTAATTTTAAAATCATTTTTTTTATCTATAGAATGTCGTTGAAATAGTTGCAAACCACTGACCCTTAACAAATAATTTGATAAATAATCATTAAGACGCAATGGCAATATAACGGATCGAAGGTCATGTGAAGTAAGACGGCGCAGGGTAATTAGGCAGGTTTGTTATTTTTTTTTTTTGTAAAATATCTTCAGAGATGAGTTTCTTCAAGGCCTTCGCCATCACGACTGTTGAGAAAGAACGAATGAGAACTTTGACGGAAGTGCGTAACTGTTTTTTTTTTAATTTGAAATTGTAATTATTGCCTTTCAGCGTTAGTCACTGATATCAATCTATTACCCTCTTTCACATTTATTTAAAAATAGTTACTGAGATTGCAACGTTTGTGAAAGTGCGATTACAAAAATATTTTATAATTTTTAACAATGTAATTCGTTATCAAATGTAACGAGGCTTTTTACTATAAATTACAAAAATACAAGATGGCATATTATATATATTTTTTTGAAGCTCTAGCGCTGGTAAAAATATTTATTTACCTATCATTTCGAATTGGGATTAAACTAAAGGTTTCTTCTATTCATGTATCTTCAAATTACTCAAAGCCTGCTCTATGCATCCCTTAGATCCGATTTTAATTGTGTTCAAATCGCGACAGCCCAAACATATCAGGTCGCAGTTTCACTGTATTTTTCCTATATGAAGAAGTGTTCACCATTTCCGATTGCATTTAAATCCCGCTAAATGTATTAAAATAAATCTTCTACCAAGGTTTGGAAAATGAAATCGCTTTTTTTGTCCTGTTTATATACCTAATGGATTAAAAAAAAAAATCAAAAAAGTCATTTTAAAACCAGAGCTAAAAAATAGTAGATTTCATTCTATATATTTTTCCAAGTATCCTGCCAAAATATTGTTGGGTTTTGCAAATCTAAGCAAAAATACGATTAACAAATATTTGAGAATTTTATTTGTCAAAGTAGAGATTTTTCGCGTGGAAGGTAGATACTCTCATCACTCATCCACCGCAGATTTGGAATTTTTTTTTAATACTCGTTATTGACTTCATAGAGTTTTATTAAAATTGACAAATTATTTATAATTATTAGACCTAGGAATATATGCACCCAAAAAGTAGTTAAATATGCGCATATATATGCCGCAAAATACTTCAATATATGCGTAAAAAATTGAAAAATATGCAGAGCATATGCAATAAGAGTAATTTGTTATTTGATCGAAATAGTTTATTAATATTTATTATTTGTTTTATTTTACCATACCTAATATAATACTTAATAATTATTTAATTATTAACTAATTTTATTTACAAATCAACATTATTATAAAACGAATGAACAATTAGATGTTTTTCTAAATTATCTGTATTAAATGATTGTCTTCTTTTAGTAAGTATGTACTTGTACAAAGAAAAACTCCTTTCGACATTTCGACATCTACAGAAGTAATAGGTGCCAACTTAAATTTTCCTGAAATATCTGGATGAATAGTATTAATATCTTCAAAGTTACCAGAATAAATATTAACAAGGTTTCTTAAAACAATAAATCCTTCAATTTTTAAAATTACATTTGAAAATTTTGAAAAATCGTCTTTCCAATATCGCCCTGGACATTTTTACACTCTAATTCAAACGTCTTAATTAAATTTACGGAAGTCACCAAAGGTAAATTTTTTTGTTCTAAATCTAATATAATTTTGGGTACAAATGTATAGTTTTTTAAAAACACTAACTGCTTTGGTAATATGTGATTTTGAAACAACTTCTTTGTATTAGATATTCCCTTAGATGAATCATCAAAATCAAATATGATTTCTTTAATTTTTTCATAATTATCTGCTTAAAAAAAGGCAGCTTTAAGCCAGGTACCCCACCGAGTAATCACAGGTTCCGGTGGCATCTATAATTCAGGAAATTTTTCTTTGTACAATTGAGTTCTTAGAGGAGTTTTAATAAATATTTTTTTTTACATTACTAATTAAATCATTTATTAAAGGAAAGTTAGACCTAATTTCTTCTGCAACTCTGTTAAGGCCATAAACCAAACATGTAATATGGATTAAGTTTTCATTAAACATTTTTAAATTTTGTGTGGCTTCTACCATGTACGGGGCAGCATCGGCTAACAGCAATAAACATTTTTCTGTTGGAACGGTTTCCGGAAGAAAAAAGGAAGACAATTCTGTCTGGATAAAACGAGTTATTGTCAAGTTATTTGTTTTATCTAAATGCTTTGAAGCGATTAGATATGGACTAATTTGCATTTCTTCGCGTAATGAACCTATCATTATATATCGACCACAAGAGTCTGTTGTTTCATCCACAATAATGTAGAAATGGTTTCCAACGGTAATCTCACGAATTTTTTCACGAGTCTCAATGTACAAACTGTTAACACCACGTTTGCGTAATATACTTTGCTCTGGAATATTAAATTTACAGTATTTTTGCAAAAATGATCGGAGATTTGGATTATTTAATCGTATTAAAGGGATATTCGAAGTCACTAAAGCTTTGCATAAATCTTCATTAAAAATAGCTTGTTCACTTCTAGACGATCCAGATTCTAAATATTGTTTCAAGGGAAGTTGACTTTGTCTGCGAGTGTCTTTAGATTTCTGCTTTGCTATGTGAGGGTGTTTTCGCGTGTTGGTCGATTTGAAACTTTTTTTTACATGGAATCTAATAAATACGTACGTTGTAAAGTCGCCCTACTTTTGTTTAACTGTGAGTTGAAATAATATTTTACTGTCATTTGATTTACCATTGTGAAAGGTCAAAATAAAAAAGTACTTACAATTTTAGAACATGTTTAACAAAACACCTGGTTATCACCTTTTACAACAAAATCTGAATAAGATTTTACCCACGACTCAATTAATTTTGCCATTTTTTCCACTGGTTAACACAACACAACAATAAAGACTGAAATGAAGTTGAAAGTAAACTGAGTCATTTAGAAATTTGAAGATATTAATACAACTACCTGAAAGGATATTTAGCAAAATTTGTTGGTTTAAGGAGGGTGTTTATAATTTAATCCTCTCAAGTACCTACACCATTAACCGTAATTTATTACAGGGAAAAGTTAATCCTTCAAAATTTTAGGAAATCGACCTATAAAGGCATTTCACAAAATATTATTTTGGTCCGAAACTCATAATTTTGAAATGTCAATATATGCATTCAAAATCAAAAATTGTATATATATGCAACATATGCAAAATAAAAACAGAAATGCTATTATTTATCGATTCTACATAAAAATAAGTCATTTTAATGTATATTTAAGTTCAATAACTAAAAAATATACTGACAATTAGTTTGACAGGATTGTCAATTATATAAAAAATTTAAAATAATAGTCGTCGGATGACCAAAATATAAACTGTGATTGGTGGATTTCATTTTTGGTAGTGTTCTCACTACATAAAATGGATATAAAATATATTCGTTCAGTTAATGGCAATAGTATACTTTTTCGTTTTATAGTCTGTGCGTAAATAAGCAAATATCCATGTGGGTGTAAAAAAATTGTTTAATATACAGACTTATAGCACAATAAGATAACGAATAGTAGTGATAGTGCTGGATTATTTTATACCGAGTGTTTTGAAACATGTCTTAGATATGGCTACTTTTAAGTTCAATTAACTCAATTTTTTCACTTGAAATTAGCTATATTTAAGCTTTTAAAATACTCTGAATAAAATAATCCAGTTCTATCACCACAATTCGTTGGCTTAGTTTATGTATTTTGAATAATTTTGAAATTATTGTAAACCTACCTAAATTAGGATAATTTAATTTGGGGTCTGCATCATTCTCTAATTTCATAAAAAATTAATTGCTTGGCAAACCTGCTATAATTGTTATAAAATTCTAGGGTGTGTGGAGACGGCATAAGAATATCTCCACTCGGATCCAGCACCGAGCCGGTAAAAGTCCGACAAGTGGTGAAGGGCGTGTGGGTACGCTACTAAGAATTTGCCCATCCAGCAGCGGGTCGGTAAACATCCGACAACTGGTGCGCCGGTCCTTTGTGTGTCCTTCTCACATTGGGCGACACCTTCTACGAAGTATTCCCATACCGAGTGCGCGGGATAACCGGCTCTGCTCGTAGTCGGAACACAATAAGGTAGTCTGTGGTTGAGCTATCACGGACGGCCATGCCAGTTTTGTCCAAAAACTTTGGTTCCTGGGTTATACTGGTACACCCGTAGTCTTATCAAGAGGTGTTCTATGGACGGGGGCTGCGGCCTTCAGGGTCGGGGTCTTTAAACCCCTAGTGTGGCGCTAGTAGTCGTTCGAGACTTCGGAGCCAACAGTTAGTAGGTGCAGGTTTCTAGTAACCACAGCTGTTGAAGTAGCTCGTAGCAGATGTAGGTGAATGTACTGTTTGAGGAGACTGAAATTCCGAATCCGAAGACTGTTGGATTTTAAAACTAGTTGGCCGAGACTAACTGGTGCCCACGAGCCGCAACCATTCAGGTGTTTTCGGACAAAATATGGTACTACGGGGAGTTGAGAGCCCCAGTGTAATGGCTGCACTGCCCTTCTCATCGGGAACGGACTCCTAGTGGCAGGATTTTGTCCTAGCTGGACAGCACATCGCTCGTTTGGTAGCCCTCCTCCCAAGGAAGAACCACTCGGCGGGTCTCTGGCTTAGCAACCCAGAGGAGGGATCTATGTTGAACTGATTCATCAGCACGTATTCTTGATTGGTAAGGTTAAAGCAGGAAAGCTTAAATCCAGGCCACCTTTGCCTCTTCGTCAATCGCGTTTACGCGTAGCGATGCGATAGTGGTTCCGGTCCATCAGCGGCAATCTGGTGTAACGGGAGTGATAGTAGGTCGGAGTGAAAGGTTTTTCGCGCGTATTCACTATACCGGGCGATTGTAATCTGTTAAGGTGTGAGGGGCCCATATGGGCTGAAATACCTATATGGAGTCAAGAGCTGTAACCTGGGAATCAGGCGGTGTGAATATCATGGGTCATCAACCAGGATCTCTGAGTACGTCCGCTCGGCCCCACGGGGAATGTCAGTAGAAGAGGTTTCGGAAAGGCGTTGGACACTAGAACCGAGACGAGCTAGTAGGCAACTCAAACATGAATTACCCCTTGGGACTGAAAGCCGTTATTTGAGGTGGCGGACCCAACGACCGGAACTTTACCGAACTACCAGTATCCGAGGCTAACTCGTCAGCTAGGGGGGCCTAATCGGCCCCCAGACCAATGCATTCTAAAACTGAAATAAAATACAATTTTCTATTTAAAAAATATACCTTTTTATTTGTCAGGCAAAAACACCTTCTATGTCTAAAAATATTTATAAAATACCTATTTTTGTAGTCCATATTATTTAAATAACTTGTTTTTGTGTCTATAACACAAATTGAAATATTGAACAATTACTCACTAATGGAACAACCTGAATATATTATTCACACCCAACTTTCCCATCGCGCCATGTGCATACATATTATTCACAAGCAGCGTTTGATTTCAGGCTACGTATTTATAGAATATGCACATGTACCATGCATTTCTTATGGGGAATCTATTGAATAGGCGTGGAATTACCAATGTTAATTTAAGTTGATCTGGTTAAATCGTCCTATTTTTTGTTAAATAATTATATGTGAAAACATTTTATTTCCGTTCATAAAGTATTTTTTCTCATAAATAAATAAATAACTAACTAAACAAATGCATAAAGGAACATAAATGTGCTACATTCATTTTGCAGGTTATATAAGGCAAATATAAAATTATTTTTCATGGACTGGTCATACAAACTACTGGATCTGATTCAGTAAGCAATGACTTCAATGGGCCAGCAATTCGTTTCGTTTCGGCTCACGCCATTTTCAAGGAAATGGACTTAAAAAAGTTCGGAGACATCTTCAGTGTAACATAGTAATTGGCTGGTTATACAAATAATTTGGCCTGATTCAGCAATGGACCAGCAAATCGTTTCATTTGGGTCAGTGGCGGCTGGTGCATAAAGGCTATAGATCTGCAAAACTGCCAAAAATGCAAGTATTTCATCCACATTTTACAGAAATTATTTTAGACATTTTAAAATATACGTAAAATAGATTTTACAGATAATGTCAATAATTTTAATTTAGTTTTTATTATTGTATTTAACCATGAGGTACCGGTTCTTAATGAGAAGGCATAGCTTTTGTTGGCCAATAGCTGAAAATATAAGCTAATAAAAAACTTCTTGTAACATATCTCGGAAACGCGAGCCCAAACGAAACTATTTGCTAGCCCAATGAGTCTATTGCTTACTGAATCAGGCCCAATAGTTTGTATTCATTTTGATGCTATCGTTAAGATGGCATCGCGTATTTTCGGAGGCCATATCTCAAAAACGGTATAATGCCAAACGCAACAAATTGCTGGCCCTTTAAGCCCATTGCTTACTGAATCTGGCCTAAGGGCTGTAACGGTTGGAACCGATTTCGTTATTTTGACGCAAACATCTCTACTCTAATGTCATTTGTCGTTTATGCATTGCTTCAAAAGTTCATTTTCATTTCGATTGTCAAGGAATTGTCAACGAATAATTATCTGGGTCATCCGATGTACTAAATAAATTTTATCTATCGTCTGATTTTGTAAGCCTGGCTGTATCTAGACGGTTTAGAAGTTTAATTCAAGCTGTATCGAAGAGGTTCATTTCAAGTCATAATTTAGAAGTTTAATTCAAAATATATCTAAACTGTTTATGGTGATTTCTATCAAGTTTATTTCAAGCTATATTAAAAGGTTTGGTTCGAGTTACATCTAAAGAAGCTTCTGGAGATTTAAGTTCATAAAGATTTATACCTAGGAGTTTGATGCTGTCCAAAGAGTATCGTTCGAGTCCCTTTGAAGAAGGCCTATACAAATATCTCCTGAATACTACCTCCTGTTATAAAAGATAAGTTTTTTGAAAAAATCATCTAAATTTGAATAAGTAAATCTCTGTGAATTAGAATTTATTGCTACCTTATCTAAAACTTTGTTTAATTATAATAACTTAATGGTTAGTGATTTTCTATATTTTTATCACTAATCGATAGTCAAGTTTAGTAAGTTTTAAATATAGTGGTGTCCAACATTATACTGCCTGTAGTCAATTTTTTCTTTTTACACCAATGGAATATTTAATGTCAGGCCAGAATGGTAAAGATTAGTATCTGGCTTTTAACTATTCTGCTATTACCTACACGACCAAGTTATACTGCCTGTAGTCAATTTTTTCCTATAACACCATTGGAATATTTATAAGTCAGACCAGACATTACCTTCTAACTTTTAATTGTCTGCTACTGCCTATGTTTTTAAAGCAATACTGTCTGTAACAGCTACCTTAATTTTTGGTAATATGTATTCAGTTGCTAATAGTATTTATTATTTAACTGAAACATTAGGATTTTTTTTCTTGATTGGTAGTAAATTTATATATTGTTATTAAATTAGAGTAATATTTTGATTTGTTTACCTTTTCCTTAAATTCAATCTTAAAATACCTAAGTTGACTCTGAACTATATTATCTACCATTTCATGTTTTTTCTTTATATGGTTAAGTAACTCACTATTGCATAACTATTTGATTCCGAACTAAGTTTAAATTATATTTTAATACAAGTAGTAAAAGTTTGTATATCTTTTATTCTTTTTTCAATTATAATTTGAGAATTTATGATTTTACCAATATCGTTTGATACCTCTGTTTTCACTTTATATTGAAAATAATTTAGTTGAGTATTGCAAAATTTTATATTTGGATTACCTTTAGGTTAACAGATAACTTGCATTACTATAATTTTTTTACCTAACTTTACTACTTTGTATATACCTTTGCTGATTTAAACTGAGAAAAGTGACAGCATTACGAAGATGTTTCGTATACCCTGCCTGATGTACTCACTGATGTGTGTACATTATTTATCTTGATTTTCATAATTTATCTTCTATAATAATATTATATATAGGTATTTATTCACTAGTTGAGTGAATGTGTTATTTATCGTTTAATAATGATATTTTTACCTTAATGTACTATGTTTTTTGAACATCAAGATAGTTACTTTTGATTTGAAATGGTTCACCTTCACTTAGTTATTATATATCGCCGGTGTCGTTCTAATACCTCGTAAGCCCAAAAGTAACATTTTACAGGAGAAGCCAAAAACCGTTCTGTTTATTTATTACTATTACTATACGAGGTATTCGAAAAGTTAAATTTTTAAAGCTTCAAAAATTTTGTGGGCTACGAGGTTTTCTATAATGGTAAATATGGGTAACCGCAACAATTTGACGTAAAAATCTCATTTTTGTCAAAATGAGGGTTACGAGGTATTAGAACGACACCGACGATATGCAAATATAGTTCAATGCTCATTCTTTCTAGTTTACCTTACATTACCTTACATTACCTTACCTTATATTACCTTACATTACCTTACATTACCTTACATTACCTTACATTACCTTACATTACCTTACATTACCTTACATTACCTTACATTACCTTACATTACCTTACATTACCTTACATTACCTTACATTACCTTACATTACCTTACATTACCTTACATTACCTTACATTACCTTACATTACCTTACATTACCTTACATTACCTTACATTACCTTACATTACCTTACATTACCTTACATTACCTTACATTACCTTACATTACCTTACATTACCTTACATTACCTTACATTACCTTACATTACCTTACATTACCTTACATTACCTTACATTACCTTACATTACCTTACATTACCTTACATTACCTTACATTACCTTACATTACCTTACATTACCTTACATTACCTTACATTACCTTACATTACCTTACATTACCTTACATTACCTTACATTACCTTACATTACCTTACATTACCTTACATTACCTTACATTACCTTACATTACCTTACATTACCTTACATTACCTTACATTACCTTACATTACCTTACATTACCTTACATTACCTTACATTACCTTACATTACCTTACATTACCTTACATTACCTTACATTACCTTACATTACCTTACATTACCTTACATTACCCTACATTACCTTACCTACCTTCATTTACCTTTATCTTATCTTTCCCTGATTGTGACTTTTGTATGGTACAAGAGTGCAGATTTAAATTTAAAATCAATTTTTTCATTTTAATCAAATTTTTTTTAAACAAGCACTTAAAAGCTAAAGTAGTAAATATTCCTGGTTTGAGTTGTAAATCTTTAGTCTTTAAGGGCTACAGTAAACATTTCAATTGTTTTCAAAAAAATTTTTTTTACTATTAGGTCTTAGTTGTAAGTTTATCAACCTCTTCCTATTTTGGAAGCATAACTAAATATCTAAATATGTGTCTCAAGTCCCTTTATTTGTGTATAAAAATTTTCAGTTTGTTCTTTTCTTTTTTTTGTTACACATGAATACTTAGTAATCTGAGTATTTACTATTCTCTACCTTACCTTTATCTTATATATACAGGGTAGCTGTTAAAGATGGAACCAAACCTATAGTGCTTAAACGGTTCAACATACAAAATCCAAAATTTCAGAATTTCAACTAAATATATTTGCGCATATTTTAGCACAAAAATTATTTTTTTTTATAATTACAAAATTTTAAGCATGGCCGCCATCTTGATTTTTTAAAATAATATCCTTTTTGTTGTGTTTAAACCCCATGTGTGATACATTTTTGTAATCAGGGTGTTAAACCCTTTCAAATGGTATATAAAATGACCTATGTTGCAATTTAAAAAAATCAAGATGGCGGCCATGCTTAAAATTTTGTAATTATAAAAAAAATAATTTTTAGGCTAAAATATGCGCAAATATATTTAGTTGAAATTCTAAAATTTTGGATTTTGTATGTTGAACCGTTTAAGCACTATAGGTTTGGTTCCATCTTTAACAGCTACCCTGTATATGGTTTATGCTAGTACAATTTTTTCAGTTTAATGATTTAACTTTAATTTGAACTTTATCTTACCGATGCATGATTGCAATTTTATGTGGTTTAAGTTTGTATAAGAACGAACATGCATATATTATTTAATGCTTATTTACTAATTTTCTTATCTCTATATACTAATCTAATAGTAAGTATATATTTTCTTATTTCTTCTTACTTTGTTAACATTTTTTTTACAGCGGTATCTTGTGTTATTCATTGTATGATGGTATGGTGTATAATCATTTTTTTTGCAATTTTTAATTTTCTTCTACAGTAATTGGTTTAGCAGTGGTATTGGAGTGGAATGATTTTTGAAGGACCTTTTCTTGCAGTGACCTTTGGTTACTGTGGATATCGGCGGGCAACACTCTTGAAAAGTAATCCATTGATCGTTTAAGCTTTGGTATCATTCCAGCTAGTTGCAATAAAAGGAGAGAATATGGAAGTAGTAAAGAAAAATCTAAAAAAAAAATCAAATTAAAATTAAAATTTTTTTTTTACCTGGAGGTAGTGGGGTGTAACGGTTGGAACCGTTTTCGTTATTTTGGCGCAAACATCTCTACTCTAATGCCATTTGTCGTTTGTGCCTTGCGTCAAAAGTTCATTTTTATTTCGATTGTCAACGAATTGTCAACGAATAAGTTGATTTAAATTTTTAATTATCTGGGTCATCCGATGTACTAAATAAATTTTATCTATCGTATAGGCCGTCTGATTTTGTGAGCCTAGCTGTATCTAGATGGTTTAGAAGTTTAGTTCAAGCTGTATCGAAGAGGTTCATTTCAAGTCATAGTTTAGAAGTTTAATTCAAGATATATCTAAACTGTTTATGGTGATTTCTATCAAGTTTATTTCAAGCTATATCAAGAGGTTTGTTTCGAGTTACATCTAAAGAAGCTTCTGGAGATTTAAGTTTATAAAGATTTATACCTAGGAGTTTGGTGCTGTCCGAAGAGGATCATTCGAGTCCCTTTGAAGAAGGCCCATACAAATATCTCCTGAATACTACCTCCTGTTATAACAGATAAGTTTTTTTGAATAAATCATCTAAATTTGAATAAGTAAATCTCTGTGAATTAGAATTTGTTGCTATCTAAAACTTTGTTTAATTATAATATCTTAATGGTTAGTGATTTTCTATATTTTTATCACTAATCGATAGTCAAGTTTAGTAGGTTTTAAATATAGTGGTGCCCAACATTCTTTTTCAAAGTAATACGAGTTATTTAATAACCTGACCCACTCCCAAAATCATTAGAGCTTAAAACACTATAAAAAATATATAAAATAACAAGTATTATATTACAGGGTTTGTACGATCAGCTCATTCAATGCGATGCTACCGTCAAGTTGCCATCGCATATTATCGGAGGTCATACCTCGAAAACGGTATGAGTCCAAACTCTAAATACTATGACCCAATGAGCCCAAACAAGAGGTGTTCTGGCCCATTTGTCTATTTATATTTTTGGAAACTTTGCAATGCCAACTTAACATCAGCTAGTTTTCGTGGTGTTTCCAAATAAAGACGTTTTCGTGGAAACTAAAAATTTCGTCAATAAAGTTTGGAGGACTCGTGGTATTACCTTTGATAATATAAAAATCAACTAATATTCATAGCAATTTTAGTAGAAATATGATTTTTCAACAAAATAGCCACATGTTTGGGTAGTTTGTATACTATTCAGCTAGTCTATAAACTAGCCAATTAAACACTTTAACCGTAACATATACTCGTACATGTTAGATTTTATTAATGAATAAGTCAAATAATTATTTAGTTACCAAGTGATTATCGATAGAACACAATGCGTGAGAATCAAGGCGACCCAAATCGTTCTGCCAGTTCCTCGCACCCCCTGCTCATGATTAATGATGTTCTCTACAGTACTATAGTTAATAATCACACAAAAATTTGTTTACCCGCTAACATACATACCTATTTTATTTCACTCTAACCATTCAAATTCCTGTTAACTTTAATAAAATATGAGATGCGACTAGAAAAAAAAAACAGGTAAGAGGTATATTACTAAAAATGAGCAAGTTTATTGCTTCTATTTTACAATTTTAACTATACTTTCATTCACGAGCTCTATAACGCTCCATGGAACGCCTTAGAGGCGAAGTGCGAAGGCTATTTAATAAAGCCAAGTCAACCGAAGACTGGGCCCTATACAAGGCTAAACTCACGCAGTACAACAAGGAGATAAGAAAGGCTAAAAGGCAATCGTGGAGGAAGTTCTGTGGGGAGTTATCTGAAACACCCACATGCTCTAGAATCCACAAAGTCTTAGCTAAAGAGGGTGCTGCAAACCAAGTAGGATTTCTCAGGAAAGATGACGAAACCTATAGGAAAACCTTCGAGGAAACGTTAACAATGCTCACAGAAGTACACTTTCCGGCCGCAGACATTTTGCTAGACCCGATAGTAGCATACAGAGGCTAGCTGCAGAAATATCGAGGCCGAACAAAATTAGATGGGTTACAAACAAATTTCAATCATACAAATCCCCAGGAGTAGATGGAATATATCCCATTCTACTACAAAAGGGACAGGAAATTCTAATTCCACATATGTGTCGCATATTTAAAGCATCTATAGCCTGGCGACATATACCAAAGGCGTGGCAAAAGGTGAAAGTCATATACCTCCCTAAAGTAGGAAGGTTTAATGACATGACGCCAAAGTCGTACCGCCCAATCAGTATATCGTCATTCATGCTGAAAACGCTAGAAAGACTAATAGACAGATATATACAAGACAAAATACTGAGAGAAAATCCTCTCAGCCACCGTTAATATACATATCAGCCAGGAAAGTCAACCGATTTGGCCCTGAATGATCTTAACAGGCTATTGTCAAAATCCCTGGAGGATAAAGAAACGGCAGTAGCAACTTTCGTAGATATTGAGGGAGCTTTTAGTAATGCTCAAACAAGATCTATGTCAGTGGATAAAAGCCAGTCTAGAAGAAAGGGTAATAACATCATCTCTAGGCGAAGCTACACTGAGAGCTAAAGCAGGCAGGGGCTGCCCCCAGGTAGGAGTACTATCACCCCTCTTCTGGTTAGTCCTATTGGACGAACTTATAAAAAGGCTAATATCTGCAGATTTTTACTGCCTAGGGTATGCCGATGACCTGGCGATCGTCGTAAGGGGCAAGTTCGCAGGTACAATATCGGAGCGCACACAAACCGCTCTAAACATTGTCGACAAGTGGTGCAGAGAGGAGGAACTAACAGTAAACCCTCACAAAACTACAATAGTCAACTTTACAAAACGAAAAGTACCAACAGGACTAAAGTCACCAGTACTGAAACGAGTGAAGATTCCATTCGCTCAAGAGGCCAAATACTTGGGAGTCATCTTTGACCACAGGTTAACATGGAATCAACACTTGCAAAAAGTTACCCAAAAGAGCACAACGTCCTTCAACTTATGTCGAAGGTTGTGTGGAAAAAATTGGGGATTACAACCAAAAATGTCCCTGTGGTTATATACCAGAGTCATAAGGCCGATGATAACCTACGGGTCGGTGGTATGATGGCCAAAGACTCGGCAAGCTGGAGCCATTCGACAGCTCAATGGTATTCAAAGGGAAGCATGTCTGAGTACCACGGGAGCTATGAGAACGACTCCAACAGCAGCTATAGAAGTCATGCTAAACCTAACACCACTATATATATTCATTCAAGGCGAAGCCAGGTCTGTCATATACAGACTGCACAAAGGTTCATCGCCCATAAGCAGTTTCATGGACGCGACTACAGCGAGCTATATAAAGAGTTGGAGAACCACCAAATAATGGGAATGCCTTCAGACGAAATGCTTCCAAAGTATAGCTTTTAAAAGCAATATAAAGTAAGTATATCAGACAGGGAAGCGTGGACGGGAGGACCTCCTATTCATGCAGATCTTACCTGGTATACAGACGCCTCCAAAACCCATGAAGGTTCAGGAGTAGGTATATATAGTACCAAGCCAAAGACAGTAATCTCACTGAGCTTAGGTAAACATGCGACAGTATTCCAGGCAGAAATAGCAGCAATACATCACTGCGCAAAAGAAGTATTAAGACAGAAGGTAAATGGAAAAATCTTTGTCATATACTCATACAGTCAAGCGACGTTAAAAGCACTCAGTTCCATGCAGGTACACTCAAAGCTTGTGTGGGACTGTTTGGAAGCCCTAACAGAGCTGGGTAGTCAAAACAGACTAACCTTAGCCTGGGTACCAGGCCACAGGGGACACAAGGACAATGAAGAGGCTGATTTACTAGCCCGAGAAGGAGCCTCAAATGCTCTTATTGGCCCAGAACCCTTCTGTGGTGTAACAAAAACAACTATCAGAACATGCACAAAGCAGTGGATGTTTAAAAAATCTCAGGAGTGGTGGAAAAACACCAGGACAGAGACAGGCCAAAAAGTTCTTAAAAGGACCATCGTCTAAACTCACCGAGCATCAACTAAGCCTTAATAGGAAAAATACTAGAATACTAGTAGGTCTATTAACAGGGCATTGTAGGCTTAACAAACCTATGTTCAATATCGGTCTGACAGAAGAGGCCTTGTGCCGATTCTGTCAAGAAGAAGAGGAAACGACAGAACACGTATTTTGCTACTGCGAAGGTTTAGTAAGACTGAGATTCCTTACACTTGGAAAAGAAAAACCAAGGGCAACTAGCTATACCGGAGAACTACTTCCCAGTCTATGGAGTCTACTACAAAAGACCGAATTAGACAAGGTACTCTAAACAATGATTAAAGGATATCCACAATAGATCTGAAAAGGTCGGGGTGGGGGAGGCCACATGGCCCATAGTCCTAATTAAATCTTAATCTCTTAACGCTCCATGCAAATTTTGCATTGGCCACAGTAGCGCTAATAATTATTTCTTGAAAGCATGTACATGCTCTTGTTTATTCTTTGCCAGTTCTATTGTCTCCTTTCAGGACTCATTTGATCTTGGGTGATAAAAAGTTACATAAGGATATATTCGGTGATTGGGGTGGATATTCTAATACAGGAAACAAAATTCTTGACAATGCGGTGGGAGCTGCAAAGTTATCCTGATAAGAAACCATAACTTTGGTTTTTCCCCAATCTACCTAACACTTTCTTTTTTGATTCTTCGGATTCAGCATTAGCCCATATAATTAACTGGTGTTTTTTTTAGGATCAAAGCACCAATCTGTTCAATATCTACATCTGTTTTTTTAGAATGTAAGATTGTTTTGGAGGCAAATCGTCAGCGATTACTTATCGTCCCTTGTTGATCACTCAAACACCTGAGTCCGTGATAAATACACTTCTCCATATCCTTCAAGGCATACGGTTCTGTGGGAGATTTTGCGAGTTTCACATGGAATTTTACACTGATGCATTGCTCTCCTTGAATACATGGACATATTTGTTCAATTAAGCGCAATGATAGCGAATGATAGCAATGATAGCGAAATGAGTTGTCACGTGATACGTTCGTGTTCTGTTTGACCTTGAATTCTCATCGTTTCTCTGTAGAATGATCCAAACCTCGCAAGTAGCTTTTTATTTTTTCTTTCAAAATTTTATACATATAGGAATAATTGTTAACAGAAAAAAATAGTAATGTTACAGTACTATAATGATGATTTTCATTATGAAACTGAAATAAAATTGTAATTTAGTCTACGAGTAGAATAAATAGAATTTTAAAGGATTATCCATACAAAGAATATATTTCTCAAGTTAATTTCATCCTTAATAGGTTAAAGGTAAAATTCTCATAGATGTTTTTATAGAAATTTTTACAATGTTTACACACGTGTAGAACATATCCATTGTTACTTCACTCTTTTAATAAAAAAATCATGTAAATCAATCAACGGAGTAAGGTCATTTGTATTTTTTGCTTCTTCTTTTTTGGTTTAATGGAATCATCACACATGCAACTTTTAAAAGACTATTAGTAATGAAATCGTGATTTGTGAAATTTTATTATTTAATTAAACAATTAAACTTTGTACTTAAGTCATTGGTTGAAGAATTTTACAAGAAGATAAAATCTTTTAGATTGTATCAAAATTATTGAGTAAATAACTTTTACCAACTTCTCAATTTATGTATTATACATATATGTAGTTTTTGAGTAGATAATAAACCTTCTTCTTATAATGCGCAACTTAGAGCTTTTTTAACAAATAAAAAATGTACGATTAAATATATTTTTATGAATACAGCATTCCAGTAACAACAATTTGTTTTTCAGTTACTGCTCATGATTGAACGTAGATCATGCCTGGCTAAGAAAAAAATTGAATTAATTGACAAAACGTTCTCAGAAAATTCAATTTTAATGTCATCTACCATCTAAAACGAAACGGGTCATAAAAATTTCAGCAACACCGAGAAAGCCTTAGTACTAGATAATATTCCAGCGATAGTTGTCGAAAATGTACATCCCAGCTTGGCCTTTGATCATGATAGTAATGAAAATTCCTCGTATTCAGAGTGTATCAAATAAAGGAACGCATATAATTTCTTTCAATTAGACAGTGTCGGTCACGGAACGTTTTCCAAAACGTTTTGCATAAGTGCATGTAAAAACTACAGAGACTTACCAGTAAATCGAGCAGGAAACGAATAATATCAGCGTTGCCAGTTTATAGGGCCCGACAGCATTGTAACGTTGGTTAGCCGTATTAACTGGTATCGCTGATATTATTCATTTCCTGCTCTCCCTTATGCTAACTCTGTAGTTTTTACACGCACTTGTATAACGCGTATTTAAAAGTTTTAGAAAGCCAGTACTGAAATATATACATCAACATTTTGCTCAAATATCTCGAATTTCATAAATTAATACATTTTATAAAATATGGGTTTTAGCAACTGACCAACATCTGATTTTCTAGCGTGTGTCATCCACATTTGGAATAATTCCATCGAATTCCATGGCTGAATATTATTTTGCTACATGATATTAGCAAAGCTTTCGTCTTTTGCCTTTCTTGCTAAATAAGGTTTCCTTATATAAACTACTGCACTATAAATGGGTCGGATGCCTTCTATCAAAGCTTTTAATATTTTGTTGCTACTTCTCTGAATTCAACAAAACTAATGCAGAAGTACCTCAAGGCTTAAAGGTCCCCGCAATAATCTTATCGAAATTGGGTTTCTGTCAAATTGTCTGAATTTTTGATATGTTGTAGATTTTGTCATTCTGAACAAAAGTCTTCATGGACACAAAGTGCAAAAATTAATATTTTGGCAGCTACGGAGCTGCCAAAGCTCCCCTGACCCATTGCAAAACTATTCATTTTAAATACTATTTACAGATGTCAAAAGCACATTTTAATTATTCTAATATATAGGGTAATGTTTTTGAGGTCACTAGATTCAACCCTCATGTCAGATTGGACAAATTGACCGTTGACAGCTGTCAATTCACTGTCAACGAGGAATATAAAAGTAAATATATCCTCTTTTCACATTGAGAGTTTGGGTTTTTGAGGTCGCTGAATTCAATTCTCATGTCAGATTGGACAAATTGACAGTTGACAGCTGTCCATTGACTGTAAACAAGGAATATAAAAGTAAATATCCCCTTTTCACATTGAGAGTTTGAGTTTTTGAGGTCGATGAATTCAATTCTCATGTCAGATTGGACAAATTAACCGTTGGCAGCTGTCAATTTACGGTCAACGGGGAATATAAAAGTAAATATCCTCTTTTCACATTAAGAGTTTGAGTTTTTGAGGTCGCTGAATTCAATTCTCATGTCAGATTGGACAAATTGACAGTTGACAGCTGTCAACTGTCAACGACCTGAAAAACCCAAACTCTCAATATGAAAAGAGGATATTTACTTTTATATTCCTCGTTGACCGTGAATTGACAGCTGTCAACGGTCAATTTGTCCAATCTGACATAAGGGGTTGAATCCAGTGACCTCAAAAACATTACCCTATATATTAGAATAATCCAAATATGCTTTTGACATCTGTAAATAGTATTGAAAATGAATAGTTTTGCAACGGGTCAGGGGAGCTTTGGCAGCTCCGTAGCTGCCAAAATATTCATTTGAGCACTTTGTGCCCATGGAGACTTTTGTTCAGGATGACAAAATCTACAACATATCAAAAATTCAGATAATTTGACAGAAACCTAATTTCCATAAGATTATTGCGGGGTCCTTTAGCCCTTAATCGTAACAATTACATATAAACTAACTTAATTTTCATGCAATGTACTCTGCGTTCAGACCATCAAGGTGTAATTGTCGATCTATTTTTGTTTTGTTTGATAATTCAATAATTGTTCCTTTAGAAACTTTCCTCTATGTTTCCACTACTAGCCACACCAGTCGGTTCGCACATTTAGATCCAACAGGAATAAAGCACCTTCCATACCAAGATTGGTTTAATTTTCTTCTTAAACAGATTTTTCCTGAGCTTTCCAATACTGGTAGGTGTGAGAATGTGAACCGAACTTAATCTAATTTTTGTCAAATTGTTATCACATTGTAATTACCTGTTTGTACACTTGTTTATGAATAGAGGTGTACGTATGAGGATGGGGCACATACTTTGATTTTTTTTACTATACGGAGAATGGTCGCACTGCGCAGCTTTCTGAGTGCCTTTTAAAAGGAGATAGAAAACTCCGCCATTTTGAACTCTTATTACGTGTTGCCTACATCTTGGCGCAATATTTTTAATAGGTGCGTTTTAATCATCCGCTTCTGCTTAGGAATTGTCGGTTTTCTTGTTTTAATCTGACAGGTTAAAACGACTAAACCGACAATTTCGGAAGCAGATGATTAAAACGCACCTGATATTTTGCTTGCTGCTGTCAGTGTCAGTGAATATTATTTTTGGAGTCACAGTTTATTGCTAAAGAATCAGTTAGCTCACTCGGACCAGTTGAAAGTTCCAAAATAACATCCACTCCAGGGGTACAAATTCAGGATACGCAGAAGACTGCTGTTTTATTATAGGCGGTTGAGATCAAAAGTGCCGACGCAGAGTGAGTGATCTGATTCTTTAGCTATAAACTGTGGCATAGGAATCAAAAAGGCCGCGCCCTATAATGGGCGTGTCGGACCTCTCTCTTGCCTCGTATAGTAATCAAAGTATGTGCCGTATAGTAAAAGAAAATCAAAGTATGTGACTTATATTCTCTGTTGCTGTCACCGTTTGCATTTGCACATGATGTTCCCTGACGTTTAAACATAACACAGTTTTAAGTTCTGCAGTTCATGTCGTTCGCAAATTAACTAATCAAAAGCCTGGAAAATATTGGAAATTTCCTAATGACTTTATTATTATTATTTTCGATTTTTCGATTTTTCGATTTTTCGATTTTTCGATTTTTCGATTTTTCGATTTTTCGATTTTTCGATTTTTCGATTTTTCGATTTTTCGATTTTTCGATTTTTCGATTTTTCGATTTTTCGATTTTTCGATTTTTCGATTTTTCGATTTTTCGATTTTTCGATTTTTCGATTTTTCGATTTTTCGATTTTTCGATTTTTCGATTTTTCGATTTTTCGATTTTTCGATTTTTCGATTTTTCGATTTTTCGATTTTTCGATTTTTCGATTTTTCGATTTTTCGATTTTTCGATTTTTCGATTTTTCGATTTTTCGATTTTTCGATTTTTCGATTTTTCGATTTTTCGATTTTTCGATTTTTCGATTTTTCGATTTTTCGATTTTTCGATTTTTCGATTTTTCGATTTTTCGATTTTTCGATTTTTCGATTTTTCGATTTTTCGATTTTTCGATTTTTCGATTTTCTTTTATTGAATAAATGAGAAGTTAATATTGTTTAACGCCGCACCGCTGTGCCGGTCGGAGTGGGGGGTGTTAGGTTTTTTTTTCGTTACGGTCGTTACGGAATTTCTTGATTCGGTCGCCGCACTCAAAGCCCGCGATAAAAGCTATGCAATAGCTTAAAATTATTTCTAAACCATGTTTATATGTGAAAGGAAGAAGGATGGCATTGTATAGACCATTTGCAGATATAGTCAATAATAATTATAAACTCTTGTTGCTTAATTCTTTTAAACCATAATCATAGTAGTTTTTTTTGTCGTTTCTATGGCAACCTGTAAAAATGAATCACAACAATAGGCATACAAATAAATTTTTAAATCAGAAACATTGATTCATATTTTTAATGATATTTACCTACTAATCGTGGATAGATGTTTTTGTGCGATGTTAAAAGGAAGAAAATGTTTCCCTTTAACGATATATGTCAAGATATACTTGAATGTTATTTTCTGGAAAACTTTAAGGGCAAACAAAGTTAGCGCTGTCATGCTATATGTGATTTTTTTAAAATAAAATAATTTTTTAAGCCACTTTGCTAAGGATTGGGATTGGCACAGGTGCATTTGGTAAAGTACAATGTTTTTACATGCTTTTGGGTTATATTTTATTTCGTTATCAGATAACGGTAAAAATTTGCAGTGGGCTCTTGGGCTATTAGAACTTTTAGATCTTAATTATTTTGAGGATATAATAACTTACCAGTAATATTTGATTGCAAATCGTTATTTTGAGAAGTAGATTTTTGTTCTTATAACATTCTCAATATTCGTTTTAATTGTAAACTCATTTTTTTGACGACAAATCATAGAAAACAAACTAAACGTGTTACTATCGCCATGAAATAGTTTACGATACTTACACTTACAACACTTTCTTGTTCTAACATTTTGGTACAGTACTGGGCTTAATATACCAGATAATAAAACAATCCTGTAATTAGGTTAAAAATATAGTTTTATTTCAGACGATGATGTGACTTAATATTGATTTCTATCTATGTTGTTTATTAACGTAGAACTTTGTTTTATATCGCATTTAAAAGAAGACTTAATATTAACTATAATTAAGCAAAAAAATGGAATATTAAAAAATGGATTTACTGTTATTCGGGGGTACAGAGTTGGGTTCAAATTTTCTGAGCTGATTCAAGTACGGATCTGAAATATGTGAAAGGCCAATAAATCGTCGCTAAGTCAAAAAATGCCCAATTTGACTTAAGACTACCAAAAATTTGTTAAAGTGGATATCTTTAATGTGACAAAGGGGCGCATTTCTCCTCCTTATAGTTAACATAATATGGTAAATAATATGTAGATAGATGCATAAGCAATGCAATATACACCGAAAGTTTAATTGCGTCTCCCGTAAAATATATAAAATTGAGTTACGCATCTTTGTCTTTGCAGCGACGAAATATAATCTGTCTTGCTAGTGGTTTATTAATATAAATTTTATTTTCTCTATATGCCATAAGAAATTATCTAGATTTTTAATATCAAGGATGATCAATTACTATTTAATTACAGTTTTAACTACGTTTAAGTAGAGTAGAGTCTTGGTGCATTATTATCACCTCTATGTGTAAGCTCTGACATTTTATTTTCTGGGCTATATATTCTCATATTTTTTATTTGCTACTAATTAATAATGATCTAATTATGTCTCTCTCTGTTACTTAAACCATCTTCCAGCACTAATAAATCTTTTTCAAATATATTTACATTAATAAAAAAAATGTTATTTTTTAATAGCTATTTATTTCAACATTATCATTAAGTTAAATTCATTAAACTCGCTTTAATTAAGAACTATAAACCAGCACATATTTACCCAATTAGACCGTGTTTTCTGTGATCATTCTACCTTCAAATATTTGTGCCTAGTCAATAAGAAAACTATCCTAAAGATACTATCTATTCTGTTAAAGTTAATCGCTCATCAACCAACGGGGATGGTGATTTATGATAATATGGGAAAATGATTCATTGTAAAAATGTGGTAGACCCTTGACGTAAGCCGGATCTTCAGTAAGGAATTGAGAATTAGTTTGAATAAAATAGCTATGGAATAATAATATAGAAGACCCCGTAAGTAAGTTATCAAGCATTAACCATAAGAACGAAAAAAAAAAGTTGAAATCAGAATAAATATGTTTCTTTCGATCCTAATTTGTATTCATAGTACATAATTATGAATGTCGATTTTGTAAGATGGCTCAAAATAATGAACGTATAAACATATTTGTATTTTCGTGATATTTGACATTAGGTCTAGATATTACATTACTTAGAGACAATAGGTCCAGGTCTACATTACTTAATGAGCAAATACTCGTATATTTAGGTCTAGTTTACTTAATGTATTCTATTCTCTTACGTGTGTAGGGTCCGAGATTATGCCGGAGGTAGGTACTTAGTTTCTTTTTGCATACCTTTCATTATTTTATATTTTTCGTTTTATGCCTTATTTCACTTCACTTTATATACTTTTTAGATATTATCTGCATCTCTACCTCTTTTAACACACGATTACCTCGATCTTCCTTTAATTCCCTTTTTGTATGATTATTTTCAGTCTTAGAGTCTTACCATATACATTTCATCAAATTTCTAGAGGTGTTCGACGCCCGGACAGAGAACGCGCTACGTGTGACTAAGATAGCTATTGTATAGTCTGCTAAACAAGTTATTTTAAATAGTTTTTAATATTTTTAGGTAATTAAATTTTAAAAGTGTGGAATAGTTTAGGGATTAAATTGGTCTGATTGTACTTTCTAAGAACGTTTTTAAAAGCAGCTAAAGATAGTATGTAGAATTGAAAATAATTATTATGCCATAAAAGGTGTTTTGGAATTCCTTCAACCTTTTGAAATTGAGTCAGAAAATATAAATTTTATAGGATAGCGGAAAATACCTATAATTTTTTTGTAGGCCTTTGTAAATCATGGAAATAGTTTATATTTTATTTCTACCTTATTAAGGAAAATGGTACCTATTATTAATAACGGTTGTTTCTGAAACATTACTAAAATTTTCGAAATTTTGTTTTTCTACAAAATAATAAACTATACTATTTAGAAAAAAATTTATTTCTCTTATAATTTTATAAAAAATAACAGGGGAATATTTACATTTCTTGATCTATTAAACAAAACGATAAATTATCTCGACGAATGACACCATGTTCTAGTACGGAAGCTAGCTTTACATTTTTGTTGGTGGTTTCATGGGTTTCATATCAATTTTTTGTAATTGTAGTTTACACGTACATATACCTCTTAACACTTGTTTGCTTTATTAAAAAAGTGTGTTGTTGTGATTTACGTCGAAATAAGTCAAAAACAACTTGAAACCCCAAATAAAATCAAAAAGGAGAAACGGAAAAAAATTGAGCCTGTAAATGAACACAACTCAGCAACAAAAATAGCTATCTATTAATAAAAAAATAAAATTTGATTCTTGTGCAGCTTCATCTATATCATTAACTGTTTTTGGTTTTTTAATGGTTTTTCTTGGTGATGAAAATTCCGATATCTCACGGTTATCGATTCTTTTCTTCTCTCCAGAAATGCGGACGACAGTGTTTTTAGATACTCCTGTGGCTGCAGCAACACGATCATTTACATTTTTAAATGGTATTGAAGGTGAATTAAAGTTTCCTTCTCTTCTCATAAACTCTATAACATTGGCTATTATTTCGCGAGATTGACTGTTAATCACGCGGCCTCTTAATTTGCTATTAAACTCTATACTTAGGTTCTATTAAACTGTAATGAGCAAAAAACACAAACGAAAATAAAAGAAATGTTTTAGCGAAATTTACATCTGACATTTACGTCTGAATGAAATAGTGAAATACTTGATGCGCAGAGTGTACTTTCATTGCGTAAATCCGTCGGGATGCCTGTCAGTAGTGCTTTCTCTGTCTAGCCGTCGAAAGCCTCTAGAAATTTGATGAACTGTACGTGACAAGATGACCTACAGATCGAGTCCTCAGAAAAAGGTTACTGTTACAGGAAATAATGTACTCATACAATTCTGTTGATGTAAGGTTTGCGGTCATGCCTACAATACAAATTTTTTTAAGAACGCCGCCAACTTCTTTAACGCTGTACCTTTTTGCCATTTTCTGCTGTACGATAGATTTTACTTTTTCATTGTTAGATTTGCTCTTGCATGCAATTAAGATTCCTTCATCTACAACAGTTTTTACTTCAGCTAGTTGTATACTTTCTTGATGGATTAATATTGCATAAGATATCCGCCTTCGTATGACTCTATTATAATGATTTGTCTTTTCAGACATCTGAGTGTTTTAGCAATTACTACTGTTTTCTACCAGTACTAGAGCCTAGGTCCTTTAGTATATATGTGTGGGTTCTTAGATCCTTTAACTTATGGACGATTTGATTATTCAGCATTATTCAGCATTGGCTCCTTTAGCTCATATATTTGGACTGGATCATGTGTAAGAAATGCTAGTTGCATGTAGTTGCTTGTTTGCATATTGGTTGCGTCTTGCTTGGAGGAATTTTTAAGAAGAATTATTTAAAATAATGTGTAAAGGATCGGTTGACAGTTTGTTTGTTAAACAATACCCGTATGATAAAAGTTAACGTCTTGAGGACATAAGAAGTACCAGTTGATACCTTTCATCGTAGATGAGACCTGTTCTACTCCTTTAAGAAGTTATTGCTTATTGTACCGATTACTATTCAAAAATGGATCAATTATAAAGTCATTTTATTATTAGAAATTCTTATAGATTAAAATTTGGTTTTCCCGTATTTACTGAAGGCATATCCGTTATGTTTCATTTAAATTTAATAAGTATTACTTTTATACCTTGAGATATGCAGATTTAAATTCAGTGGCGTCCAGTTTCTAATTACAGCATGATTGAGTTATTATATCTAAGTGGCCCGATCCACGAACCTTTTTACAGAGCTATAATCACTTAAATTATACAAACAACGCCAGAGGTTACATATATTCACACCCTCGTTACAACTCACTCTATCATTTAAAGAGTGTTTTTTAGATTTTTTACTTCTGATTTAATGTGTTTTTTCAGGTTTACAGATTTAATTTTTAGTTGTGCACTATTTGATAATAGAGTAAGTTGATGCATATCTTTTAGTTGATTGTGTAAGGAATCTATGTCCTGAGTGAACCAATTATTTGCACAGGCTCTTTAAATTAAGTTTTTTAAACTCTTCGAAGGACGCTTGCATCTAGAGCCCATTTGAGGGTTTTCGTAAAGATAGTCCATGCCTCATTTACATCTTTTAGAAAATGAAAAGCATCCTACTCAAAATTTTCTTTGTAGTTCTTGGGTTTTTAGGTGCTGTGGGTAAAGCTTTCGGCACTGATCAGTGCCTTCTTCAGTAGCTTTTTATATTTGAATATTATTTTTTTTTGGCATTAAAGCCTTGTTTTTTTTTTTTAAACATCAAAATCAGTACTTTAGTACAAAGTTGGGGTGTGTAGTTATAATTATTAAAATAAGTTTAAAATCCTTATTTTTTATTAATTATATATTTATTTCCACTATCCTTGTCAGGTCAAGACATTTGAACGGTCATTAAGGCACCATATCAACGGACCTGACAAGGATAGTGGAAATAAATATAAAATAATAATAATAATAATAATAATAATAATAATAATAATAATAATAATAATAATAATAATAATAATAATAATAATAATAATAATAATAATAATAATAATAATAATAATAATAATAATAATAATAATAATAATAATAATAATAATAATAATAAAAAAAAGGATTTTAAACTTATTTTAATAATTATAACGACACACCCTAGATTAGATTAGATTAGATTAGGAGTTGGACGTTATTTGTCCTTGTCCACCGCGACCTTTTCAGATCTATTGTGGGACTCCGTTTGTTTTAGAGTATGTCGTCTAGCCTGGTCTTTTTTATTAGACTTAGTAGCTTTGACAGTGGCTCCCGCATGTAGTTGCATGCAATTGGCTTTTCTTCGCCCAATGTTAGAAACCTCATTCCAGCCAAGCCTTCACATTGGCACAGGACGTGGAATGATGTTTCCTCTTCTTCTTCACAGAACCTGCACAAAGTTGCTTCTTCTGCTGGATTTATGACACTCATGTGCCTTTTGAGGCGACAGTGTCCAGTAAGAAGGCCTACTGTTATCCTAACGATTTGACGTTTTTGATCCAGTAGGTCTTTCGTAAACTTGGCCGATGGTTCCTTGATGAACTGTTTGGCCTGTCTCAGTCTTGGATAGTTGTTCCACCATTCCTGAGACTCTTTTTGCTTCCATTGTTTAATGGATGCCTTGCACAGTGCCTTAGCGACTCCACAAAAGGGTTCAGGGCCTGTCATGGCCTTATCTGAGCCTTCTCGGGCTAATTCGTCGGCCTTTTCGTTGCCCTGATATCCCTCATGGCCTGGAACCCAGGCTAAGGTCACCTTATTTTGACTACTTAGCTCTGTCAGGTCTTCTAGACAGTCTTTCACCAGTCGTGATTTGATTTCTGGTGAGAGAATTGCCTTTAGAGCTGCTTGGCTATCAGAGTATATGGCAATAGTTTTGCCTGATACTTGCTGATTTAATATTTCTCTTGCACAGTGTTGTATGGCTATTAGCTCAGCCTGGAACACTGTTGCATATTTTCCTAAGCTTAGTGAAATCGTTGATTTCGACTTAGGTCCATAGATTCCAGCACCGGCTCCTTCCTTGGTTTTTGAACCGTCTGTGTACCAGACGAGTTCAGCCTGTACGGGAGGTCCCTGTTTCCAGGATTCTCGGGCTGGTATTTGAATTTGAAAATTTCTTTCAAATTTTTATGTGGTTATGGCTCTATCAGTAGGCATAGCTAGAATATTATCCCTTTGTACTTGCTGATATAGCCTTGTGTGGTCGGCGCTATGTAGTTGGCTTATTGGGTTTTGTCCCTGCATTAGCCTGTGAATAGCTGACCTGGTTTCTCCTTGTATGAAGATGTGCAATGGCGTGAGATTTAGTAATACCTCCATTGCTGCGGTCGGCGTAGTGCGCATGGCCCCAGTAGCACTTAGACAGGCAAGCCGCTGAATGCTAGTGAGTTGGCCTATTGCACTTGCCTGCGCAGTTTTGGTTACCCACGCCACTGCGCCATAGGTTATCATGGGTCTTATTACCCTTGTGTATAACCATATGGTCATTTTGGGGTTTAGACCCCAGTTTTTCCCACATATTCTTCTACAGCTTACGAGAGCTATTGTAGCTTTATGTGTGAGTTTTTTGAGATGTTGATTCCATGTCAGCCTTTGGTCAAATATGACTCCGAGGTATTTGGCTTCTGTGACGAATGGGATAACTGTGCTGTTTAGTACTAGTGGTCTTAGACCTGTGAGTACCCGTTTTTTTGTGAATGGTACAACTGTTGTTTTTTGTGCGTTGATGGACAATTGTTCCTTTTTGCACCAGTTGTTCACTATGTTTAGAGCTGTTTGAGATCGCTCCGAAACTGTACCTGCAAATCGCCCCCTGACGATGATTACGACACACCCTAACTAAAGTACTGTTTTTGATGTTAAAAAAAGGCTTTAATGCCAAAAAAAAAAATAATAATTTACAAATTAAAAAACTACTGAAGAAGGCACTGATCAGTGCCGAAAGCTTTATACACACAAACACGAGTTTTATTTCTCACTAGCACCTAAAAACCCAAGAACTACAAAAAAAATAAATTAAGGTGTAAGAAAAAAAAACTTTAGAAAAGGAGACTTCCTTTTGTTAAGTACCAATAATAAATTATTTAGATTACTTATGCTAAAAGCCCTGATTTTTATATCCGGGATTACTCGCTTATCATTACATCTTGATTCTAGTTTTACTGAAAATATATTATGTCTCTTGTGGTTCCCTAAGGATCTATGAATAATTACACATTCCTTTGATGTATTGTATACTTACAGCTACAAACTTTATAGTGAAACCGAATTATTTGAAGCAAATGAGGTGTTTTTAATACCTGTATTTCTGTAGCAAGGATTATCTAAAATATTTTGACCTTTTTTAAAGTTAAGCCGTTCAAAAGCAACTCTTACTGGCCAAAATTACTGATCATAAACAACACCTTTTAAAAGAGGGGTCAATACTAACCAAAAAAACACAACTTTTTTTTGATAATAGGTTTTAAAATGTTTATCATAAATTTGGTTATAAATAGATTTTTTAGCGATGTAACCTTTGATACATGATCTTTTACGCAGGAAATAAAATACCCTAAACTTAGTCGTGCTTGATTCTCCCTCAAATGCATTGTGTCTGCATTTTCTTCTTTACTTATATGAGTTCCAAGTTTTTTTCACGTTTCGTTATCTACCTCTGATGTGAGCGGTCTCTTCGACGATCATTATAACTCCTTTTTCTGTAACTTTGAATCGGTGGATACAGAGGTGGATTTTACTGTTTAGTTGAGATGTAGTGAAGACTGTTTGGCTTATGATTATCCATTTCAGATGAATTTATTGCATTTCTTTGCGATGCCGGTGGTTTATGCGTGTGTAAAGCTAGAGTGCTCTTTTGTGTGGATAATGAGATGTTGGAGGGTATCTTATGAACTATTTCAGCAAATGGTTTTCTACTTGAGAGATTCATACTGTTTGGAGCATTGGTCATTAGCATTATCATATCTATATTTGACTCTTTGAGTTTAACGAATTCATGTTTTAGTTGTTTTATTTCGGTTTTAAATTCTTCTCTTATTTTTAGTATTTCGGCATTTAGAATATCCGTAGTTTTATCTTTTCTGGGTAATCTACTAATCTTTAAAAAAGAGAGAAATCATTTTTAATTGATTAAATTTCACCTTTTAGAGATTTCAGTTTAGGTTTAAATTTACTTTTTATTTCAGTTTCTGGTTTAGGAAATCAAAAAACAAATCTGCAATTTGGACACAATAATAATAAGGTTCTGGAAGATTTAAGTATTGCTGCTCTGTATTCAGTATTGTAGAGATTAGCACAAGCCTGACAATATTTACCAGTGCATTTATCACAATTGGTTAATGGTTTTTCTTGTAAATAAAATGTTTTAAAATACCTGATGTTCGCTCAGTAGGTATTGAGAGAATTTAATGGATCTGGTTTTTATTATCTCGATGGAAAAAATTATAAAAAAAATTTAATATTTAAAAACACAATTGCACAATTGGTAAATATGCAATGCACTTCATACATATATTGTAATGATAACACCCTATATTAAAATATAATAATAAAACTAAAAATAATAGTACTAATAATAATAATAATAGTAATAAATAAAAAATAATGTTATAATCCTGTATATTAAAAATTTATATGAAAGTCATAAGTGAAGGAGACTTTGAGAAGGTAGAAAGAATGGTTTCTAGGTTTGTTATTGATTGTCAATTTTGAAAAGAAAAAAATGTCAAAAAAAAATTTATTAAAAGAAAAGATTTAGTTTTGGAAAAATAGGGAAAAACTTATCTATAAGACAAGTAAAATAAACAAATTTAAATATTCAAATATACAAATATATGCAAGGTACAAAATAGTTAAGAAAAATCATTGGTAATTTTGTGTTCCGGATAGATACATATACATAGAAGCAGCCGAAAAGAGGATATGTAAACCGAAGAGAAGAGAATACTTATGGAAATAGACAATTAATAGATGAACTGTGAGTAACTTTTATAAACTGATTACGATTATAACAAAAAATAATTAACTGTGAGAAGAGACATTGGTAGTCAATATTTTTTTTATAGAATTTAATTTTAGTAAATAGTTTTGTTAGTATGAATGAAGAACGAATGGATTTAGAATAATTTTAGTAACATAGGACCATGGAGGAAGGATAATTAAGAGTTGCCGTTTCTTTGTATAAATATGGCAACATGTTTGCCTTCAGCGACATGTAGGATAGTTTTGTGCAACTAAGAGTAAGTCGGTAATATAAAAAGCTGTAATGCTATTTTAATTTGAAAATTGGCGGGCTTTTGAATTTACTTCGACAAAATATAAGAATTTTACATTTTTAATAGCATTTTTTTAACACGCATCTCATGCCTGTTAAAAAATGATAATAAAAATGTAAAATTTTATTGTAAATAATTTTAGAGGTATAAAATAAATAATACAAAATTGTATTATAACTAAATATTATTTGTTGAATCTTTATTGGTTACAACAATAAACATAATATATATTTTCTGAATAAACAACTATTTTAAATAACACAAAACGAACAAAATTTTTCTTTAATCGTGCGAAATAAAACAAGAATTCCATCTCCATCCATAAATCCTGAAACGAAAAGAAAAAAAAATTGTTGAAAGCGAAAAACTTCCTAAAGCACATGATTTTGATTGTATGTGACTAACTACTTTTGCATTTGCAGCGATTTAACTAATTTTTAATTTACTACTTCTAATTTCTATAACGTCTAATTAAGATTTTCTTGCTTTATGTAATGAAAATACTTTAGATTTATAAAGATTAAAAAGTTTGGTTATAATACATACAATTAAATTGGCATATCTAGGATAATTATCAAAATGAATATCAGAATTAAAACTTTGTTAAGGATTTCAATATTTGGGGATAACAAAATTACGAATACGAATAATAATCCTTTTTTCAGTTGACAATAAAATGAAAATGTTTCTTCTAAAACAGTGTAAATGGGCCAGAACAATTTACTATTACAATCAAATATATGCATTTATAGGACATAGACATGCAAAAGTATCAAAATAAGTTTACTTACAGTAAATTATTACTAAATTTATGCCTAAAACTGTATTAAATAAAAGTAAAACTCACTTAGAATTGTTTACATCGCCAGCCATATTGTATTTTGTATCATTCGGGTTTCGTTTATCGAGTCGACTCGAGCATTAACGAGATTTGGGTTTTGTTATCCAAAGCCAGGTTTACATTGTACAAATAATTGAATAAATTCATATTTTTTCAATTTTACGATTGATAAATAAAAAAAATGTGAAACTATTACTTTTGGCAAGTTAATAACACATGTTTATTGAGATATCTTGTAATTATTCTGTTTTCTTTATATTTTATATATAATTGTGTTATTGTAAAACGGACGTACGCCAGTTTCGATGCGCAGTAACTTGTTGACAAAATGCGCATATGCTATAAACCCCCCGTGCATAGGACATTAGAATCCTCATACGACACTGAAGCTAGCGGCCTAGGCACACAGCGGCCAGCAAAAAAGCAATGGCGTAAAATTTGATCGACTCCGTAAAAAAGTCAACGTGAATATTTGGACTTTTCACGATCCAGATTTTTTCTAGAGGCTCTCAAATACACAAATAAATTAAATTAGCGAGGAGAGGAGGCCAAGGATCGAGTCGAAGGACATGACATCCTTAGTAAAATTTGATAGACTCCGTAAAAAAATCTGAACGTGAATATTTGGACTTTTCACGGTCCAGATTTTTTCTAGAGGCCCACGAGAATTTAAATAAATCAAATTCGCAAGGAGAGGAGGCCAAGGATCGAAAAAAAAGGACATGAAATCCTTAGTAAAATTTCATCTTCTCCGTAAAAAAATCTGAACACGAACGTCCGCTAAGTGTAGATGTCCTTTTTTCCGATCCTTGGCCTCCTCTCCTAGCTAATTTAAATTATTTGTGTATTTGAGAGCCTCTAGAAGAAATCTGGAACGTGAAAAATTCAGATATTCGCGTTCATATTTTTTTACGGAGAAGATGAAATTTTACTAAGGATTTCATGTCCTTCGACTTGATCCTTGGCCTCCTCTCATCTTGAATTTGATTTATTTAAATTCTTGAGGGCCTATAGGAAAAATCTGGACCGTAAAAAGTCCAAATATTCACGTTCAGATTTTTTACGTAGTCGATTAAATTTTTACTAAAGATTAAATATTTTTTTTTTCGATTCTTGGCCTCCTCTCGCTAATTTAAATTATTTGTGTATTTGAGGACCTCTAGAAAAAATCTAGACCGTGAAAAGTTCAAGTATTCGAGTTCAGATTTTGTTACGGAGAAAATGAAATTTTACTAAGGATGTCATGTCCTTCGACTCGATCCTTGACCTCCTCTCCTCGCTAATTCAATTTATTTAAATGCTTGAGGGCCTCTAGAAAGAATCGGGTCCGTGAAAAATGCAAAATTCACGTTCAGTTTTTTTTACGGAGTCGATTAAATTTTACTAAGGATTCCATGTCCTTCGACTTGATCCTTGGCCTCCTCTCCTTTCGAATTTGATTTATTTAAATTTTTGAGGGTCTCTAGAAAAAATCTGGACCGTGAAAAGTCCAAATATTCACGTTCAGATTTTTTTACGGAGTCGATCAAATTTTACGCCACTGCTTTCTTGCTGGCCGCTGGGTGCCTAGGCCGCTAGCTCCCCATGAGCATAAATAGCGGGGTATTTTGTTATTTTGAGTTTTAATATTGTTTAAAATAAATCTTATAAGTTGGTTTGAAAATTTGTATATTTTATTTTAAAAATACAGGGAAATAAACAAGTCAAGTCATATCTTTCAATTTTTGTTGAATATTGACTAATAAAATTAAAATAAAATTATAATTACATTAAAATAGAATTAAAATCCAATTGAAATAAAATTAAAATAAAATTAAAAGAAAATTAAAACAAAATTCAAATAGATTACATAAAAAAATTAAACAAAATAAAAAGTATTAATATTATAATTTGAAGCACCCCTGAGATAAAAAAAAAAATTAGTATACTTTAATTAAAATAAAAATAAAATTGGTTTATGTATATATTCCAGTATTTGGTGAAAACTACACTTCCATCGCAGATATTTTTAGATATCGGTTAATATAAAATTGACTATTTATTTTTACGTTTTTCCACTAGAAAAAGCTAATTGTAATCTATTTTTCTATGCTAAACTTGCGATGTATGTTTCTGTTTAAAGTTACATTTTATTAACTTATATTAATGTATTCCATTATTGTTAATGGTCAACAACAAATAGATGTATTCTTTCTAAAGTCCAACTAATATACGAGATGTACTATATCACGTTTTAGAACTTACATATGAGGCGCCTAGCATAGTTTTCAAGATTAATCAAAAGGTATTTATTAAAAAACCTGACATGAGTCATTATCGTGATTTTAGGATAAATTGAGAAAAAAAAATTGTTTACGATTTTTATCGTAATTCATATTTTTTGTTCGCTTATATTAGTTTCGAATATATTAAATTATATTATACACGATCTGTGTAAATTTTAAGTGTTTGTGGCTGCAAGGATAAAATGTTACAAACAAAATGGTTTTATTTTAAACAAATAAGCACTAATTGTGTGTTAAAATAAAAAACGTTATATGTGACTATGTCAATAATTTCTACATTTGGCCTGTTTTTAATTTATGACCTAGATCAAACTAGATACGACATTCTCCTTAATAATAATTTCCAATTATTTCATACGTAACATAGGTTTTTTTAACCCTCTATCATCCCACGTGATCTGGTAACATCACAAAACGCATTAAAAATGTATATTTGTCAGTTTTTTCAAATATGTCACTAACGTTATTTATTTGGCCAATGGGAGAATGTATGTGCTATTGATGTGTCTTCATCTTATCAACACACTTTTATTTAATTTTTCATTCAATAATAGTAAACCAATCAGTTCTTTTTAGAGATTATTAGTGCCTACTTTTTTATGGGTAAGTGCAAATTAAATTATTTTAACTTGGTAAAGTTCATTGACTATATCTAGACATTTATTTTAGGTAAATATGTTTACATCCGAACAAAAGTATGTTTAAAAAATAGTGGACTTAATAGCTTTGTTCGCACAACGATCAGAAAAATAAGCAACTGCAAGACTCATGCGCAGTTCGTAAAAAGTGTTCGCACAACCAAATTTTAAATCTCCATTTAAAAATTGGGTGTTCGCAGAACGAAATTTGCCGTTGCAAATCGATTTCCAACGATCCAAATAATCCCCTGATTTTGAAGAAATTTTTAGTTGGACACATGCGCATTAGTTTATTCCTTATGTCGCATGTCAATTTAAAAGTTAGGTTATATGTTTGTTGTTTTTGGATTATTTTTGTGTTCATTTTATATTTTAAATTATTGTCGGATCATTTTAATAAGTAAAAAGAAGGTAAGTGACATTTTTAAGTACTAAATGTAATTAGGTCGGTAATCATATTTAATTTTTTTAGAAGTAGTTCTAAAGATGTTGTTCGAGGACAATTGGGAAAGCTCTTCCAGTGACGAGGAACTATTAGTTGATTATTTTAGACAATCAAAGCAAAAAAATGAAAATTATTTGGAAGAGATAGTCCCTAATTATACAAACACAGAATGTATGGAACATTTTAGATTAAGCAGACAAGTTGTTCAAAATTTATCTGAACAATTTGCACAAACGCAATACTTCCATCACCAAAGCGGGGAATTTGGAAAATTGAATGCCGATGACTTCGTTATTATATTTTTATGGTATGCTGGCCATGAGGCAGCCTCATATAGAGATGTTGCCGATAGATTTTGCATATCATTAAGTACTCTCCGAAAAGTTATCGAAAGAATGACACCAATGGATTTGAAAACGTGATAGGAGCAATTGATGGGAGTCATGTGAGGATTGACAAACCTTCTGAAGATCCTGATTCCTACCTTAATAGAAAAGGATTCTATTCAATACAAGTAAGTTCCTACCTACTTCTATTTCTTTCTAAATTTTATCATTTTTGGTCATTGCATATTTAAATATATATTATTAAAACTTTATTTTATTGTAGTTATTTTAGTTTCAGGTAGTTGCTGATCATCAAAGAAAAATTAGAGACGTGGTAATAGGATTTCCTGGCGCCGTACACGACAGCAGGGTATTTCGGGCATCTCCTTTATGCACCAACATAGAAGAGATGTGTGGTGAAAATTATCTTCTGGGAGACAGTGGATATCCGTGTCAAAAAAATTTATTAACGCCATTTAAGGAAATTGGACATTTAACAAGGAGGCAAATAAATTACAACATAAAATTAGCAAAAACCAGATATGTAGTGGAACATTGTTTCGGCATTTTGAAACAGAAATTTCGTCAATTGTACCACTTAAAATTAAGAAGCGATGATATGATTGCAAACTTTATTAGAGCTTGTTGTGTTCTTCATAATTTAGGGTTAAATGATAATCGCAATTATGACAATATAGAGGCAGAAGTTGAAATTGAAGACAATGAAGACGTGCAAATAGAAAATAATGACAGAGTAGAGGTTGATAATAGAGACAATATAAACGGTATAGAATTTAGAAATCGTGTTATGAATATCTTGCCAATGTAGAAACGTTGATTTTATTTGATAGGTATAACTTAATAAATAATTTTTTAACAGAATTTTTTTTATTACAAACTTCACAAAACTTCAAAAACGACAATAACAAATAGAACTAAACGAACAATGTAAATGCAAAACGACAATAGAACTTAACAAACAATACTTATAAATGCAATAAACTAAATAAATAACTAAAATACTACAGGAATATCTGTTTAAATAAGAATGTTTTTTTCAGTCAATTTTAGTAACAGTTTATTTGTTTCAATATGTAAATTATTTTTATCTTTTAATAAATTATTCTTCCGTTCTTTTAATTGCACCTTTTGAACTTCCAATTGATAAAGTTTTTCAAATTTTTCTTTCTCAAAAGTTAATTTTTCCTTGTGTCGATCTAATTTGTTAAGACGTATTTTTTCTAAAACATTATTTTTTACAGATGTGGCTGCTTTTGATTTCATCCTATGAGGCGTTACTGTTGTAATGTTTTCTTTATTTATTATTGAGGAAGAAGCAGGTGAAAAGTCTGGTGAAAATTCCTTTTCAACTATTTCAGCTTGTGTCGAAGTCGAAGGTGTTTGTAATTTTGTTGCTGTTGATGTAGATAATAAAATTGTCGGATTGATATTTTTCTTTTTACCGAGAATATCATCCATTTCATCGGCAAATTCAAAAAATCTTCGACCTGCTCCAGTTTGTTTCTTATTATCTACATATTTTTTATAATTTCGTTCTAGAACTCGCCATCTGTTTTCTTTTTTAAATTCTTGGGCTATAACTTCCCACATTTTCTTAAAATTTCTAATTTTTAATGTTCCCACCAGTTTCCTTGTTGTTTTAAAATAATTTAGTAACATTCGAGTTGTTACAGCAGTCCATATAAAACTTCTACCTTCTCTAGAGCACGACTCAGTGGGGTTTGCCAAGGGAGTTTCTAAAACAACAAAATTGTTATAGGTATTTTACCTAAAACACATACCACTGAACTTACCTTCCATTGCGTAAATCGCTTAAGATAAATATTTTTACTTTTATTTAACGACAATAATTATAAAAAGGGCAAATTCAAAAATCTCAAATATTATAGCCGAGAAGCATTGAAATATTGAAAGAAATAAAACATAACCTATAAATCTACAGTTTTCAATGGGACTTTACCTTTCAGAACATTCAGTCAACAATGATTTTTAAGCGTTCGCAGAACAAAAAATTGGCAATTAGGTTAAAACCAAAAATAGTTTGAACATGCGCACAAAAAAATTTCTTATTAGTTGGAAGTTTGCTTGTGCGAACAAAGCTAATATATCGTAGATCGCAAATCGAAATCCGAAAGGTCAGAAACATCTGAAATAAATTGTAGAAATAATTTTAAAATTTGTAAAAATCTTCCTTCAAATTATTAAGACCATCCTCAAGCAAATACTTGGAGATTCGAGAAAATCCTGTCGTCGCTAGGATTCGAACTCAGACAACTTTTTTCTGTAGACAAAGGCCCTACCTCTAGACCATCACGATATTGACTGTCGATATTCCTTGAAGTGCTAATTTAAGTCAAGCTCGTTCTCAAATCTTCAAATACCTCTATACATTGATGTATAAGACCATATCTTTGTGTGCCTGAGTTAGGTTTTTAAGGTTCGTTAAGGGACGGCAACCGGAATATATCGTAGATCGAAATCCCAAAATGTCAGAATTATCTGAAATAAGTTGTAGAAATAATTTGAAAATTCGAAAACAAATCTCAAAAATTATTAAGACTATCCTTGGATCCGAAAGGTAAAAACAAAAACTTTGAGATTTGAAAAAAAGCCTATCGTCACATGGATTCGAACCTAGACATCTTTGTTCTGAACACAAGTGTCCTACCTCTAGAACATCACGACATTGACTGTCACTGTTCCTAGACGACAGTTTGATGTTCTAATTCGGACCAACTGGCGTTTCAGGCTCATTCTCAAATCTTCAAATACCTCTATACAGCATCGGTGTATAGAAGAAATGCTCATATCTATATAGCTCATATCTACTTAACTCACGCAGATGAAGATTTTTCATAAATACCGATGCTGAATAGATATATTCGAAGATTTGAGAACGAGCCTGCGTGTTAAAAAATGCTAATAAAAATGTAAAATTTTATGTTAAATAATTTTAGAGATATAAAATAAATAATACAAAATTGTATTATAACTAAATATTATTTGTAGAATCTTTATTGGTTACAACAATAAACATAATATATATTTTCTGAATGAACAACTATTTTAAATAACACAGAACGAACAAAATTTTTCTTTAATCGTGCGAAATAAAACAAGAGTTCCATCCATAAATCCTGAAACGAAATGAAAAAAATAAAAACAATTGTTGAAAACGAAAAACTTTTTAAAACACATGATTTTGATTGTATGTGACTAATTACTTTTGCATTTGCAGCTAATTAACTAATTTTTATTTTACTACTTCTAATTTCTGTCTAATTAAGATTTTCTTGCTTTATGTAATGAAAATACTTTAGATTTTTAAGATTAAAAAGTTTGGTTAATACATATCATTAAATTGGCATATCTAGGATAACTATTATCAAAATGAATATCAGAATTAAAGCTTTGTTAAGGATTTCAATATTTGGGGATAACACAATTACTAATACGAATAATAATCCTTTTTTTCAGTTAACAATAAAGTGAAAATGTTTGTTCTAAAACAGTGTAAATGGGCTAGAATAATTTACTATTACAATCAAATATATGCATTTATAGGACATAGACATGCAAAGTATCAAAATAAGTTTACTTACAGTAAATTATTACTAAATGTATGCCTAAAACTGTATTAAATAAAAGAAAAACTCACTTAGAATTGTTTACATCGACAGCCATATTGTATTTTGTATCTTGTATCATTCGGGTTTCGGCTATCGAGTCGACTCGAGCGTTAACGAGATTTGGGTTTTGTTATCCAAAGCCAGATTTACATTGTACAAATAATTGAATAAATTCATATTTTTTCAATTTTACGATAGATAAATAAAAAAAATGTGAAATTATTACTTTTGGCAAGTTACTAACACATTTTTATTGAGATATTTTGTAATTATTCTGTTTTCTTTATATTTTAAATATAATTCTGTTATTGTAAAACGGACGAACGCCAGTTTCGATGCGCAGTAACATGCGCAGTAAAATGCGCATATGCTATAAACCCCCCTGCTGTCGTCTATGAATCTCGACAGACAATGTCATGATGGTCTAGAGGTAGGGCATTTATGTAGAGGACAAAGATGTCTGGGTTTGAATCCCACAACCACAGGCTTTTTTCAAATCTCCAAGTATTTGTATTCACATTTGATGTTAAAGGATGGTTTTAATAATTCGTAAGGGTATGTATGAGATTTGTTTCCAAATTTTCAAATAATTTCTAAAAATTATATTTTTTAATGGCTTATTTGTTAAGTGAAACTTGGACGAATTTTGGAACGAATTTGTGATAAAAATTTATCATACCAATAAATCGTGGTAATTGTTTGAGAGTATTCGGCTTAGGAAAATTTTTAATACATTCTATTTTTTCGTCTGAAGGAAATAATCCTTCCACTGAAATAGTAAAACCTAAGAAATTAATTTTTTCAACTCCAAAAATGCATTTACTTGATTTAACGTTAACGCCAAAAGAGTTTAATCTTTCAAATAAAATATCCAAATGTTTAAAATGATCAATTGAATTTTTGCTAGCGACTAAAATGTCGTCTAAATAGACGAAAATAAAATCTAAGCCTCTAGTAACTTCGGTAATGAATCTTTGAAAGGTATTGCCAGCGTTTCGCAATCCAAAAGGCATTCTGAGAAATTCAAAAGATCCAAAAGGAGTGATTGCTGTTTTAAAAATATCTTCTTCAGCCATCGGAATCTGGTGATAGGCCCTAACCAAATCGATTTTTGAGAAAATTTTACAACCATGACATTTAACATTAACGTCAGAAATTAAACTTAAAGGAAATCTGTCAGGTACTGTTACTTTATTTAAAAATCTGTAATCTCCACAAGGTCTCCAATCTTTTGAGTCTTTTTTTTGGACCATGTGTAAAGCAGAAGTGACATAAGAAGAAGAAGGTCGGCAAATGCCTAATTCAATCATTTGATCGAATTCTTGTTTAGCAATTTGATATTTTTTAGGATCTAAACGTCTAGGTTTACAAAAAGGTAAGTTTCCTTCTGTTATAATATGATGTTTAACGTTATGTTTTGCAGATAAATTAAAATTTGGAGATGAAAAAATTCCAGGATATTTTTTAAAAAGTTCCGTATATTTAGTCTCAACATTAAATAGTTTAGGTGAATTGTCTTTAGTTTTAAAATTAAAAATTTTTCCAATAGAATCTAATGAAGTTTCACTATCGCGTATTTTAGATTTTTTGAAATCCAAAATTAGGCCAAAATGAGTTAAGAAATCTGCACCTAAAATTGGTTTAGTTACATTTGCAATGGTGAAAAGAAAAGGAAATACTCTTCGCAATCCAATATCGATATTAAGAAATTTTTTTCCATAAGTAGATATTGTATTGCCAGAAGCTGAAGTGAGAATAAACTCTTTATCTATTAATCCTTTGAAAATTTTGTTTGGAACCACGCTAATATCAGCTCCTGAGTCAACCAAGAATTCTAAATTATTTAATTTATCAAAAAGAAATAATCTTTTAGAAGATTTTCCACCTATACTACCTAATGTTGATTTTACTCGTTTTTTGGAATAGAATTTTTTAAAGTTTCGTACATTAAGCAAGAAGGTCCTGCACATTTATATGCGTTCTTCTTATATTTACTGTGATAAAAACATAATGGATCATTCAATTCATTTTCCTTATTGAATTTACGAAAATATCTATTTCTGCTTCTAGATCTTGAAGAAGATCTACAGTAGCATTTTTGATTAGAATGATCACGTGATGTGTGAGAGCATCCCTTATTTTCCAATATCATAATCTTTTTTTCTAATTCATTTTGTTTATTAATTAAATCACCCATCATTAATTTAAAATTTTGATTTAAATCATTTATTGATTTGGAAAGATTTAGAATTTCGGTATTTTTATTAATAGAAAAAACTTCGTCTTTGTTACCAGTATAATTAGAAAAATTAGAGGGAGGGGACGATTCCCAAATTTTATCGGCAATATCTTATAACTCTTTAGTAGAAGATTTTCCAGATACAGTTAAAGACATATCTATAAATTTTGGGAGTCTTCTTCTCCATATTTTTAATAATAAATTTTCATGAATTATAGAATCACCTGAAAATCTAATTAATTCTCTAAAAAAATCTGAAGGTTTTTTATCGCCCATTTCAGCTCTGGATAGTAAATTATCTAAACGTTGTTCTTCAGAGAGAGAAAGTCTATTTATAACTGATTCTTTTAAGGTAGAAAAAGCATTATTCTCTGGGGGATCAGAGATTATATCATAAATCTTAGCGAAAATTTCGGCTGGTAAATGTGCGATCGCCAAATGAAATTTACTTTTCTCAGAATGGATTTTATGGATATAAAATTGACTTTCTATGTACTTGAACCATAGATCTGGTTGATGCGCCCAAAAAAGTGGCAGTTTAACTTTAGAAATGTCTTCCATAAAAATATTATCAACTGAGGTTTGAGGCTCCTCAACTGGCAATGTCAGACTGTCTGTAGGTATTATATATGATCAAAATCGATAAAAGATACCAACAAAAACACCCCACTTACCCGAAAAAGGTATCAACCATAAATGGAAATTGTTTTCTTGGGTGGGATCTTCAAAATGTCTTGTCGGGTGTAGGAATCTTCTCTCCGGTGTGGAATCTTCTGTCGGGTGTGGAAATTTGTCGGGTGTGTAATCTTCTGTCGGGTGTGGAATCTTGTCGGGTGTAGAATCTTCTGTCGGGGTCTTAGGTTCTAGTCTTTGATGTTATTCCGGGATGCTCCAAAGGGGTTCCTTGCAGTTGAAGTGTGCTCGTTCGGGGTCACCAATTGTAGATGGCAGGAAATCAGAATTTCAGTAAATAATTATAATTTTATTTTAAAATATAAAAAAACATTATATGAAAAATGTTGTGTCGAGGTACGTCTTGTCTTGTCTTTTTCGAAATCCGTAATCCATCAATCTTGTTTCCTTTTTCCATGGTTACCATCCATCGGATAAGTAGGGTGCTAGTGTACGCAGCTATCGACCAAGATCATAATATTCGCTCCGTGCGAAGTCATGGAAAGGGAAGCAAAAGCGATACTAGCGCTAGCTGCGGATAATTCGTGCATTTTAGGGGGATATTTTGTAATTTTGGCATACCAAATATACGTATACATTTTACTTTTTTTCAAAAAAGTAGGTAAAAACAACACAATAAGCAACCGGAGTTGCTGTGTTGAAAATTGTACAAATACTAGCAAAAAAAAAAACAGTGAAACTTATATAACAAATTTCACTAACAAAGTGGAAATTAAATCAAAGAAATAAATGGATAGGTGTACAATAAGTAGAAAAATTACCTTTATTTTTGTGATAATAACAGTAATGCTGGAAATAGTAGACATCAGAAACTAGAAAGTTTTTAAATAAGCAATAAATTATCATTTTACGATGTTCTTTAATATCCCTTTATTCTTAAATGTTCATTCAGCAAGGACTAGATTTCAAGATTTCTGCCGTTGATTATAATATTTGGCTGGTATGCAATTTTGTGACTTACTGATCGGAAACCAGTTTTAATCATTCATTCTATGTTTTCTTTAGAACAAAAATGAAAATATAAGTAGCGATCCTTTTTATACATTTTAACTTCATGCTATTGTAAATGGTTTCTTCAATGACAACTTATTAGACTTAGGCAACTTCTCATACATTTTCCAGTAAATACTGTTGCCTGCCTATATTTTATTATTGATTTTTAATGATTATACATAATTTTCTTCAATTTAAGCGTGAAAAATATATAATAATAATAAATTAATGTTCTAATTGTTTTATAAATCCATATACATTTATTAAAACTAACATATATACTTTTTATTTACGAATTCTATTAAAAATTGTATTTGTCAGTATAGGCAGAAATACTCCTTTAATACCAAAACAAATTGGCGCTGCTGTCGCGCACGGAGCGAATATGTGATATTATAATGGTACCATCTGACATTGACACTTGACCAACCTCAAATAAAAACTGACTAAGAAACCTTAAAATAAATTGACGTAAAAGTCAAAACTAAAGGTAAGACTACGTGGTGCTATGATGTCGCCACAGTAACAATAGCGGATCGTGGCCTAGTCTACAGCGGGGCTAGTTTTGAAAGGCGCTTAAAGACTCTTTGCAAGGGCAGCTCCAGAGGGGGGCCATGGCCCCCCGAGAAAAAAATTCTTACGATTTATGAGCCTTTTATTTAAAAAAACATGCGAGACCCGGGGCACCACAAAGCGCAAAAAAACAAAAACAGCAGTACCTACCGCTACAACGGGCTTGAGGACTTTTTTTATTAGAAGTCAGTAAGAGGAAGGAGTATACGATTGTGGTATATTGGTTTTTTGGTTGGAAGACCTTTTTATTTATTTTTTTTTAATTAGGAAGATGAAGGAGCATATCCCCCTCACCGCATACTGTGCCATACTTGGCGCACACGTTCAAAATTATTATTTTTTTCTAAGTTTCCCAAGAGTTTGTGTTGTCAACTCAAGTTGTCCCATATCTGGCACACTCGCTTGTTCACAGGCAGCCGCTAAATGCCCTCCACTATCGTACGCGCAAATTTGAAGAATTATTTAGTGAGTATCTGGCTGGTGACAGGCGCTAGCTTGTTTGGGGCAAATTCAAAATAGAATATTTTTGTTCTTTTGGCCTAATTTGTGTGGAAAAAATTATTTTTATAAGGGTAAGTGTTTACTGTGATGACTAAAGTGGTACAAAACTTTTTTCTATATAAAAACGAAAAAAAAAACTGTCTTTGTTTACACTTGATTCATATTTGGAATCATATGAATACCAAGAAGTTCTAAGGAACAAAAAAAGTACAAATTCCAATGACTAATGGGAGGGATAATAAGAATTTATCTTCCGATGACCTAATGAACTAATGAGTCTCTTAAAACCTACAAAAATCAGATCAGTCATCAGATAGTGAAAGCAATGAATGCTTCATCAACTAAAGAGGTAATTATCGACGAAACTGACAGTAACAGCGAATATGAAATACCGCTCTCTATATTACGACAATCTAATCAAGATAAGCATAGTGATATAAATGTTCCCTCGACATCTAAATAGTGATACAAATTTACGACAACGACTAGCAAAAAATGTTAAAAATCACAACACAAAAAAATGGGAAATGAATTAGTTGTCTGGCAGAATAGGTTCCTTGCTGTTATTGAAGAATTTGTGAAATTTAAAGGAGATGAAACACTTCCAATTTTCATACATGAACTCGAAGATCCCATTCGGTTTTCATTTTTTTTTCACCGGCGAAATTTTTCTTATCTAGCTGAACAGTGAAACTTATATGGTGTACAAAGTAGGCCTGAAAAACTGCACAATATATCCAAAGAAGAACTTCGCATTTTTTGCGATATTTGCATATACATGTCAATTATTCAACTCCTTTCAACCAGTTCCTACTGAAACCAATCGTTAGATATTCCCTACATCTCACGTGCTATGACCTGCAATAGATTTAAAGAAATTAAACGATTTCTTCACTACAATGACAACACACGCTAGGTTCCTCAGCAGCCAGGTTATGATAAGCTTTTTAAGATACGTCCATTGCCAAACAAAATTCGTGAACGTTTCTTAATTGTTCCTAAAGAGGAGCATATGACCGTGGATGAACAAATTATTCCGACAAAAACTCGATCAAGTCTTAAACAATATAATCCCAAGAAACCTCATAAATGGGGATACAAGGTTTTTGTTCTAAGTGGGGTGTGTGGATTTTTTTATGATTTCGACTTTTGTTGTGTGGTTACTACTCTTGAAAATAATCAACCAGATCTAGGAGCAAGCAGCAATGTTGTTGTAAGACTTTCAAATTCAATTGCAAGAAATCTAATCTACAAATAATTTTTTGATAACTGGTTTACGAGCATTCCTCTACAAATATACCTCACCAAAAATGGTATTTTACCTTTGGGGACAGTAAGAGGAAGTCGTGTGCATAATTTCGAATTCCCTAAGAAAGCAGCTATAAAAAAAAGGTAGAGGTACAATTATTGAAGCAGTAGCCAATGTTGATGGTGTGGACATATCTGTTATTTCATGGTTTGATAATAAAATTGTGAACACCATGTCAACATATGTTGCGAGTCAGCCTGTATCGATGGTAAACAGATTCTGCAGGAAATCTAGGACACATATAGAAATCACCCGCCCTCAATGTGTTGCGGTATATAATGCTTATATGGGAGAGTAGATCTTCTCTATTCTATGTTAGGATACTACCGAGTCCAAATTCGAACCAAAAAGTGGTACATGAGGGTATTTTTCCATTTCCTGGATATATGCGTCAATATCTGGATACTGTGGAAGCGAAACCCTAACAAATAATGATTTATACCTACCACTTTCAGAATTCAAACTTGGTATCGCAGAAGTTTTGACCAGAGCTTATAGTTAAGAAAGAAAAAAGAGAAGACCAAGTACCAGCTTACAACCTCAACTGGATCCGAAAAAAAAATAAATATCCTTTTTCGCAGATTCCAGCCCAGGAAATAAAAACGGACAACTTAAATCATTTGCCAAGAGTAAGTGAAGAACGACAGAGGTGCAAATATCCAGAATGAAAGGGAAAATCCCAGATATTATGTAGCAAATGTTCAGTATTTTTATGTCTAAATAAGGATCGCAATTGTTTTAGCAAATTCCACATGGAAAAGGGCAAGATTTTCACTCTTTTGTGGTGATAAAATGTATTTTTTAAAAATAAGTTTGAATTTATACTTATTAGTTTTGTTTTATTTCCGAAATTTGTGCACATGTCAAAAATTAACATTGTTACTGTTATCTCATTTTGTGCCAAATTTATCAGAAGTCAAACTTTGACATTTATTTCCTTTAAATATCGATATGATTTTGGTATGAGGACCTTTTTTTTTTAGAAGTTAGGAAGAGAACGGATGATATGATTTGGAGAATTTTGTTGTAGGGGCTTCTCAGGAACGGGAGGAGGGAACTAGCAAGAGGCTACAGCAAGGAGGATTTTACTCGGAGTACTTTTTTTAGAAATGTGTTTAGGGCTCCGTCAAATATTTCGCGTTTCAAATAGGTTCCGTCACCAAAAAAGTTTGAGAACCGCTGATCTGAAGGCAATGTCCTGGAGCCGCCCTTGGCTCTTTGTCGGAATACTTAAATCATTAATTTAGTTACTAAATTTAGCACTTAAAATATTAGTTGCTAATTTTTTCTGTCTGCAACGTTATCAATTTTCAGTACAAAATTAGGTACCTACACAGGTACGCCCAATGGCGTAATGCCTCGTAAATTTAGACAAATGGTGCATTTCTATCATGAAGTTGACAGATTCAAGAATGGTTATTTCTTATTATTATTTTTTTTCTTCGTTAAATAATGTTCTATTATTAAAATTATATTAGTTGTTTTATTATTAAAATTAACTACTATTTAGTTGTGTTGTTAATTAAGGTGTACAAAAATATATATTTTTTTACTGAAAAAAAGAATCAAATATAAATTTAATCAGTTTACGATAACACAAGTAAACATTATTTTTAATCCCTAAATTTACAGAAAATCTATTACAAAAAGGTCTATAAATTATTATACTTTCAAATTACATTCTTGCTAGCACTGTGTTATTTTACAATTTCAATAGTCAATAGTTTATATTCGGCTGTCGATAGGTGAGGATGTATGTTTATTAACATTACTCCGTATCTAGGTCAGTTTCGTTTGTTTATGTAGTGTAAATATTTTTTAATCGCGAGTGTTTAAAAAATCAACAATGACTGCTAAACGTAATGTTTAAGAACAAAAATAAAAATAATAATGTGCCATTAAAAATAGTTTTTCAATGTGTAGAAAAAAATAATAAAACAGAATCGACACCTGCCAAAGTGCTTTTGGAGCAAAAAAAAACAGGACCTGCTTCAGGTAACTAAAACAAATAATATGGAAACAATGGAAGTGGGAGAAAATCTCCTAGCCCAACAATATCAGGCCTTATTCCATGAAAATCAAGCTAGAAGTCAGAATGAACAGGCATTGTACAATGCTTGGATACAGGAAAAAGCTGAAAAACAGCAACTAGAAAGTGCATTGCAACAAATTAATATTTTAAACAAAGAAAAATCTGAAATTCCAACGAATTATGAAACTGATGAAGAAGAACTGGCAAAATAAATCGGCGATCAAATTAACAAAGAAGTAGAATGGATAACAGCGGAAAGCAGAAACAATAGAAGAAAAAAACGAAAAGCCAACTCCTCTCCTGAAACATCTCCTGGCCAACCTGGAGGTAGCAAAAATCAACAACAAGAGAAAGAAACAGTCGAAAAAACAATGAAATTTCCTCCGATAATAGCAAGCAACATCAATAAGTATGAAGAATTGCGCCATACACTGGCAGAAAATAATATTTCCTTTCAAGCCACAGCTCTAAGCAATAACCAGTTTAAAATTAATACTAAACAAGAAGAAGACTTCAAAAATGTCATATTAACCTTGAATGCCAAAGAAATAAATTGGCATTCCTATGAAGTTAAACAGAACAGAGACATTAAAGTAATGGTTAGAGGTCTACCATCTACATCTAAACCAGAAGATATTGTTGAAGACTTGCAAAGTCAAGGATTAAAATGTAAAGAAGCTGTCAATATAATAAAGAAGGAAATAGAATTAACCGAGGATAACACTCGTAAACTAAATAAAAAACCATTGCCCCTATTCATTCGAAAATATTGAAGATATTAAGAAAATCTACGAAATCAAAGCAATCCTTAATCTAAGAGTTAGAATAGAAACCATAAGAAAGTCAACACTAGTTCCACAATGCAAAAACTGCCAGCTATTTGGACATACGCACAACTTTTACAAAAGAGAATCAAGATGCGTAAAGTGCGTAGGAAAACATCATACGAAGGATTGTGTAAAAAGTCCAGAACAACAACCGAAGTGTATAAACTGCCTAACGGAACATCCTGCTAACTACAGAGGATGTGAGGTAGCTAAAACCTTTCAGATAAGGAAGGATAACATCACTAAACCTAAAATAATGACGAGGCAGAAGAGATCTATAAACGCTTTTCCTATTGTCAGAAATGAAATAACATATTCTCAGGTAACAAACTTACAGGAGCAACCAATTCAAAGATCACAACCAACCATGAATCCCACGCCACAAATTGCGCAGTATACTTCACAGTCAACCAGCTTAGCAGAAAGTACTACTCATGAATTATTATTATCCTTAATAACCAGAATAGATTCACTCTCTGACAGGATCCAGAAGCTAGAAGAATTAAATAAACCCCAAACATATAACAAAACCACCAATGGACAAAAGAGATATTAGAATAGCCACTCGGAATGCCAATGGTATTCTCCGAAAACAAACTGATATCCAAGTTTTCTTGGATGTAAAAAAAATAGATATATGACTGATTTCTGAGACCCACCTCACAACAGAGTCATACATTAAATTCAGAGGATATAACTTCTATCACACTATCCATCCATCAAATACAGCAAGAGGAGGAAGTGCGTTAATTATTCAAAATAACATTTCCCACTATGAGGAACCAGGCATCCAAGAACCAGAAAATCAGGTAACCATTAGCACCATTAACATTAAGGGGGGCAAAATTACAATAGCTGCAATCTATTGCCCACCAAGATACAACCAGAAAAAAGAAAATTATCTCAATGTACTCAAAAAACTAGGTAACAAATTTATAATCGGTGGAGATTACAACTCCAAACACACAAACTGGGGTTTAAGATTAACCACAGTCAAAGGAAAAGAATTGCACCAAGCTGCATCAGAACTTGGTTGTACATACCAATCTTCTGAAAAACCCACCTATTGGCCCACCGACCCAAATAAGATTCCAGACCTTTGGTATGGATTCAGACCATTCTGCAGTAATCCTTACTCTAAGTGATAATGTTATTCAAAGAGAAGCCAAACCGACCTTAGCAAATCGGAAAACTAATTGGGAAGGTTTTCAAGAGGACTTAACAAATACTATTCAACTGACCATAACACTAAAAACGAAAAATCAGCTAGATGAAGAACTGGAAAGGTTTATAGTTGAAATCCAGCAAGCTGCATGGAGGAACACACCAAAAGTAAGAAGATTAACAGCTAGAAAAAACTATCCTGTCGAGATAAGAGAACTAGTAGCAGAAAAAAGAAAACTAAGAAAGAAATGGCAGATGATAAGATCACCAGAAGATAAAAATATATTAAATAGGGCTACCCAAAGACTGAGAAGAGAAATTCTAAATCACAAAGAAGAATCCTTCAACAGATACCTAGTAGGGCTAAAAGATGATAAAGAAACTGATTATTCACTCTGGAAGGCAACTAAAAAGATGAAAAATTCGTGTAATTACTGTCCTCCTATCAGAATAGCAGATAAAAAATGGGCAAGAGACAATCAACAAAAAGCTGATATTTTCGCTGACCACCTACAAAAGACGTTCCAATTAGATGAAAATCAAGACACTCCTAATGAGACCATCCATAATATGGAACAACTTGAAATTAAGCTAGTTACTCCCAATGAAGTTACGAAAGAAATTCAGACAAACATCAACTCACAGAAAGCCCCAGGATATGACCTTATTACTGGAGAAATATTAAAGAAACTACCGCGAAAGGTTATTGTTAAATTGACATACCTCATAAATGCAGCATTTCGCCTTAAATATATACCTGATGCGTGGAAAATGGCTGAAGTTATCCTAATTCCTAAGCCAGGAAAACCTCTGAATGAAGTGTCGTCATATAGACCTATATCATTGTTACCGATAATATCTAAGTTATTTGAAAAACTGTTACTAAAACGACTAAAACCAATAATTGAAAATAAAAATCTGATCCCTTCGCACCAATTTGGTTTTAGAAACAAACACTCGACAATAGATCAAGTACACAGGATGGCCAATATCATCGAAAAAGCATACGAAGAAAAATATATATGCTCAGCTATATTTCTTGACGTAGCCCAAGCATTTGACAAGGTCTGGCACGCTGGCCTAATACAGAAACTTGAAAAAATGCTCCCTAGACAATATGTCGACATTCTAAAATCATATTTAACGGGAAGAATGTTTAGAGTGAAGCAAGACGAGGCATACTCCGAAATGAAAGAAATTAAAGCAGGTGTCCCACAAGGCAGTGTTCTAGGACCGGTTCTTTATTTATTATACACCAGCGATATCCCTCAACAACAATCTGTTAAAATAGCAATATTTGCAGATGACACTGCAATATTGGCAGTTGGCGGAACTAATACAGAGACATCAAAAAAACTTTAGGAAACCTGCAACAGAATTAATCGATAGACAAAAAAATGGAAAATAAAAATAAATCAAACTAAATCAGTGCATGTTGATTTTACTCTTCGACCAAATGAACAAAAACAAATAAGAATAAACAATGGCGTTATTCCGCATCACGATTCGGCCAAATACCTAGGGATGAACCTAGATGTAAAACTTAAATGGAAAGAGCACATAAAAAAAAAGCGAAAAGAACTAGAACTTAATTCAAAAAAATGTATTGGCTCCTAGGAAGAAAATCCAAATTGACAGTGCACAACAAACTGCTGATTTATAAACAAATCCTAAAATCTGGATTTATGACATACAGCTATGTGGATGTGCCAGCAAGAGTAATATCAACATGATTCAAGTTTTCCAAAATAAAGTCCTAAGATATATTGTTGATGCACCTTGGTTCTACCGAAACGATTATCTTCACCTGAAGATGCCAACAATCGAAGAAGAAATAAAGAGGTTTGCTGCGAAACATGAGGGTCGACTCCACTCCCACGTCAACGAAGAAGCGCTGCAATTACTGGACAACTCTACACTCAACAGAAGGCTCAAAAGGAAGAAGCCATTTGAGCTAGTGCAGTGAACGTTAATGTTAGTGCTAGTGTAAAACAGTGTAATAAATCTTCACGCCAACTTGTGATGCTTTCCTATAGAAACAATTAAGACAGCCCAATGGGGACTTTTTAGATAAGTAATTAGTTTGTAAGATTTTTAGATTAAAATTGTAGGTTAGTCAGTAATGACTAGTAACAATACTCTAACAAAAAAAAAAAAATAGTTTTTGCTTTTTTATTATGGTTAAAGGTACCTTTAATACTATACCATATTTTCAAAAGAACTTCCTTAATAATGTAAGTAAAAATCACCGTTTTATATTTCATATAGTGGAAGTAAATTTATTTTTTTTTAAATCTGGATATTACTAATTTTTTATTTTACACAATTTTTAAAACAAAATTTAATTTTGTAAGGCACCTTTAATTATTCATATGCTTTTTCATGTTATTCTGATATTTAAACTGAATTTTTATTAAAATATCTACGGCACCGGCTCACATTTAGGGATTTTTATTTTCGTTTAGTGTACAACAAAATACTTTCCATAATCCATTGATTTGTTTTAACACTGTCTCCCCTCAATGGCATAAATTACGATAAAAAAAATATTCTGAAATGCTGGGATGAGAATTACTTATCTTTTTTTTATATTTCTAACTAATTAGGAATTATTTAAAGTATTTTAACCCACTTCAATATCCGTTGACTTTCATATGAACTTTAACTGTATATTTAACAAACAATTAAAGTTAATTTATCTTTTCCGTTTTTGTCACCGTGTTTCAAAAATATTGACCTTCTGAGATATTTCACACAAAAGAAAATTTCAATAACTGTAGTATACCGTATAGTTTCCGTTTATTGATATCGTTAGCAAGTTCGCAACCGACCAAAATAATAAAGAACTTTTTTTAAACAACCTAAAAATTTAATTTCTGGCTGATTTAAAATAGATATTTTTGTATTAAATGCGTAAAATCAGTATTTTTTAACGGCCTGAAATTGTCAACTTTTGTCCAAGACCGTAAGTTGAGGTCAACAAATCAATGGAATTCGTCGTAAAACACTGATTTCGCCACGATATATTTTATTAAATGAAAGGGTAGGAAAGAAAAGATCTTTGCATATCACAATCATATGTATTTCTATATGCGACCGGTTTAGAAGTTAATAACTTCATCTTCTGGAAGGCCATATTCTCTAATCCAGTAAGTGAGAAAGGGAAGGTCACCATACGCGCCTTGCGCCTGCCTCCATGTACCTAGTGATGGGATATCGAGACAGAATATCAATAAACTATATCGATATTACCAGTGTAGCGCTAGTAAAATATCGGTATTTTGTAATATCGGGTAAAAATTATTTGTTATCTATATTTATTGAATGTTTTCCCAAGCAACAAGGTGTCGTCATTATGACGTAATTTTTTGGGTTTACTCGTCAGAAACGTCCTTTTTGCAACGTTAATTAGACTTCAATACAAGCTCGTCATTATGATGTAATTTTTTAGTATTAATTTATCCGAAATACAATATCCTAATCAGTAACGTGTATTTGACGTCGCATTGATGACATAGAATAGACGTCACTTATAATTCGTCATAATTACGTTATTTTTTCGTATATTTCTGACAATGTCATATTGTCAATTATCATTATTGTTTCCTATTTCTTCCATCTTCATGATTCTCGTGAGTGACAGTCTTGGCCTCGTGAACTTGGTGCATTTTTAAATTTTACTTTATTTGATAAGATGTTTTAGAAAAAGTTAAAAAATAGAATGTAAGAAAATAATAAAGTATATTAAACCGAACTTGGTATTTTACAGATGTATTGCATTGTTGAGTTTGAAAAACTGGATGATGACTGACGGTCTGGCGGTTGTAAGGTGAGCAGAAAATGGCTGACGCTGCGTAGAACACAAGTCTTTTGGGCGCCTTTATAAAGAAATATAATATAAGACTGGTGAGTAATGTTATCCTTTTATTTTTTGATTATGAGTTCTTTCGGGGTATTTTTTTAATAGTTTATTTAAAAATAAAAAAAATTTTAGGGGGTCACTTGATTTAGATACCTTTTATCATCTCACAGAATATATGATCTTTTTTTATTAACTTTTATTATAAACTCATGACTATATGTATACCTCTGAGAAGGTAGTTTTTGGTGAAGATTTTACAACTAGATACACAATTTACTTTCTATCTTTAAGAATTTTCAGTGGTCTGTATTTTAATAGTTCTTTTATTTTAGATGATGTACCAAATTAAAAAAAGTCGAAGTTACCTCAGATCTACATTCTGAGGCTGATAAAGTATCTACTAAAAGAAAACAGGTGCCAATTAGAAAGCTGTCATTCGATGATACTGAAGATGATGAAATCGTAAAGCATGCTCGCCCACCTTCAATTAAAATCAAATCTACAATTTTAGGTATGTTGTGTCAGTTCTTCTAATATTCTTTTGTCATTTTATTTCTTTTGGTTTCTTGCTCATGACTATTTTATTTACCAGTGTAATTTATTTTTTATAATATATTTTTCATGTGTTTTTTGGATTAAATAAATAACTTTCATCTGCTTAGTATTTTTAATAATTCCATCCAATCTTGGGACACCCAATATAGACGTCACTTTGACGTTAGGTAGATTCGTGATAATGACGTCAATTTGCCTAGCCTAGGACACCCGATATACACGTTAATTTAACGTGATATCGATTCGTCAAAATGACGATATGGAATGACGTCATCAAATAACGTAATGCACACCAAAAAATCATGTCATAATAAAGGCATGATGTTGCATGCGTTGAAAAGAAGAAATGTAATAGTCTAAGATCCGAAGTAAGGTCGACCTTCACCCATCTGTTTAATGGATGAAAGTTTCTTTTTATTACATAAAATAAATTTATAAATATACCGAAAATGGGTTGCCTAAGAAAATACGGTCCAGAGTATTTTTTTTCTTAAAGTAAAAAAAAACGACACCCTGTAAAGTATTCCACAGATGCTTCAACTATGCCCAAACTTTAATCAGCTCACCGCAGGATGGATAAAAGCTTAAATTTAAAATTTGGTGTTTTTCTCTTAGTCCGTTTTTGAGTTGTCTTTAAAATTCGCAATTTGCACTTTTCCTCAAATATCTCGAATTAGGTCCATTTTAGGAAAATCATGTATAGGAACAACATAAACATCATAAACAACTTTTATCATGATTTTTATACTTTTCTTATCTGTACACAGAAAGGAAAGTAAAAAATGGGCGTGACCCATTTGCAGTATATTTAAAAACATATTTTATTTAATAAAAAATAAGTTTTTTCCATTAAACAGATGGGTGAAGGTCGACCCTACTTACGGATCCTGGACTATAATGTTCAAAACTAACAGATTCACAGACAAATAAAATACACCTCAAAATATATAGGTATATACAATTTAACTTATTCCCAACACATTTTGTCCACAAAATATAAACATACAAATTTTGTCTCGATTTTGGTGTAAGAATGTCATATTCTAGCACGCAAAATCGTTGAAAAATGAAGCTCATTCTTAAACTATTTTTGGTGAAATTTTTTGTAATATTTTTGACATTCACTACTTTGCTAATAAATAAATTCCAACCTAACAGTTGATTAGTAACTAAGTATTACCAACTGACATATTTTGCGAAAAAAATCTTTAACTAAGAAACACCACAAAAGATTAAAAAAAAAGTAAATAAAACCCAAAATTGAGAAAATAGTATAAAACACACGTTGCAAAAGGCTATTCTCGAACTCATTCGTTCGCAAATTTCGAATTCGTGCGGGATTATGTGGCCTTCTGCAACTTGTATTTTAATATACTATTTTAATTTCTCTCCAGAAAGCGTGTTTTTTCTTTCGGTAATAGTGAGCTTACCTCTTACAATATATTTGTTGTGTTTCTGCTTCTTTGATCGCAAAAGCAGCACATAACGCAAATTCATAACTCTGCAATTCCCTGAGTTGTTAGTAAACAGCTGAGTTCGTCCTTGAACAACAATCGAAGTTCGATTATATCGTGGGAATTAAGAGATGGGTAGTAACAAATCCTTGAATTTACTTGCCAGTTACGGATTTGCTACTGTCCATCTCTAAATTAATTCCAGTGCAACATGGAACCACCTGGAATTCTAGAGAATTTATGACCGAACTTCGATTTTTGTAAGTGGTTATAATAGTGTTGTCAGAAGAGTCTGGATCTGACGTTCCGTATAAAGTTTATTATATTGTCCATCAAGAAGCATTGTGTTGCAAGGTTTTATCATGGAAATAAATAATGGATACCGTTGTATATTAATTTTATAAGAAAAATAGACTTACTCACCGCCAGTTTAAAATTTTTTTGGAAGATATGGAAGATTTTTAATTTGAGGAAAGATATTGGTAACTTCATGTAGATGAAAGGAAATACAATACACGAACTTACCTACAACGAGTAGAAAAAACAAATTGATATTCAATATGTATTAAGATATTAAATCAATTAAAATGAAACTGACATTAGTTATCAAGCGTATCGATGAAAGAAAGCTTGATCATTTTCCAAATTGCAAGAAAGCAGAGGAAGAAGCTGTGGTATTGCGGGGGTAGAAGTTGGAAAGGCGTTTGCCAGTTCTCCCTCTTTATACACAAAAATTGACAGGTTTGCGGCGGATCTAACCGAAGTGGACGCGATACATTGGCGTAAAAAATTATTTTATAGTTGTTAATAACAATTTAGAGTAAATAGTTTAATAAATTGTAAATAGCTGTTGAAATTTTGTAAATACATGTTTATTAATTATTTATAGTCCATATATACATGCGATTGTCTGGTCCCGCCGGTAACAATTTAAAATTACTTATTCTATAAAACGACACTGGCAGATAAACATTACTGCGAAATTCTCGAAGCCGTCCGACGTGGTTTGACGTTTACCCCCTCTCTACTTACCAAAAGCCATTCCAACTTCTACCTGTGCTATAAATTTTGTTTGTCAAAAGAATAAAATGACAAGTAAATTAATGTAACTTCAAACTCAGTTTAAAAACCGGTTTGTTGATTTTAAAAATATCTCATGTAAATGGAAATTTCAGAAATCTCCTTCGCATTGGTTTTCCGTCATTTCCAAGCGATTTGTAAATGAACATGATATAATTGTGATAACATACTTAAAATGGCTTTTGAGGAAAAAACTAACTTGGTGGATTTCTATGGGAAAACTTTTTTATTCCGAATTATCGAAAAAACAAATACTGTTATCAGATTTATATTTAAAAGCAATACTTTGAAACTCTGCTTTAAAAATGCAAGGAAATATAACAAATGGCAAGTTAAATGCAGCCACAAAAATCTCATTGATTAAATAAAAAATGTAAACATATATATTTAGCGTTTTATTTTTAAAAGTAAAATATAGCATGGATTGTATCACATGTGACATATATGGCATATATGTGACATTGCGACCCGCACTAATCCCCACTTAAAATATTTGGCTCTCTTACAACAAAAGGTTGCCGACCCATGCACTACGGCATAAAACTGCAAGGTACTCTAGTATTAAGGCAGTCATATTAGCCCTTCTGATGACCTTGCAGGAATTTCAGCGCAAACTGCCATCCTTGCAGTTTGCTTAGCCGGAGGTCCCTGGGCGAAGTGCATGGAACCCGGCGTCATTCATTATTTACCATTTCTATAGTTAAGTCATATATTCCTTTTTTTAAGGTGAAGGGGGAGAAAAAGTCCTTTACATCTCACAAGGAAAGTCGATGTTTAATTATTTAACAAAACATTGAGTGCGACCGGTTTCGAAGTGTCATCACTTCATCTTCAGGCTCGCCTAGTGGAAAGGAGAATATGTGGTGTAAGGTGTGTTAACACTTAGAGCAAACGATATATAAAATAGTAAAAAAGAGAAAACTCACCATACTCTCCATCCACTAGGGAATACTACAAAACAAGTTTCATCAAATGTGGGGTGAAATAAATTGTAAAATGAACAAAGTTTACAAGTAATAAAAAGTTAAAAATATTTGAAAAACAAATATTAGTCAATTGAAATAGTAAAATTTAAAATATTCAAGACTATACAAAACAAATCACATACATTAAACAGATTAAAAGATAAGGCCCGTTTTAAACAACCTTGTTTTTTCAAAAAACTAACATTTTTGAAAGGAGACCTGTCAAGTTAAGGCCTCTACAGGTGGTGGCAAGTATTAACAAAAAAATTCTTGGGTAAACCCATGACAGGGTATAGGTAATAAGATGTAAACTATGAGTGAAGAAATATTTATTATATAAGATTTGGGCCATGAACCAATCACCAAGTGTATGTGATGTTGTAGGAAGAAGAAAGAAGAAGAAATGACTGAGTTAACTATTGTGAAGCAACTGAAGAATAAAAGAAGAAAAGAAGAAAATGACGGATGTGAAATCACACAATCTAACCTAATCTTTAAACGTGCTCGTTGGTTTCTTATGGGAAAAAAATTACTTACTGAAATGTACCCCTTGCAAGAAAATATGTGAATAGAAATAAAGGGGGAGGTTAAAAAGGAAGTTAGAAAGATAAATTTAGATTAGTGTTGAGAAAACAGGAGGAGTTTCTGACATTATCTGGGCATTTAAGCAACCAACTGGATTTAATTTTAAATTTCTCAATATCTCGAGGCTTTCGAAGCTATTAAGAGTAAATCTATGGTAGGAACTATGTAGGATTTGGAAACCTTCAGTTGAATCGAAGTCGTGATTTGAGTCCAGTAGGTGGTTGGCAAAATGTGAAAAACCTGTTGTATTTTGGTTAAGACAACGCAAATGTTCTTTTAAACGGATCTTGAAATTTCGAAATGTGCGTCCTACATAGAAAGAATGGCAAGATTTACAAGTTAATTTATAAATTCCAGATAAGTCAAAGGGATCTAATTTATCTTTATTATGAACAAATAACTTATGTAATGAGGAGGGGGTTTTGAAAGATACTTTAAAGTGGTCTTTAAGTAAGCTTGCCACTTTATAGGATGCTTTTCCAATAAAGGTAAGAGAAATGTATTTCTTACTGGTGGTTAGTTCATGTACCATATTAGGATTGTTAATATAAACTAAGTTTTGTTGAATTTTATTTTGTTTATGTGTTAGCATTTTATCAATAATATCTAGTTCAAAGTTGTGATCTATAGCAATATTTTTAATAATATAATAATAATATAATAATAATACTGAAGATGAAGTGATGACACTTCGAAACCGGTCGCACTCAATGTTTTGTTAAATAATTAAACATTGACTTTCCTTGTGAGATATAAAGGACTTTTTCTCCCCCTTCACCTTAAAATTACCTCAACTCACATATGGTCAATCCTTGTCAATCATATATTGCACATAAAATATTTTTGTAAATTAAATAATCAATAAAATTTGTTTTTAAAAACGGATTTCGGCTTCTAAAGTAGTTAATTGGCGCAGTCAGTAGGATATCCGGGAGTTTACGTATAGAACGTGAATTTTTCGTTAAACGATTAACTGGATATCGAACTTAACAACGGGTGTGTCGTTCGTAAAGGTATTGTGTTGGCGGCTTCTTCAACTTCAGAAAACTGACTATCCATCGAGGAACCAGCTCAGACCAATCAACGAGGCACCGAAATTTGGAACAAAAATTGTCAAAATTTTCTTCAGAAAACTCTAGTGAAGACTTCATCGCTTCACTGGGTGAGATGGTAAAAGTCCTTTTCGTTCTGTAAGTGTATTTTATTTATGACTGACTTAGTTGAGGAACTAATTAAATCAATTGAAAGCTTAAGTATAGAATTGCCTATTGCTGACCCTGAAAATTCCGAAAATACAGTAGAAAATTTAGATAATAGTAACAATATTAATCAATTAGAAAATTTAAATCAACAAAGTAGTAATTTAAGTAATAGTATGGCCGCAAACTTTAAACCTGAATATTTAAACTGTGTCCCGTCATTTGATGGCAACCCAAATGATTTAAATAGATTTTTAGGCGTCTGTGAAAGCCTTGTTAATACTTTTTATGATAGAGATAATCCACTTAGTTTTCATAATGTGTATCTGCTTCAATCAATTGTAAGTAAATTAACGGGAAATGCTAGAACTGTGGCAAATATTCAAAATGCGCAGACTTGGGATGATCTTAAAGGTGTTTTAAGATGAAATTTTGCTGATCAACGTGACGAAACGTGCTTAAATAGAGACCTAGTTGTTATGAGACAATTTCCTAATGAAAAAGTTCAAGATTTCTACGACAGAATTTTAAACATTTTAAATTTGCTCTGTAGCTATGTAGACATTCACGGTGAGACTCAGGCTTCGAAAACCTTGAAGAAAAACTTATATAATACTTTAGCCTTAAAAACTTTTCTGTGTGGACTCAAAGAGCCATTAGGCACCACAATACGTTGCATGAGACCAGGCACTTTAACAGAGGCCCTACAATTTGTTGCTGAAGAAGAAAATACCCAGTATTTTCAAAATGTAACTACTAAAAATTTCCAAAGGTCAAACAATTCACAAAATAGATCTGGTCAACAAAATTTAAACAGAAATTTTAATTCTAATAACAATTTTAATAGAAATTTTAATAATAATAATAACTTTAGCAATTTCGTTCCAAATCAAAATTTTAACAATTCTAACAATCAGTTCCCTACTGGACCGGTACCAGTCCAGCCAAGGCAAAATATGCCACCACAAAAGTTTTTCAACAATGCACAAGTTTTTCGACAGCCTTCCATGAGAAATGTCAATGTATTCAAACCAAATCCTAATAGATCATTCCCAAAATCAATGCCTATGAGTACTAACACTCGCTTCACAGGTAGCTCCAATTCTCAACAAAATAATAATTTTGGAAACAATAAGTTTTCTCGAGCTGGACCATCAGGTTACAGGCCACAGCAAAATTATAGCGCTCAGGAACTATTCAATACCGAAACTAATCAGGTTGATCCGTGCGATAATAATATAGAAAGTGAAAGTTTGATAGAAAATCAATATTTTTTCGATGAACAAAATTTAAATTTTCATGTGCCCGCCAGACAAGATCAAATAACGTAAGCCCCTTGACTATTTCTCTCAACACATTAGAGTGTAGTGAACTACCTTATATAATATTCCCGGAATATAATATTAAACTGCTGGTCGACTCCGGTTCTACGAAATCTTTTCTCGATCCAACTATCGCTCTAAATTTATTTCCAAATTTAATAAGAAATGACCCTTTTATAGTTTCCACTGTTTTTCAAAAATCCACACATAAACATAGTGTACAAATACCTGCTTCCAAAATTTTCATTTTAAAAGAACCAAATCATTTAAAATTTTATTTGTTTAAATTTCACAACATTTTTAATGGGCTGATTGGAATCGATAAACTAAAAATTTTAAAAGCTAATCTAGATTTTGAAAAAGGATTTTTGGTTACTCCTACTACTAAAATAAAATAAAATTTTCAAGAAATAAAAAACATTAATAATAGAAATATTATTAACATTGAACCTCGTGTCCAGAAGGTCATTGAAATCAAAACTTCTGTACAAAGCGGCGAGATCATAATTCCTTATCAAAAGATACATAATTGTGAGATTTCCGAAAGTTTAACTATTGCGGGTAGTACCTAAGGCACCAAATAAACAAACTGGTGAAATAAAGTTCAGGGTAGTTATAGATTATCGTAAATTAAATGCAAAAACAATCGGAGATAAGTATCCCCTGCCAAATATCATTGATTTATTAGATAAACTTGGGAAATGTCAATACTTTACCACTTTGGACCTTGCTAGTGGATTTCATCAGATCGAAATGTGTGAAAACGATATTGAAAAAACTGCTTTTAACACCGAAAATGGACATTACGAGTTCTTACGAATGCCATTTGGGCTTAAAAACGCCACCGCGACATTCCAAAGAGTGATGGATAACATCCTTAGAGGAATTCAAAATGAAAAATGTTTGGTGTACTTAGATGACATCATTATCTTTTCAACATCCCTCCAAGAACACCTTGAGAGGTTAAGAGCGGTATTTCAAAGGCTAAGAGACGCCAATTTTAAAATCCAACTAAGCAAGTCAGAGTTCCTTAAAAAGGAAGTGGCCTACCTTGGCCATGTGGTCACTCCAGAAGGAGTTCGCCCAAATCCTGACAAAATAAAAGCAATCAAACATTTTCCTTTACCTACTACCACTAAACAAATTAAAGGGTTCCTCGGTCTGTTAGGGTATTACCGAAAATTTATAAATAATTTTGCAAAGATAACAAAACCTTTTACTAAGTGTCTGAAAAAGGGTGCTAAAATTGAGCACAATACAGAATTTTTAGAATGATTCGAATTTTGTAAAAATATACTAACAAATTAACCAATATTACAGTATCCAGATTTCGAACAACCGTTTAATTTAACAACTGATGCCAGTAACGTGGCTTTGGGAGCGGTCTTGTCACAAGGTCCCATCGGTAAAGATTTACCAGTAGCGTACGCTTCTCGCACGCTTAACGACTCCGAAAGAAATTATAGTACAATCGAAAAAGAACTTCTATGTATAGTTTGGGCTACGAAATATTTCAGGCCGTACCTGTACGGGCGAAAATTCTTTATTGTAACGGACCATAAGCCCCTTCAATATTTGTTTTCATTAAAGGACCCCAGCTCAAAATTATTGCGCTGGCGAATAAAATTAGAAGAATTTGACTACACTATAATTTACAAAGACGCTTGCCAATGAAAAGTCAATAGCCAATAGCCAACCAATACTTCTTCCTGACATTCAAATCACGAACGACACACTGCCATCCCTAAAATCAGGAGTGCCCTTAGAAGATATCAAGTTAGATCAGCTGTCAGATATCCTACACCAAGTTACAGAAAACCATCCCTTGTTTTGGACAACTGGTATATCCCATATACCCAGCGTGTGGACCATAGTCATCTACATTATGATAACGGGAGCAATCGCAGCCTTTGCCTACAAGAAGTTTCACCCCTGGAAGAAGACATCAACATCCCAAGGTCCAGTGGTGGTGCCATCACCATCCATTCAACTCCCTCATCTACCCTCGTGAGTTGAAACTTCGGTGGGAGGAGTCATATCAGCCCTTCTGATGACCTTGCAGGAATTTCAGCGCAAACTGCCATCCTTGCAGTTTGCTTAGCCGGAGGTCCCTGGGCGAAGTGCATGGAACCCGGCGTCATTCATTATTTACCATTTCTATAGTTAAGAAATATATTGCACATTAAATATTTTTTTAAATTAAATAATTAATAAAATTTGTTTTTAAAAACGGATTTCGGCTTCTTAAGTAGTTAATTGGCGAAAGGAATCGAACATTTTTATGTTTAAAGAAAGTTAATACATCTGGTATTATCGATAAGAATAAAATAAATGATTAAATAACGTCAGACATGATAAAACAATGATATTCAAAAGTAGAAGGTTTGATCACCTAGTCACCTAGTGATTTAGAGAATATGGCGTACCAGAAAATGAAGATCTAAACTTTGAAACCAGTCGCATATGGAAATACGTATGATTCTGAGATACAAAGAACCTTTCTTACCTATGCCTTCATTAAATATATTATTTTTTTACGATCGTACAGAAGGTAACTACTTCTTGCACTGTGCTACTGTGATAAAAGTTTAACTTTCTGCACTAGTGCAAAAAAATTTTTGAAAATTGTTTACGACTTTAATCTAAAGATAACAATTTTTCTTGTAAACTGAGTGGACGTATGAACGTTGTAATTATAGGTACTTAGGTAACATTAAATATTCCTCAAAACATAACTGTTTGATATTTAAAAGAAACAGTTTTAGTTTAATTTCGATTAATACATTTGTTTACTATCTATATCTGTAATGTGTGGCCTCTCTAGGTCCATTGTGCATCCTCCTAGAGTGATAGGAAACACCTAGCTCGTAAGCCAGCCTACAAATTTAATGTAGTTGACAACGTCTTCAAGAGGTGCTTCTCCTGGGTCTAGAAAAATTGACCGCCCGCAATTGACCGCCAGCAATTGTCCGCTATCAGTTTACCGCCGCAGCAATTGATCGTATAAGCAATTATAGTCTGCAATTAACCGCCAGCATATTTTTCGCCAAAAAATATTGGTCTCCTTAAAATGAATTAAGAGTTTTAATTTATTAATTTTTTGTATTTATCTTTCCAGGTAAGTATTTGCTAATTTGCTAATTGTGAATTTGCTATATTTTTCGAAATTATTTTATTAAACATACGTTTAAAGTTATTTAGATATTGCAGTTGCAACATATATAATACTTTAATGTCCTAGGTTATTTAAAGTTTTGCCATTGGAAATTTTGTTCCACAAAAAAATAGATTACCTTTATTATTTGACATAATTAAGATTTGTAATTATATGTTTTTAAATGTATTTGTGCGATCGTGCAATGGACTGTATAGATGAATTCGTGGTTTTTGTTCAAAAATGATTTGTGACAGTTTCAAAAGTATTTTATTTTTTGAATACAAACGTTAATTAAACATGGTCGATATGGATACAGAAAATCAATTACAAAAATGTTGATAGGATTGCCAAACTAAATATTACGTACCATCGGTGACGTAACATAGCCGCCCACCTTGAAAGATTAGCTTTCAAACTAAATAACTAATATAAATAATAATAATAATAATTAACAAAACAAACTTCTATTCTTCGATTGGTAGTAGACACACCTTTGCTAACGATCTTCTCAATACACTGCCATTTGAAGTTTTGACTGAGACTACTCGTACAATTTCATCTCTTCCCCGGTGCAGCTCGACTATTCTTGCCATGTGCCAACGTAAAGGAGGTACATTATCCTCTACGAGAATGACTAAGTCTCCTACCTTGGGACCGACTCCAGATTTTAATCGCCACTTGTTTCTGGTCTGTAGCGAAGTTAAGTATTTTCTGGACCATCGAGACCAAAACTGCTGAAGTAACTACTGCATTCGGTGATATCGTTTTAGTGAATTTGAATTAAACCCTTGAATATCTTCTTGAGGCAATGCGGCCAAAGAATCTCCAATTAAAAAGTGAGCGGGTGTGAGAGGTAAAGTATCATTAGGATCTATAGATAAAGGTGAAAGAGGCCTAGAGTTTAAACATGCCTCGATTTGTGTAAGTATAGTATACATTTCTTCATATGTAACTAAGGCATTTCCTAATGTTCTATTCAAATGAAATTTAGCACTTTTAACTGCTGCCTCCCATAACCCTCCTAGATGTGGAGATCGGGTAGGTATCATGTGCCAGTGGATTCGATCATTCCCTAAATAATTTAAAACTCGTGTATTATGATCAGCATTACAAAACAAATTATATAACTCATTTAAATGATAACGTGCTCCTACAGAATTAGTTCCGTTATCGGAAAAAATTTCAAATGCTTTGCCTCGACGTGAGATGAACCGTTTTAAGGCATTCAAAAAACTGTCAGTACTAAGATCTCTCACCAACTCAATGTGAACTGCACGGATAGCAAAACAAACAAATATACAAATATATGCCTTTACTAATTTTGGCTTACGTAGAGTAGTGTCTTTTATCAAAATTGGACCGCAGTAATCCAAACCACAACGAGAAAATGGCCGACTTGGTGTAACACGTGAAACTGGTAAATTTCCCATTAAAAATTTTGCAGTTTTCGGATTCGATTTAAAACATTTTATACAAGTGCGAATGACTCCCTTTATAGCAGTCTTTCCATTAATAGGCCAAAATTTAAGTCTCATTATAGCCAATAAATTTTGTGTACCAGCATGAAGATTTTTAATATGCTCATGCATAATGATGAGCCGCGTTAATGCATGTCCTTTGGGTAAAATTTTTGCGAGTATTCTACATCAGCGTTTTTCAAATGCCCGTCTACTCTAAGGGTACCACTATTATCTAAAAATGGGTTAAGACAAAGTAGTTTACTTGTAGATCTTAATGTGCCGCTTGTTTTTAAACAACGTATTTCTTCACAATATGATTGAGCCTGTGATAATTTAATCAGATGCATTAAAGTGGTTTCTAATTCAGTTGGAGTAAGTGCTAGGGATTGAAATTTTTGTTTATTTTTGGTTACAAGTTTAAATCTCAAGCAATAAGAGACTATACTTAGTAATTTACTGAGCGAAGAAAATCTGTTAAATATATCGAAGTCATCATTAGTTAATGTTAATATTATGCTTTGAGAATGTTTAATTTCGGGTAATTGTTCTAATGATTGTTCCGGTAATGGTGTAGTCGAGTACACGTCCTTATCTTCAAGTAAGAAATTTGGACCGTGCCACCATATATCAGAGTTGCACAGTTCTTGAGGAGTTAAACCTCGGGAGATAATATCTGCTGCGTTATTCTTCGAGACTACATGCTTCCAATCACCTATGTCAGTAAGTTCTATGATTTTAGCTACTCGATTTGCTACAAATGTTTTCAATGTACTAGGATCTAAACGTAGCCATGATAAGACTATAGTCGAATCAGTGTAGAACGTAGTACTTGAAACCTTAATATCTAGTACGGATTGCATTATGGCAACTAATTTAGCCAACAAAACAGCAGATAAAAGTTCTAAACGAGGTAGAGTACATTTAGCTTGAGGAGCAACCTTAGATTTAGCACATAATAAATTACTATGCTTTTTCCCGGTTCTGTCATTAGAAACTAAGTAGATGCAAGCTCCATATGCACTTTCACTTGCATCACAAAATCCGTGCATTTGAATTAATTGAGGTTCATCACATAAAACCTGTCGTGAAATAGTAATGCGTCTAACTTCACGAAGTTGATTTAAAAATGCATTCCACCAATGACGTAACTCGTCTGACAAAGGATCATCCCATTTAATACCCTTTCGCCATAGGAGTTGCATAAAAACTTAAGCGCGAATTATAATAGAACCGACTAAACCGAGGGGGTCGAACAATTTAGAGATGGTTGACAAAACTATCCTCTTTGTAAACGAGTTTGGTCGAACATCTAAATTTACCGCATAGTTAAAAGTATCTGTGTCAGTCTTCCACGCTACGCCTAAGGTTTTTAATTCCTTATCGTCGTGAAATTCTACTAATCGGTCACTATTGTCGTTGTTATTATATTTGAGGATTTCTTTTAATATACATGGATCATTTGAAGACCATTTTTGAAACTGAAGGCCTGCACTTTCAAATATTGTAAAAATTTAATAACTTTAAATTTGAATTATTGGGCGAGACATTTTCAATTAGACTGTTTTCTGAAACACTCGGTTTTAGGGTCAAAATCAGCATTTTAGCCTTCGCAATAAGAGTATAATAATTATCCTCAAATTCAGTACGTGAACTTTCTTCAGAACTATCTAGTATTTCTAAGTCTGTTTGAATTGTTTCAAATTCTTCAAACGCGATTTCTATCTTTTTAAGGCGAATTTCAAGCTGAGTTATATCAACATTATCAAAAGAATTTAAAAATGACTCAAAACGTGTTAATTGACCTTTAAGGATTGACCTTCTTTTTACTAAATTCCTAATTTTTTCAGCAGTTATATCTGGCGCCATTATGTCGTCAAATATAACTTAAAACAATATGGTAATGCCTCAATTTTATGACGATATGTATAATATGTATGTAACCTCAAAGAAGAAATATGTTATATCTAAACCAACTCACTTTCCAATGGTAAAGATCTTTAACCTACCTCTGGTACAGCAGCTACCTTTGTAGGCGACCAACCTTCCAGCGGAGACGACGACGAGAATTATCGTAGCGAGCCTTCCTGGTATCCGGCTCGAATCGGGACCAAAAATGTGCGATCGTGCAATGGACTGTATAGATGAATTCGTGGTTTTTGTTCAAAAATGATTCGTGACAGTTTCAAAAGTATTTTATTTTTTTCAATACAAACGTTAATTAAACATGGTCGATATGGATACAGAAAATCAATTACAAAAATGTTGATAGGATTGCCAAACTAAATGTTACGTACCATCGGTGACGTAACAGTATTGATGGTTAATTACCGTAAGAAAATAAGTGTAATTCGTAAATATTGTCTACCTAAAATTGTCGATATTCCTAGAATAGTGCCCTTAAACTAAACTGATACCTGAGCTAATAGTCGTTTGAATGCATTAATTTGACGAAAATGAATAACTATCGTCAATCGTCAAAAGGTTTATTCTTATTTAACATAGCTTAGCAACTATTGTGACCATTTTTGACAATGGGGTTTTTATCAGCAATTTTTTTTCTAACGCAACCTGTACTTTGGCAATACGCATTTTCCAAATCACTTGTCTTTTTTAATATTTTCAAATATCCTTGATAACGACTTTATTTTTTTTTATTCCTGAATTTTTCACATAATTCTGATTGCCGAATTTTCTCCAAAATGTAAACATATTCGGCAGAAACAAAGTAACATTCGTTTTTCCAATATTTTCGATTATAAAAAAAAAACACTAATATTGACCAAATAGATATAAAAAACAATTTGGTGGGTGGTAAAACAGTATTTAATTTTTGTGTCTAATTTACATATAAATAAAAACCGCAAATCTTAAAAATTGATGCACAGACTACAAAACCATTGTTAAATGGATTGTAGCTAACTTCAGACTGGCTACTGATTATGTGATCTGCATTTTGCACTTTGCGAGAACACCAGTACAACTCAAAAAACTTCGATTTGAGATAATTAAGTTCAAGATTATTGTATCTTGTAACAATTTAAACGATATATGCGTACTAAATTTTCTATAACGACAAAAGTCTGTATAAGGAATGCTCCTTTTCAATTTATGTTGATGCAATAATCTCACAATGGGGCATGTTAAAAAATTTTGAAATTTTTTTTTATGTATAATAGAGTTGAAAATAAAGCTACATTTTTTTTTTATTCATTTGCCAGAGTTATGAATTTTTTAAAATGTATGACGTCACCGGGAATAGACCAATAGGAGCTAGCGCCACAACGTTTCCGGTTAGAAGGTTTTCGGGAAGTGATGTACGTTCGTTTGAGTACTCCTTCTTAATTTTAGACTTCTAAAATATCGTTAAACAAATATCTTTTAAAGTTATAATATCAAATGTTTTTTTAAAGTATTATTTCTGTTTAAACTTTTACCATATTTTAAGTTTCATTGTTTTAAAAGTCACTGTCATCTCTCATAGTGGCTCAATCAAGGATTTATTTCCAATTTAAGTGTTTAATTTTGTACTTTTTATAAATATTATGACTACGAAAAAGTGTTTTGTTCCAGAATGTGATAATGATTCACATTCATCTTCAAGAATATTTATTAGTGTTCCTAGAAATTTGGAAAAAAGAAAATCAACCTTCTACTAGCGATGTTTCTCGACAACTTTTTAATAAAAATACACCGGAGATATTCAAGATGTAGCAGCAATTTCTGCTAAATATCCCCTTCAGCAAATTCAAAATGAGGCTACTATAAATTCTTAGGTGTATGACCTAAAAACCCTTCTGGAAGAAAATCCAGAATCTCCTGAAAGTTTTGAAGATAGCGAATTTATTCATCATTTTCTGGCAGAATTAGTGATAAAGAAATAATAGAAAAATGTGAATATTTAAACAAACTGGTTTCTGAATCCCATATAATGGCAATAGGGGGTTTAAGAATATTCAGCCATTACTTGAAAACATGGGATGTGCTTTAGAAAGGCCACCTAGTGTATCACAGAATGAAAAAAGTTCTCCAGAAGATGTACAATTAAGTAAATGAATAGCATCTCTAAGAATACATGTGGAAAGAGTTATAAGAAGGGTTAGGGAATTTCACATGTTAGAACCACATTTCTATGTGAATTTTAAGCAAGTACATTTACTTAGTAATATCTGCATAATTGCTTGTGGTATTCTTAACTTACAAGAACCTATTTTGTAAGAGTAAATATTAATTTAATTAAACTTTTTTTAATTTGTTTTTTAATTTAATTTACCTAATTATCACATTTCAGAGATATAATGAATTAAAGTGAAATAATGAATAATGAGTTTTTAAACAGTCAATGTAATTTTTTATAAATATTTAACTTTTCGAGCAAATCAAAGCTGAATGAGTACCTGTATATGCATAGATTTTTGGGACTAAAACTACCAAACCAAAGGCACCTATTTACAGCAGTTTAAAATGAAACATTTGAACAAAAACAGCCTATGTCACAGTGATAAATATTAAAAACAACCAAGTTCAGTTGAATGTGGTAGCAAAGTCTATATATAATCCAAAGGTGATCCATGTGGTATCACTGGTAATAAATTTAAAAATATCACAATTCTTGCCACCTTTTTCAAAAAACCAGCAAGTGTGCCTTCTTATCATTCCTTGACGAAAATGACAACAGTGATAAATGTGAAAAAAAAGTATTTATTGTTGCTATTCGTTATTACGATAGTAAAACATATTTGCAGTTCTGTTTATTTTTTATGAAAATCTAAGTAAAAACAACCAATGTCAAGCTAAAGTAATACCTTTATTGATAGTTGCTTTAAAAAAGGAGAAAGAATAATATTGACTTATTATTATTAACATTGGTGATTTTTAATAAAAACTCTTCAATTATTGTTTACAAACAAAAATGTAAAAATCTGTGAAAATTTTATTAATCTTTTAATAAAAAATGAGAAAAATGAAGTAAAAACCAATTTATTTACAAATAAAAAATATATATACAAATCCTAAGAATATAAAAGTACTTAAATAAGAAAAATGAAGAAAAAGACCACTTTATTTACAAAAAAAATATATATATACAAATCCTAATAATACAAAAGTACTTAAATAATAAAAATGAAGTAAAAAATTCTATTTACAAATATAAAATATATATACAAATCCTAAGAATATAAAAGTACTTAAATAAGAAAAATTAAGCAAAAAACATTTTATTTACAAATAAAAAATATATATACAAATCCTAAGAATAACTAGCCATTAAACATTTGAAAATAGCTTCTTTCCAGAACGTAGTTACACAATTCTAAAGATTGATTACCAAATTTTGATAATTAGCAAAATACATTTGAAGTTGAATTTGATAATAAAACTTGTTTTTTATTTTGCTATCTTCTACATAATTCCTCACAGTGCTGTCCTTTGATGGACATTTTACCTCGATTGCATATTCTGATGTAATACCATCAGAGATGCTCCAAAAATTGGATGTTCCTTTTTTAAGAGAAGTCCAGGGTGATATCTTATTTTTTTTTAAATTTCTACAGCTTTTATTACTTTAGCTTCAAGCAGTTTCCCTCTTATTGTAGCAGCTGTTTCAAATGGTTGTCAGGCTCCCAAAATTTGTTCCGTCAGTGATCCGTTAAATGTTTTGCATTTTGCTGCTTCATATATAACTGAAGCAGTTATTCTATCAAATTTCATCTCAAATCATTGCTTTGATTGATAACGACTTCTGGTGTTACAATCTACATCTTTGATCATCGAAGAAGTAATTTTAGCTTTTGCAAAGGTCAAGAAATGTTCTACAGATGCATTATGTTTGTGGTTTTCCCAAAAATTTACCAAAAGGCAGTGAATAGAAGGGTTATTATTTCTCGGTTGCAATAACATAAATATGCTGCCTTGATTTTCAGGAAACATACTCAAAACATGTTCCACTACTGATTTATTTTCCTTTAGTGGATGTAGAGGTTTCTTTAACAATCTATTCTTAGGCTATTGAGTATTATAAAATAAAAAATTACGGGATGCTTTGTTAGCTTCAAACGAATCCAACATAGCATTCCAGTTTTTTTTGTAAACCACACCACGTTTTTTGGCTCCTACAATATTATAAGACATTCGAAATTTGGCATTTTTAAAAAAATTCGTAATTCCTTGCTGACTTCAAAGTTTTTTTTCTGAAAACAAATATACTTACCATATTTTTAGGATTTTAAAATAGCCTAAACATGTTTCATACGTAGTTGTTTTTATATATAAAAAAACAAATTAAAAAACTGAAGTGTCCTGCTGACTTTGTTCCAACAAAGCACCCTGTATTATTTGAAAATAGCAATTTTTTTTAGTAGTTTTACAATATTTTAAGATCTAAAAATATCCTAAAAATGCAGTTTGGTTTTTAGAAAAAAGCTTTAAAAAACCAAATTGCTCTGCGGGCTACTTTCGAAGGTTAGCAAGCGCCATGTATTTTTTAAAAATATCATTTTTTTTGGAAAAATTGATGGTATTTCAAGTGCATAAAAATATGGTGTTGCTGTTTTTTACAAAAAAAAAACTTAGAAAAACAGATACTCTGCTGACTTCGTTCGAAGGTATCAGAGCATTTCCAGTTTTGCAGAAAACGAGGAGCATAAAATTTTTAAAAAGGGTATAAAAATAGCCTAAAAATATGGCATATGTTTTAACTCAAAATTTCATAGGTGCTCTGTAGAATTCTTTGGCATCATAATATTACTAGGTTCACTAACAAAATCTATTTCTAGATCATTTTAACACTTGCTGCGATTACAAAAAATGTCTCTTTATGTGTCAAAATTAGAAAAAAATATTTATAGGAATAAAGGGCCTTATACACTGTTTATTATATGTGATAAAAAAACAAAAAATCATAATAAATATTACAAACCTTGAGATGCAGCATATCCTAAGCATTGTGCACTAAAAATTTCATTTTTGTTAATTACAGCAACCACATCAAGGTTTTTGTCGTACTTTATGTTCAGGTGTAATTTGTCCCTTTACTGTGCAAGTATCTCCTTCTCTCTTAAGTTGTACATGGAAAAAGGCATTATCTCCATATTCTTGCTTGGCAGATCTAAAAATAAAACATTATTTAATAAAGTGATTAATTTTTTAGTATTTTCAAGAGCCCTACTCTAAACATTTGGCCTAATTATCAGATATTTTTACTAATTTTTAATATTTTTCTGTGTTCCAAATTATTTCATAAAACATAAACATATTTGTGTTCTTATTATTTCAATTTAGAAATATTATCATAGATTTATCCATGTGAACATTAGACATGTGTACAATAAATATAAAAGAGTGTATATACCATTACAAAAAGTATTTATGCATATACAAAAATGTACTTAAATTATAATATTATTTACAACGATATGTAGCAAGTAGGTAATTTTTAACCAAATAAAAACAGTAGTAAAAGGTATATTTTTGAAAAAAAAAAACTGTTAGTGTTCAATAATCCTAATGGCCTGAGATAACAAATTATAAATAAAGTTTTAGATATCTTTATTTCTGTCTTAACAGGCTTTAACTTTGGCACTCATAAACTGAGTATTGTTAAAAAAATGCAGTAGTCATATCTTGGCTAACAAACACATATTAATAATAAAATTATACCAATTGGCAAAGACAAAAGAAATAAATTGAAAAACAACAACGAATGTTAGGTTAGGTGGTGTCAATTTTAAGTGCCACTAAGATGTGCGTTCACTTCGACATTATGTGTGTCGGTTTGTTCGTTGGCTTGGTTTTGTATAACAAAAAAAACTTCGACACAAGCTGATTGGTCTATTCCCGATGACGTATACATTTCAAATTTTAAATTTCAATTGGGCTTAATTTAAAAACTTTTGGCTTTTATAACGAACTGAATATTTAGAATAACTTGTATAGCGACTAACTATTACAATATAATTTATAAAACAGCATATCTCACATGTGAACACGGCCCACTGATTATTTTTGAATTGTGTCGGTATTGTCGCAAATGAGCGATTTATCGATAAGTTTAAACGTCATAAATCTAGCGTGAAGTTAGCTACGATCCACTTAACGTAGTTGAAGTGAACAATTTTCCTAAAAAGTTGAATTTTGCACTTTTGGTCAAATTTATAGAATGCGACCCAATTTTAGAAAATTATGTATAAAAAAAATAGAAAATGACATCGTAAACAACTTTTATTTAAAGAATTTTCTTCTCCACGCGTAAATAATAGATATATTCCATAACCTAATCAGTTTGCCACACACACGCATTATCGCCAAAATAGTAAAATCTGATACAGACAGGAAAGTAATAACTAGAAGTTTTTATTTTTTGGCATTTAATATTGAAAAATTAAAAGATATTAATCACACACCCCAAAGAGAAATATAAATTTAAAATATCCCAGTAACTCTACAAGAAGGATCTTATAAAAGATAAATTTATTTTTTCTCTAGACCATAAAATGAACAATAAAACGTATAATAATTTGTTAATTAAATTTCTTTTCTTATTACCTCTTTAATATTCAAGTCTTTGGCGCCATGACATAATTTACAACGACTTTGTACTAGTTTTCTCCAACCAAAACGAGCAAGAGATTTAAAGCGTGCTAGCCATTTTGATGTCATCCCAAGAAATAAACAAAATTATGGGTTTAAAAATAGCAACCGGCAATAAGGTAAGTAATAACTATTTGGCGCCTCTTATGCGCAAACTTGTCGCTAAAAGATGCACCTGAAAACCTGAACAAGACACAGTAGCGTAACAAGAATAAAAGGATAATATCTGAAATAATTATAACCTATATTATGTAGCGAATGTTTTTGAAGTAGTGAAGTCGGAGGAGAAAATAATACCATGTACCACAGACATTTTAAGTGAAAATAAGAACAGTTGATGCGAATCTTAAATAATGCTAGAAGTTTAGAACAATGAGGAAAAACTTGTGGATAGTTTCAAAATTAATATACCTAGTTATTCTAGAAAAGAGCGGTTATTACTATCGACTATAAAATAGGAAACATCCTGGCACAAAATAGTATCAGCAGCCAAGAAGTCAAAATATATTAATTATTGTATTAATTCAAAAGCTACAAATAATAGTTAAATACATAGGTATCATTTTCATTAAGTGCATGCATAATAAACTAATTAATAATAATAATAATAACGCTTTATTTGCTACAAATAAATAAACAAATTACAAAGAAAAAAACACAAAAATGTAGCAAAAAGGACTGATGAACAGTAAAACTGATCAAAGCATCAGCCCTTTTATACCAAAACCATTACAGTCATCTTTTTAAATTTGTCTGGGATTTCATTATACATCGCATAAACGTTATAAGTAAAATATCTCCTGAAAATAGAAGTATGATAAGCTGGAGGTGAGATACGGCCACGAAACCGAAGATTAAGATTATGGACATCTGAACGAAACTTTATTTTATTAGACAAGTAAGGAGATTTATAAATTAAAATCTGATGGAACATATTAATTGAATGCAAGGACGTCTAGTTTTCATATCTAACCATTTCGCTTCCTTTAGCTTGTATGATATTCTGTCATACTTACGAATTCCATAAGAATATCTAAGACAAGAGTTATGCACTTTTTAAATGCGATATTTATCTATATTATTTAAACATGGTTCATACACGACATTACAAAAATTAAAATGACCAAGTACAAAGGTATTTGTCAATATAAGTTTAGTAGATGTAGAGAGTATATTTCTGTTCGGATAAATCATTTTTAGGTTACAATATGCTTCCTGCAAAGATTTAGTGATATGCAAATTAAATCTTAAATCACTGTCAAAAACTAATCCTAAATTTCGAACTGAATATGAAAATGGTAATAACTTATCTTGTTATTTTATATTCATTCCATTTAGTAACCGTTGCCTAAATTTTCCAAATAATAACACAACACTTTTGATAGGGTTAATAGTTAACTGATGATTTTTGATATTTTAACTAATCTTTCAAGATCTTGGTTGATTACAACATTAGTTTCGACACAATCAAATCAAATGAAAATTTAATTTGTGTATCATCAGCGTAAAAGTAAGGTTTTCCAAATATTACTATTTTTGAAATTACATGTATGAATTGAGAAGAGAATGGGTCCAAGAATTGAACCCTTTGGTACTCCACATGACATTTCTTTCGTATTTGACCTTCCAAAATCAGTTAAAACGAAATGCTTTCTATTTTCAAGGTAATTATAGAAGAAGAAACGTTTACTGTAGGAGGTTTACTTAAAGAGGAGGACGTAGATTGACGTAGAAGACGACGAGAACATTTTCTTTCCTCCGAAAGAGATTCTTAGTAAACCAGCTAATTATCAGTCAACCCAAAACTAAGGGGATAGTTACTAGTTACCGAATAGCCTATTATAACGGATAAGCAACCCTTAGATAGCAACAAAAAATTGAATATGTGAAGACACACAATATAGTTGAAGACAAAACTAAATGTTACCATACGCGACTTGGCTCAGCATCAGTGGAAACTCCAAGGAAGCCAGAGCATGTTCAGTAAATAAATAGCTAAAGAAAAAAACTTAAATAATTAGACTATAAATTAATTTCAAAATTACCTCTGCTTGGTGAAGCAAAATAAATTTTTTCTATGAGTGGCATTAAATGTCACTTTTATTGACACTTTTAGATCATAGAAGTAACAATTTTACTGCTTAAGCATTACAAATTATTTTTACTGCTTAGGCATTAAAAAATTACTTTTAATTCTTTTCTGTTTTGCATGAGCATCCGTCCAAAAAGTTACTCTACAAACTCACCGTAAGTATATTTGTATAAGAATTGAAGGTACATATTGCTATAAAAACAACGATTAGTTTTTTTTAAATATACTATATAACAATCGGAGAAAACATTATATGTTTTACACGGTAGGGAAACAGATTTACTGCCTTGGCTAGTTTCATCTACGACAGAAAAACTGTTGCTTCTCTGCCTAGTTAAACAAATAGGTACCTATTTTTAAACTCTATATTATTTTACTTATTTTTAATGCCTTTGATAAGCTGAGTTCAACCAACTAACATATTTGGGGTCTAAAGTGAATAATTACGCAGTTACAAGAAGTTACAAAATTAATTTAAAAAATGTGTGTTTGCTTCTCCACTAAGGTATAAATCACCCTGTTTGTAAACATATTTTCAAAGTAAGCAACATAAAGTTACCTAAGTGCTGGTCATGAATAATATTTGCCATATTGAAGAAGAGCATCAAGACTAAATTAGTCTTAAACTGTATTATAAATATATAATTTTATTTTAACGTAATTTATTAACATTTTGCTTAATAATTTGAAAAACAGATTAATAATAAAAATACATAATGTGCATTAATAACATTAATTTCAATGTTTATTATAATGCAATATTTTGTGAGGTAAGATTATGGCTACTAGATGAAAGCTTATCCAACCATTATTTAGGTACTTAATGATAATATGGTGTTACTAATTTTATTTTACTAATAAAACTAACAAGCAAAAGAAAAGGTAATTTAATTTCATCATGCCGCCGCGCCGTTTACATTGACTTTAGCTGCTTAGGAGGTTTCACATTATTCTGTATTCTTTATAAAAACCCGAATATACCCGGGCAAATCCGGACGTCTGGTAACCCTAGGTAAGATACAATAAGTTATTTTTCTACGATTATTATCCAAAATAGGCTTTTGCACATTCAAATCTAACTAGTAAGTTGACGTTTTCCGCAAATTGCCATAATTTGACACTATTGGCGTACACGTGCGCCAAAGTAACTTCGGCAGACACTTGTCTAATTTCATTTGAATTGTGAATAAAAGAAAACAAATCGGTATTTTAAAACAAAATGTACACTAATCTAATATATTTTAATTGTCCTCCAAATATTTTAAATCATCCAACAATATTTTCAGTAAATAATCAAATGATTAAATAACTACCGACATATAAGTACTAAAACATTTTTTTCTCTTCGAAGAGTAGGCTTATGTCAAATAAACGTACAATAATATAACGAAAGCTGGTAACCCCATTTATAATAAAATTGAATTATTTATTTTATTGTAGTGTAATCGTAGAAAAAATCTTTTGTATAATTCGAGAAGAAAGTCCTTCTGCAGTTTCAAAAAATTATCGCGGTTTACTAACGCGTAACGTTACTGTCTCAACAGCAAAAGTGCTACTTTCTGTTCTTAATACACAAATAGCTATTTTGTTACTATAATTTTATAAATTTTTACTTAGCTACTAGCTATATACTGATAAACTATTATTGCCCTTACCATAACTAAATCGTGACAACAAATAAAGTCAAAAAATTTCTCATAATTTTTCATCTTTTAATAGTTATCAAAATTAGGTACTACAATACAAATATTTAAGCCCGGCCCAGAATATCTTCTTACTCCTTTTACCCAGTTTTTTGGTTTTGGCAAAATTAGCGCAGCAACAAATGCTTTCTATGTTACCTCTACCCTTTCTAATCTCTTTGGTTACGATCCAATGTTTCGCAGTTGCACAGTATGGGTTAGATTCTTTCTGGTCCTTTGCAATAAAGTTGACACAAAAGGTCCTCATTATAAACGACTATTTTGTTCAGTTCTTTATGAAACCTCGAACTGCACTTATTGGTGCTCCAAGGTTTATATCTGGTTCCGGCATTTCTTCTGACCCTCTTTGAAAGTTCGTCAGCATTTCTATTGTCTTCGATACTTGATAACTTGGTAAGCAAACCAGTTTTACTCTATTTCGGTGTGCAAGTGTTTTCAGTTCTTCGGAGCAATTGCATACCAGCTTCGACGGCCTTATGGACCACCTGGTAATCTGATATTATTTGGATCTACTTATTTTCAGTAGATCTCATATTGTTTGTTCTGGCACATAACAAGATTACATAAATCTCACCCTGAAAATACTTAAGTTCATTCTCCTATTGCATGACTTAGATTGGTGTTGGGGTTTTTGAATAATACTTCAGCCCCAGTGCCTTTCGTAGTCTTTGACCCTTCTGTGTATCAAGTTTTGTCTGCCGTTGGTCACTGATGGATTTCCTTATGGTGATCTCGGTTCTGATTGGTATCAAAACTTCGAATAGAATGTTAGAGTTATGCTTCGTTATGTGATCTGTTCTTATGTCTAGCACGTCCCCTATTACTAAACTTGGGATACTAATAGTAAGATTTCCCAGAGTGTATCTATGCTACGCCATGTCATTATAGTTCTTACCACCATGTTGTACGTCCAATATCTCATGCCTGGTTTGAGTCACTATTTTTGTCCAAAGGAACGTCTTGTCATAACTAGTAATGTTTCCGATTTTCTTGTTGTTCTTTTCAAATGATCAGTCCAGGTAAGTTTTGAGTCAATTGTAACCCTGAGATGCTTTACATCCCCTTTAGTTGGACATTCTTCACCTTGGAGGTTTAAAGGTCCTAGTCCATCTTTCTCATGCACGTGAATGCAATTATAGTAAATGTTTTGGGACTAACTTTAACTCCTTCATTTTCTATCAATTTCGTTACTATTTTGAGAGCCTCTTGCATACGATGTCTAACTGTGGTATTGTATTTACCATGCGCCATGATTACTAGGCCAGGGTTTTCTATCCATTATTTTTGAGAGTTCTAAGCAGCCGATCCATAACCAGGTCTCATAGGAGTTGAGACAGTACTTAATGCATTAACATCCATGAAACATAATTAAGTTATGAGAGAATTTAGACAAAAAAATTTTATTACAATATTTGATGACACAGGCAAGAAAGATAAATTTTATTATAAGATTTTGTATTTTAATAATTATTAAAATAAATACTAATTTTTTCTTTGTTTAGCTTTACCAATACTTGCTTTGCTCTCAATTCGTCAAAATATTTGTTTTTATCAATGTTCAGTGATAATTATTTACCATCGTCCAATTTCTACGATTCTTTTTTTTTAGGAAGGAGATGGTCCCATATATATTTGTTGATGGGATGAGAAAATCAGCAAACTCAATCTGCACGATTTTAGAGTCGGTTTTGTAAAATTACTTTTTTAGACGATTATCATAAAAAATTACACTTTACAGATTTATTAAGGTCCCTAAAGTGTCCCTATTTGACTACATTTACTTTACGGCCGCTTTTTATAAACACAGGTTTATCATTCTTATCATTAGTAATTCTGTACAAATTTTATTAGTTAACGATGGATTTTTATTTAATCAATAAAAATTAGAAACAATTCTTACATTCTTGTCTCTTTTCAGAAACAAGAATGTAAAAAAAATATTGACTCTAATTGGTGAGTCAATGGCATAAAAAAGTTTGTGTGCACCTCGGCCGTGTGATCTTTTTTGGTCTAACCAGAAGTTGCTTGGCCTCGGCCGCAAATTTCTGATTCGGACACAAAGATCAACTTTGCGGCCTTAGTAAACAAATAACTATTGTAAATTGTTGGTTTTGGATTTTACATTATGTTGGTTTAATTTAATTTTTAATAAATTAACAAAACATTAATAGCTTTCCCAGTAATTTTTTATTTCCCATTACTGATTTTCTTTGGCTATATGTGGAAAAATTTAGGTTGTCGCCAACTGCACATATGATATTGACGGTACACGTGATTTTTGCCAAATCATGCATTGATTTTGAATAACAAATTACCAAAAAATCAAATCTCTCGTTTTTTGCCAATTTAAAATTAAGTTGCTTGTTCTAAAATTCTATCACCATTAAGAAATTCTTTATGTTCAACTCACACTGCACCTTGTTACTACTGCAAACATATTTTTGTGTTTTTGTTCATTTAGTTTTATTAAAACATTTCTTATCACATTTTATGGAGTACCCGATTTGTAATAGCTGATTCTCATCTTAATGGCTTTAAAGCCGAAACTATTCTATTAAAAAAAATTTTCATGTGATATTGACTGATGATTTTCCGTTTTCCTTTGAATAACATTGCCACATTTGAGAAGATGGATAATCTTACGATCTACATAAAATATATGTATACCAAAAGCACACCTTTTGTAGTTTCAAACTTCTCTGATCTATCGTTACGCCACTGAAAAAGAGAGAGAGTGCATGCGATGCAAAAAAAGTAAATTGGCGAGTATTACGCGTGATTCAGACTGGCAAATGATGCAGTAAACAATATCTGACGACATTCAAGGCCGACGAAGGACTGCCATTGCCCTTTTAGCCCAGAGGTGTCGTTAGCTGGTGGGTCGCGCTTTTCCCTTATTAAAAATTTTATGCTGCTCTGTGATATTTTAGATTTATGGTAAAGGCCCCTATTGTTACATCTTCCGCTGAAAAAATTAGCTGTTTAATATAATTTTTAATATGGGTGGAGATAAGGAAATATCAACAGAATTATTATGATTTTGAGAATGTATGAATTAAGTAAAAATAATTATTATACTATGCATACAAATTAAAATTATGTTCTTATTTTAGAACTAAGTTATGTATTTTTGCTTGTATTTGGCAAACGCCATATAGCCATTACTAAGTAACTCATATCCTAAATTCCCTTCTAAAACCAAAAATTAAATTTTAATACAAGAATGGTAGAATGAGAGGAATACAAGAAGACATGCGGTATATTTTCCAAATATTAAAACTTGTTTATTTTTTAAATGTACATGATTTGTACCCAGCAACATAGTGCAATGGACGTCCATTTTAGATCCATTTGAGGGTCAGAAAATCCATTGTATTCGAACGTCCATTTATGAATATTAATTTGATAGCTGCATATCGATACCCAGTGGAAGTTTAATACACAATATTTATTTAGCTTACCAGATAATATATATACATAATTTCTTTTCATTCCAAAAAAAAATTGGTCATTAAAAATTTAAAAATTTAATCAATTGCATTTAATTCGACCAGTGGAAGTTTGAAATCTTATTAATTATTAGAATCATATCTAGTAACAAATTTATATACGTATACGTAGTACGTAGAGCGTAAGGCGACTGCAGTGCCCAACGTATTGTGAGTTCGATTCTCGGTCACATCAAGCGTTTTTTAATTAATTACAAAATAATAATGGTATATTGCGTGTTTCGAAATTAATAAATAAATTATTAATAATCTAAAATGGCGTGTGGTGAGTTGCATTTGTGTTTTGGAGATGTTAATGATACCAACAAAAAAAAATCTCTAAGACCGTGTAAATCAATATTCTTAATCTGTAAGTCAAATCCCGCACACTTGCGGTTCACTTGAAAGGAAAAGAATTCGCTGGACCTATATTCTATATTCTATTTAGCCATTTAGAAGGGAATTATTATGAAATGTCTTTTAATTATTCCTCAACTAACCAGAAATTGGAACCAATTTTTAAAAAACACCAAAATTCGAAAAAGGTATTTCAGTATCATACCTCATATCCTTAGATTGACAAAAATAGATTTTAATATAGTACCTGGAAATTTTTAAGTTGGTTTTTCTAATTAATTATGTCCCTATAATTTATAGATATACTCGTATAGCGAATGTGAAATGACGTCATTTTATTAGCGGATTAAACTCTCGTCCTGATTGATAAGAGTTCTAAACATAATCAACAACTGGTGCAAAAAGAAAAAAATGTCCATTATTGCATAAAAAATAATAGTTATACTATTCACAAAGAAAACGTGTACCTACAGGACTAAAACCTCTAGTATTAAACAACATGATTATTCTATTTGTCACAGAAGCCAAATACCTATGTTATGTTGATAATGGGGTGTTAATACACTGCGACCTAAAAGATCTATTGTGCCCCCTTCTGTCGCCACTGCACTAAGGAAATGTCTCAATGCTTATAGCGACCCTTTCAATCCTATTTTCTCAAGGAAGTGTAGGATTTGAAGTGGCTTCAAGTTAGGTAAGTCTCCCTCTTCTATTTGATATCCTCCTAGATATAGTGCCCTTGGATTCTGGAGTGCTACACATTCAGTTAGGATGTGAATGGAGGTTTCGTCCTCCTCCTCACAGAATCTGCACTCACTATCCTCTACTACTCTCAGTTTACTTAGGTGTCCTTTTAGTCGGCAGTGCCCGGTAAGGATCCCTGTTACAATACGTAGCCTGTTCTTGCTCAGGCAGATGCAGGCTTCCGATCTTTTTTGGTTATATTCACCAAGAAGTATCTTGGCCTGTCTCAGCCCCAAGAGATTGTTCCAATTATCGGTTCTTCTACTACCCAATTCTTTTTTAATCTCTTCTAATATTATGTTACTGCTGATACCGCAGAACGGCTCAGCTCCTACAAAGCGTGTTTGAGCCCCTTTCCTTGCAAGACTATCTGCAATCTCGTTACCCTGTACCCCGTTATGTCCCGGGACCCAAGTGAGAGTAACTCTATTTTTCTCGCCTAGCTCATTCAATTGTTCTAGGCATCTCCATACCATTTTTGAGCTGATTACGTAAGAACTCAGCGCTTTGATGGCTGCTTGACTATCGGACATGATGATAATCTCTTGTCTATGATAGTTTCTCTCGATGTTAAACTGGATACACTCCTCGATGGCGTGAATTTCCGCCTGGAAGATGCTTGGGTATTTTCCCAAGCTTTCGGAGTGCTTGGTTCTCGGCCCATACACTCCTATTCCAGTTCCTTCTATGGTTTTGGAACCGTCCGTGTACCATTGAATAGCACGTCTTTCGGTTGCAAGCGCGATGGATTCTTGGCTCCATTCTTTCTTGCAGCCCAGCTCTGTGGTTTTGAAGTTTTTCACAAAACTGTACTTCTTTTGCATTTCATCCTGGGGCATGTCCCAGGTATCTTTAGTCCTGAAGCAAGTAGACTTTCATCTGATTACTCCGTTCCTGATCATTCTATATCGTGTTCTTTTTGCCACATTCTCTAAAATGTAGAGGGGTGAGGTTTAAGATCACCTCCATTGCGGCCGTAGGACAGGTTCTCATTGCACCAGTAATGCAAACACAGGCTAGTCTTTGTACTTTTGAGATATTAGCTCTCGTAGTAACTAAACCAGTTCTGTTAC